>JAJJWW010008343.1:0-447996 GCA_023531295.1 Papaver armeniacum
ATTGCTTTTCTAAAGCGAGATAGTCGAGCTTCTAATTGATCTAAAAGTGATGATCGGGTATGAGAAAATTGTTCATTTTCAACTCTGTGGTGGATGATGTATGTGCTCATAGTGATTAGGGTATGTGAGGTCGGGGCCCCGAGAAGGCGCATAAAATTCCCTAAAATCACTATGGTATGTGGGGGTTCATCCTGTGAAGCGTGCCCGTAAGCACGCTCTAAGGGATTTGTTACCATCCCCAGATGCAGACCAAAATCCTGTCATGATTTAGTACTCAAATTGAACTCAAAATTTAGTTTAGTTTTATTGGGATTTGGTTTCAATGGATTCATTTGGTTTTGTTGGGGAGCTTTGGCTTGTGGGAAGCCCAGGTTGTTGTGGGCTCAATTTGGTTTTAGTGAGATTGGTTTGTTTGGGATTTGTTGTTTGAAGCCCAGGATTTGTGAAAACAGAACAGCCCAGGTTTGTGTAAAGCCTAGTGGAACTGTGGGCTCAGGTGGGTGCAAAGCCCAGTTCTTAGTGGTTCTCAGCCCAACAGATGTGGGCTTAGTTTAGTTTAAACCCAGCAGCAGAGCCCAGGTTAGGTAGAAGCGGCCCAGCACAGTGAACTGCACAGCCCAGAAGTAGAGCTTATGTGGGCAGAGTTTCAGTTTGGTTTGGCAGCCCAGGTTGGGCTCAGTTTGCCCAGCTGATGTTCAGCCCAACAGTGTGGGTTCTAGTTTGTTGCACGGCCCAGTTGTGTGCACAGCCCAGGTTGTGTTTGAAAAAGTATAGCCCAGAAATGAATTGAGTTGGGCTGAGTTTTGGTTCTCTTTTTGTGGGCTTTAGCTGTGAGAAGAACCAGTTGCACAGCCCAGGTTATTGCTGTGGGTAGAGTGTTTCACTTCAGTGCACAGCACAGGGAAGGCCTGTGCAGATTGCAAATTAGCAACCCAGTTGGTTGCAAGTGCAGAGTTGCACAGAGTAGTGATTTTGCTTAAGTGCCACAGATTGATGCACACAGTTTTGCAGATGAGTAACGCTTAGCAGGTTTAACAGTTCATTCAACTAGCAGGCACTCTCAGCAATTAAATCATTCAATTAGCAAGCATACAAGAGAGCTTGTTGTTGCTTTTGCAAAGTACACAACGACAGGTTTACAGAGCGGAGCTCACAGATTACAGGCGAGATACAACAAGGGCTAGCAGATAACCTGGCTTTCCAAGAGGCAAGCACAAGCTCAACGACTCAGGGCTGGAGTTTGGCTCACAGGTCACACAAGGTTAAGAGCTAGTTACAACTTAGACAACCAGGTCACAGAACCTACCAGTGCAAAGATTTCAGGGTGTGAGAAACGCCTAACACAGTTTCATGCAATCAAAGCTCAGTTATCACTCAAGCTCACAGCTTCAGGGCACTGCAGCTAAGGGCAATGCAAGGCAAGGTTTCACAGTACACACAAGGCACAGGGCAGACAATGGCTCAAAGGTTCAAAAGGGTTGCAATGATATGCTCAAGGTTATGCCAGGGTATGCGAGTGGGAGCCTCAGCTTGCAGCTTCCTTTTCAGGGCTAGCAAGGAGCTCAAGGCAATGTCAGTCAGGCTTAACAGCACACAACACAAGGTCTCACACAAATTCTGGCTTATCGGCCAGGTAGCCACAGACTAGCAGAATGGTGTATAGTACTTTCGGCTAGCATATGTGTGTTTCAGAGGTCAAGGCACCACGCCCACCTTACAAGTCGCAGGGCTTGCTCGGTTGCACCTTAGCCTTCCTCTTGGGTTGGCTCAGCCTTGCCACTTGCACATTAGCTTAACAAGCAAAGTTCGGTCCTGATGTTATGCACAAGCAACAGAGCTAGTGTGCTACGATGGGACAGAGCTAGCTGCGAGGCAAAGCATGAATGAGGTAAAGTTATGAGCAAGTTTCAAAAGCAAGGGTGCTCAAACAGGGTAGTGATGCAGGATATACAATGACTAAGCTAAGTTACAAATGCAAGTTACAAAACTAAGTTATACTAAAACAAAATTAACACAATATGAATATGTACAGGGTAGAATTACAATGCAGACAAATAAACTTACAATGCTAAGTTACTCTACAACAGGGCTACAAGTAACATTAAAAATGAGTTATGTACAAGGTGAGAAGCGATAAAGTAAAGCCGAAGAACAACGGGGCACACGCAAATCCCGCGGCGCAAAAAACTTAGTAGGCCTCGAAAGTGTATGAAAATTATGACCTACATGTTATACATGAAGTCACGGCGTCTATTGGAGGCGCGGCAATGCAGGTCGATCCCACAAGGACTAGGGTGTGCTTAAATGATCTAAAGCTTGCCTGGCCCGAGGTTTCAAGTGACAATGTGACAACGGAGGTTTTTTTGTCGAAGCGGCGAGTTTGTTTAGTAACTGAAATAGTGAAATAAAATGAACTACAAGTAAAACCAGTGGTGACAGTGGGATACTAGGGTCTCAAATCCACCACTAACTTATACATGTCTTCAACTCATGATATTGCTATTGTTTCTTTGTGAGATAAAGGAGATGTCAAATCTACCCTAAATCTATGATGTTTCTCCGGTTGATAGTTTAATCACAACTAGAGTATCTTACCAAAGCATTAACCCTATCTATTTAGGTACAACTAATCGAGGCTTGATAATGGTTAAGCAGAGTTAAAGCATCATCTTACAGGAGAGATTCTAACTACAAGTGCATCCATGGTATTGGTATGCCTGTTGTGAAATAAAGTGTGACATGCTAAGATTAAAACCTATCTTGAAAACTAAACACTTAAGAACAATACATGAAATATGAAAATCACGGTGATAAGCTAGGGTTTCATTCAAACCCTAGCAAATTAAACTAAAACATGATAAAACAAAATACACAAAATTAAAGCTAAATGAATGCCTGGCTAATCCAGGCGTGATTTCTACACAAACCCCTCATTCTATTTATACATGCGGTTCCCCCAAAATTCCCAAACCCTAATTCATTAAAAATTGAAATTAAATGAATAATAACTCGAACCCATACTACGAATCTACTTCCCCTCTTGTCGATTTCGTGCTCGAAGAGAACTCCCTTGATGGATTGATTGGACATAGTACTAACCCTAGTTCCATTTATCTCTTATATAGCCTCTAGAGTTATGAAAGAGACTAGATGAGAGATAACTAGAACTAGGGCGGAGCAGATAGGCTGTGGTGGTGATGGTGACGGAAGAGGAGATGGTGGGGCGAGGAGCTCAGCATGGCTCTTGCTCGAGCTTGGTCGGGGAGAGGAGATGGTGAGGTTGCGAGGTAGGGGGAGAAGAAGAGAAAGATGGAGAGAAAATGGGTAGTCGACTAGGGTATAGGGTGTTGGATGCTTCGGTGTTGAGCAGGTACAAAGAACGGACGATGGGACAGTAAGCGAGCGTTGGATGAGGCGGGCTACGATCCCTGAACGACGAGGGAAGTAAGCGGTTTTGGCGTGATACGGTGTAGCACGGGAGCGGCGATCTTCGATGCACGTGGAAGCAGCGACCGTTGGATGAGGAGAAAGAAATCTCAACGTCTCGGGAAGAGACAGGCTCGGATCCGGGTCGTGGGTAGCTCACAGCCCATGTCTTGTAGATGAGTTGCTACTTGTTGGATTGCAGCTGACATTGCGCGCGTGAGCTTGACTTCTGCTCCTTGGGCACTTGACTCCAATTTCCCGCTCTTTTGGCTCTCAGATTCTATAGAGCTTTATTTGTGCCTAAAAACACAAAATTAATTAATACAAATATTTATTCTTGAAAACAAAGAAAACACGAGAATATGGGATAATATAGTTTCTAAGCGCAAAAGATGAGTAAAATGCCAATAAAGGTGTATAAATATGCATTATTTGGCACTCATCAATGCCGGTTGTGTTGATATTAGTCGGACCGGTATCTCGAGTCCATTAGGATAGGTTCATCTTGGCGGTGGCCTTGAAACGGATATGGGAAACACTGCATTCACCTTAGTCAACATCAAAATCATTTACGTTTTCTCTATATCCATCTTCTTAATCTATACATGTGATTTGTTGACTGCGGATATCAGTCCATAGTGTGACTATATGAGTAGAGTTCTGTCACTTATATATGAATTTTAGTATGCTTGAGTGCAAACTCGTGTACAACAATTGAATTTCGCATGGGGTACTTCCTCCCATAATCCCATTGGAGAGTATGCCAACCAAGGAGATTCTTTAGTGCTATTCCAAGGTTCTGCGTAGATAGCTAGTGTATCTGGAGTAAAGGTTTTGTGGGTATATCTCTAGTAAACCCTCGCATGAGACTATAACCTCGGCCACTTGGGCCACCTAGGGGTTTCTGGGCTTGTTGCACACGCTAAGTGCAATCGCGATGCCTACGACAATGAGTGAGGATTTTATTTTGCTCGGGACTAGCAAATAATAAGTTTAGGGGTATTTGATAGACGCATTTATGTGTCTATTTTGATCTCAATTATGTGTATTGTTAGTGCTCGATTTGTACTTATTTTGGTGTTTTATGTCTTTGTAGGTATTTACGGAGAAATAAGTTTTGCGGCAAAATTAGCTCGAAAAGTGGTATTTTGACTCCCGGGAGAAAAATACTAAAGGCACCCATAAGAATTTATAAAAGAACCCATGAAATTACTATCGCACCCCAAAATTACTATTTCCGCCTCAATTGCTAAAGGGAGACAGATCTGAGACAAGGGAGGTCATCCTCTTTATTTTGAATTTCAGAAAAATGAGAAACTCTTACATTTGAAGAGCAGATTAGGGTTGAAGATTTGGACGTGATATAAGGAGATTAAATCAGTTAATTTTCAGGCTAGATGTGACATGGGTATACAATGCTTATTTGGGTGTTTAATTGGATCGGGAATGGAAAATTTTGGATATTGAGTTTTTGAAAATAGGGAGTGAGTTTACACGGGTCCTTGTATGAATTATTTTTGGTATTTGAGGTAGACTAAAGGCGAGATATTCTTTCCTAAGATGATTTTCTATCTAAGGAAGAGTTTGGGAGGAGTTGCAAAGCTCAGAAACGCATGAAACAATTAAGGGAAGAAATTATTGTCGTGACTTCCACGAAAAGAAAAAGAGAAATTAAATCGGGTTTCTAGGGTTGTTTGCGAGGTATAAATAGGTTTCTCGATCTCCTGGGGGGACAATTCAAGTTTAGAAGAAGTTAGGGGAAGTTTAGAACACCACAGAGCTGAGAAATCGAAGTTGAAGGAATCGGGTTCTGCTGCTGCTGCTGAAGAACACGAAGAACAATCGGCGCAACACAACAGTCGTATATTAAACAACAGAAGCATAGTAGCGCTGTTAGTTTACTTGCCAAAGACCTTCTGTAGCTACAATTAATTCTTCCAGCAACTATTCGTTGTAACAGTGGATCTGCTATCTATTGCAAATTCGCTGTAATATTATTTTTCTTCAATAAAACACCTTTTGAGCCATGAATCCATCTTTTGAGTGTGTTTTTGACATGAGGAGCTAAACCCCCTTAGCCGAGGCGACGGAGGAAGCCATTGTTCCATGAAAAGTGGTATATTTCTATTTTAATTAATTTTTGCAATTTCTTTTATGATTATTTGCATGGAACTAATATTGGAAAATTGATTTTCATTGAATGATTGTGATTCGTTTTGATGGAGCATGCTTAGTTTTAAACTTTTGATGTTTACAATTGTTACTTCGAAAATCTACTAGAGGCAATAAATTATAATCACTTTAAACGCAAAGAATTGCATGAATATTGATTAGATTGAATCACTTAATTGGTCAATGGTGGAATCCAGAGTCTCGGTGCTTATAATCTTGATAACAACATCGTTTTGAGTTTTCTACTTTAAAATATAATTCTAAAATCAAATCTCTACAAGTCTTTAACGAACCTTTTCTTACCACTTGTTAAAATCACATCAGTTTTTCAACTTAATGTTTTTTATTTTAATGCAGTAAGAATAAACTTAAACTTAAAATTAACGCAATTATATTAAAAGTTATTTTAACTAAACCATTACATTTAAATTAAACTAACTACTAAAAAGAATTAAAATCAAGTTACATCTAATCAAGACGATATTCATCTTCGTCTTCTCCGAGGCAACATCGGCATCGACATCGGCTTCGTCTTCCACATTTCAGAGTTGTTCGGGGGACTTGTTGTTCCGCCTTATCTATTTTCTGGTCCATACATAAAGTTGCATTCATTTTTTGAAGTGTTCATGGAGAGTAGCTTGTTCATCTTTGTAGTGTTGTACTCACGAAAGACGACTTTTTCGTAGTTACCTTATCGCAATGCCACAGTCCCTGTTTTTATCTTGTTCTACCTTCTGCTCGAGTTCCTTGTGCTCAGAATAGTTGAAATCATTTGAACCTCCTTCTGCTGATGCTCTTTGGGTTGCGTATCTCGATGCTTTTCCAGCCTTCTGACCCCCTCCTCTTCTTCTCTTGACGTTGGTATTAACATATAGATTGGAGTTGTGTTGTTCCCGACTACTTGGAGACCCAAAGATATGGAGATCCATTTCCTTCGGGTGAGGAAGCTTGAGCCCGCCATTCTAAAAATCCTGAGATTGGACCATGTGGTGATCTTCTGCGGGTACTTGATTACCTTCCAACAAATAGGGATTAAACTTGTTAAAGCACCTTGAGAATGGTGAAACAAGATTCATGTTGGAAACCGGTTTGTGGGATCTTTACCACTCTTTAAGGCATCTTCGTACCACATCCAGGTTGACCTTCACCATTTTTTTTGTCGCGCCACATTTGCATGATCAAAGATACGTATTCACTAACAAATCTTTGAAATTGCGTGAAAAAGATGAGACAACTCTTTGGCATCACGATGATTGATGTAACCCGGTTTCTTCACAAAATTTTGAAAAATATTTCCATAAAAAGTATTCTTTTCTTGGTAACAGCCATTGATTTGATCAAGTGTACATACAAATTGATTCGTCTTCATCCATCACATACTTGACATCTGAATTGTAACGTTTCTTGATTGTGATTATTGCATTTGTTGTTGTGATCGTTGCGAGGGGAATGCCATATTTGTTTTTCTGATAGATTGAGATGATATATGAGTAGTTGTGTTTGAAATGAAGGAAAAATGAGTATAAGATGGCATGAAATTGTAAAATTTTGAGGTAGAGATGTAGAAGGTGTGAGTTTTAGTTTGAAATGATTTGAATTTATAGTGAAAAGAGTAGGATGGTGAATTGAGATGTAGCCATTGGCGGAAATTTTACAGCCAAACGCTTGCGGTTTATGATCAAACGTTGGCGGATGATCAGAATCCGCGCGGTTTGTTTGAATCTTCCAGCGGCTTTGCTCCGTCTGCGCGACTCTTCATTAAGCGCGTGATCATGATAAATCCTCACTCAATAAACCAACAAATTTGTTGGTTTGCCCATCCATTTTTCATGTTTGTTGAGTCCATAGTGGGAGCAAAATAAACAAATCATGATTTGTTCATTCCACAAGAAATGCTCTTATTGATAACTAATGTTGTTCAAATTTTCTCTAAAAAATAAATTAATAGTCATATTTAGACTCGTAATGTAAGTCTTTTAGAAAAAATCTAGCGAGTGAATTATAAGGAAATACAAATTAGTTTAAGAGATGTGTCAATTCGAAATTTTAACACAAAAAAAAAAAATAGATAAGGGGAAAAGAAAAAGGAAGGAAACATTTTCAGTCTCCTTTTTACCTTAATGGCGTGTTTGGTTGGTGGTGTTGATGGTGGTTTTTAGTTGAGCCAAAATTGTAAAACCAGGTATTTAATGCACCATCATTCGGAAAGAAGATTGAGCCATTTAAAAGTGATGAGTGCCCAAGCCTCTTTACTTACATATGTATTGAGCAATTCAATATATTCGGATATATAAAATTCACTCGAATGGTGCATATAACAATGATCCCAAATATTCTATGAATTTTATTCTCCACCGGCATTATTCACTAATGCATGACCTGCCTAGTATTTTCCTATGCTATGTTCCCAGCCTAACTCTCAATATTGGCATGACATGACGATTAATGTTCACTCGCAGCGGAGTAACATGAATCTCCCGAATTGTCAGTATTGAGACTTGCATGAAAACACTCACGTAGGCTACACCACTCTCGACAAAGAGATCAGCGTGTTTACACACTTTTAATTAAAAATTAGCGCGATCGAACGCGTTTAAATTCCTTAAGGAAAATCTAGACTGTTCATATCAGTCTCAAAAATGATCACGGCCACACGATTTGGCCGCGTGATTCAGCAAGCCTAGATTACTCCTGGCGGAACTAGGCAGTCACCGTATTGACCACCGGCGGGCCCACTAGTGTCCTAGTCGATCGAGTCCTATTTATTTCATTCACAAGCGCTTCAAACGTTAACCCAAACATGGGTGTTCGCTACCTTGAAAATAAGCTCAAATGAGCTAAGGCAAGCCAAATACGGTCTCAAAAACATCGGACCGTCCAAATTAGCCCGGCCCTAGTTGGGCCCGGCTAAGATCTTCCTTGAAATGATCAAAGAGGCGCCATCATGCCCATTGCGGCCCAACATCTCACTTGGTCGATCGACCTGCCCACAACAAGTCTATAGGGCATTAAATCGTTTGCCCAAAATAGGCCGAACATTTATTTCAAAAAACCATAATTTTGTTTTGCGGAAATATGCTACTATCGCAAATTAATCACGACCATCATCTTCGGTGACCGAGTGAGTAGCTTAGATCTAATTTTGGATGGCCAGGAGATGTCAGCATGTTCACGAGCGGCCCGTCTTCGCACATAGCCGATCGGCTTGTTCAAATCAACGCCCAACGCTTTGATTCGATTAACCAAACTAGGGTTGGCCACACGACTTCCAAACCCTAAATCAACGACAGCAACCAGCTGCCGCAAAATCATCTCGTCCGTCCAACTTCGCTAGGTTGGTCGGACGGCTCAGATTGGATACTTGATGATCGATGGGGTGATACTAGGATTACCGGCCACCCCCCTCCTGTAAAGAGCAATCGATCGAGCTATAGCTCGCCCGTGCGATCCCAAACGATCGCCCAAAGATGGCCCTCCGCGTTGTTTTAACAGCAGTCATTAACTGCCGTCTCGGCCACTCAACTTGACTAGCCGATTTTAGCGATCCATATCTAACCTGGATCGAACGATAGGATTTTAGAATGGCTACCAGTCGCCACTCTATTATAGGGCCCGACCAGGCCACTCTCACGGGATGCGTGCGTGGCACCTCCGACTCCACGATAGAGGGACGGTCACGTTCTTTTAAGACGCTCAATTCGTGGTGATTCAATCGAGCTCTAAAACTACGATGCATCTAGCACATCGATTATTTTTCATTTTGCTTGTTTGAAAGCGATGCTTTATAAACATCGACTATAAGAGATGCTATGCAAATATTGAATTCATAAATAATTTATTATTTAACCTAAAAGCACTATGTGTTGCTTTTAGCGCGAGTCTCATGACTTGACCCACTCACTCGAGACATCAAACATGTCACAAACTGGGGATGCTCAGGGGTATTGGTGCGGCGGTTTTACGGCGTGCGGCGTGCAACGCGCCCATTACGAGGACGTGTCAGGGAAGAACGAACGGTTAATAACAAATGAGATAGTAGGTGAAGGCGTGACCAGTTTCCCCTCATAGTGGAAGCGGTGGTGATCAACACTTTTTACACAACTCCATTTATCCACTGCCTAATCACCTCCACTTCCTACGAGATCAGGGTGTGCTCGAAGATGACTTGTATAAATAGGATTTCAACCTATTTCGAAGGGGAACACAAGTGTTATCAACACAAGTATCCGAAACCATTTTTCGATGCAAGTCATAAAACGACCACACATTCATAATTCAATATTAGATCTCAAACACCTTCTTCGCTTCCCTCCCTAATTAAGATCAACCCTTCTCCTTCACCTTGTGACCGAATTGAATCTGGAACGGCCATTTCTTGGTTTAGGCCAGAGTCTTACAGATTGATCTCTCGAATCTAAAAGTACTCCCGTGCAGTGCATTTGTTTAGGGTTTGGTCGTTTCTCATCAACACACCCAAATTTACCAAAAACAACAGAATCAGTTTTTATCCCAAAATAACTGGCGACCACAGTGGGAGATTAATATTTCAGTTGAAATATCAATTTTCAATTTTCAATTTCATTTTTTCAATTCCAATTCCAAGATGGTAGAGCTTAGATCCGGATCAGCCACAATCCCACGATGCCACGAGCGGCCGAGAACGTCCTTGGTATCAACGTCCTTCCAGGTGGCATCAATTTACCACCTTTCATCATGAACAAAACCGGTGGCGCAGAAATGTTCCCTCGGGCGTTACACCTCCGATCACGAGCCGGCTGCCGCCACCCCCAATATTTCTTC
The DNA here is from genome assembly GCA_023531295.1 of Papaver armeniacum. Classification (NCBI taxonomy): domain Eukaryota; kingdom Viridiplantae; phylum Streptophyta; class Magnoliopsida; order Ranunculales; family Papaveraceae; genus Papaver; species Papaver armeniacum. Next base: position 10,399 of record JAJJWW010008343.1, read on the forward strand.
AAGCGTGACGCCTCGGTTGTGCAAGAGCTGATGCCACTCCACCATCGGGACGAGAGACTGGAGGAACCAGAGGAGGCCAACCCCTATTACCATTCTTGATTTGATGGAAAGACGGGGAAGTTCTTGCTAAAGCTCAGACGGACATGGCTTGACTCGAAAGAGGTACTTACCTTCCTCAAGACGCTAACGGAGCGAGCCACCGCAGTGGGACCACGCCAACTAGAGCCAATGAGGAACACTCTTAATACTCCTGGCGATGGTACCTCAGCAGGGCGTACCCTTGTAGATGAAGAGGCCCGCCCATTGGAGAGGAATCAGCCATCCAATTTCATCACGCGTGAAGATTTGGAACGACTTCTCCGAAATCGAGACAGAGAAAATCCGGTGGACATGCACCAACATCAACCCTTCTCCTTCACCTTGTGACCGAATTGAATCTGGAACGGCCATTTCTTGGTTTAGTCCATAGTCTTACAGATTGATCTCTCGAATCTAAAAGTACTCCCGTGTAGTGCATTTGTTTAGGGTTTGAATTCGTTTCTCATCAACACACCCAAATTTACCAAAAATAGCAGAATCAGTTTTTACCCCAAAACAGGTGGGAAGTCAATCATATTCCCAAAAAAGGGAAAATCCTAAACCCATCACCCCCATTGATTTAAGATTCCCCTACCTTTTGAGAATCCTATTACTAACAAACATGGGAATGGAAATATATTTCTAGGAAACTGATTCCATCCCTCCAACTTTCTCTTTCCTTCTCTCACCTCTCCCTCTCTAGCGATTTCAGACATCTTCCTCGGCCAGATTCCGTCAAGCCCCGACGAGCTCGGATTTGTTCTTCGGAGCGGATCCGAGCTCATCTCTTTATTGCTTTCTAAGATTTAGGTTTTACTTTACTGTTCTTTCGATTTCTAGGGTTAGAATTGCTTTTATTTTTCAAACAAACACACCTTCATGGTGTTTCTTCGTGTCCTTTGTGACTGCACCTACAGGGTGTTTCTTAACTGCACCTTCATGGTGTTCATACCTGTCCTTTGTGACGTTTGGTTAGATTTCAATGATGGTTACAAGAAGATCGTTCTCCATATCCGGGAAGCTTTAGAACCTCAAGAAGATGAAGATTTAGGGTTTCAAGATACGGGTTCGTTTAATTACTGGGAAAATCACTCCCCCATGGGAGCACATCTTCTCTTAGAAGAAATCTTATCTAAATGGTTGGAATTCTCTCCAAAAACCGCTACCTTACCGATCTCATCGGCCTCTTTCGAATACACAACATCGGTGCTTCAACGGTTTCCGATCTTTCTCTTCTCGGTCTATTAGTTGGTACCATTTGTTGTATTTTGGTTTCTTTGTTATTGTTCTTATCCTCATGTAATCTTCCATGGTGTTGGTGCAAAATTAATCACCCCAACAATCTTCGAGATGTGTGTATGATGATCGAATCGCCGCCGTTGATTAGATTCTCCAAAGAATTGTTGATTGAAAATGGTGGGGTACTGCAAAGACACTCCGATGCTAAAATCAACAAGAGTTCTATGCAAGTAGGTTGTTAAGAAAAGGAATAGAAATTGTGTACCTTTTGTGCCGAGATTTAGCCTCTATATATAGGCGAAATAGATGTAGCTTTAGGGTTTTGATAGTTATCCTAATAACTTCCCTAAATCTCGTATAAATCTCAAATAATATCCAGATTCATGATAAACCCTAATATTTACCATAATCCTCATTTATCTTAAATAATAATTATCTTGAATAATAATTATAAGTATTTAAGATAATTATCCTCTTTATTTAGGATCTGTATTTATCTTAAATAACATTAATAATTATAAATAAATAATTATTCAAGACTCTTTGGGCTTCAATAATAAGCCTAGTGGGTTTCCATAATAAACCCACTGGTTTCCCTAACAACCCAAATCCAGGCTTCCATAATAAGCCATGTGGGTTTCCACAATAAACCCACCGGTTTCCCCAACAAACCGGATTAGGCTTCCATAATAAGTCACGTGGGTTCTTACAATAAACCCACCGGTTTCGACAATAAACCGTATTGGGCTTCCATAATAAGCCACATGGGTTTCCTCAACAAACCCATCGGTTTCCACAATAAACCGTATTAGGCTTCCATAATAAGCCATGTGGGTTTCTACAATAAACCCACCGGTTTCCACAATAAACCGGATTAGGCTTCCATAATAAGCCATGTGGGTTTCTACAATAAACCCATCGGTTTCCACAATAAACCGTATTGGGCTTCCATAATAAGCCATGTGGGTTTCTACAATAAACCCACCGGTTTCCACAATAAACCGGTTTAGGCTTCCATAATAAGCCATGTGGGTTTCTACAATAAACCCACCGGTTTCCACAATAAACCGGATTAGGCTTCCATAATAAGCCATGTGGGTTTCTATAATAAACCCACCGGTTTCCACAATAAACCGGATTAGGCTTCCATAATAAGCCATGTGGGTTTCTACAATAAACCCACCGGTTTCCACAATAAACCGTATTGGGCTTCCATAATAAGCCATGTGGGTTTCTACAATAAACCGGATTAGGCTTCCATAATAAGCCATGTGGGTTTCTACAATAAACCGGATTAGGCTTCCATAATAAGCCATGTGGGTTTCTACAATAAACCCATCGGTTTCCACAATAAACCAATTGGGCTCCTTCAATAAGCCTTGTGGGTTTCCTCAAGTTACCAATATTAAATAGCTTGTGCATGCACGCACGTACACTATTTTAATAGGTTACAAACACATGGTATGAATGAATGAGATTTGTGTTTGTTAGCAAAAAAAAAAAAAAAAAAATCCATTCCCTCCAACCAAACACGCGAGATCCTAAATACTTAGTTTGAATGACCGAAAGAGTAAAGCACTAGTTTGCAAAATAAAAAATAAATAAATAAAATAAAATACATAAACTTATGCTTTTCAAGTTTATTTATGGTGGGTTTGGATGTAGAATTTTAAAGATGGAATTTATGGGTTCGGGGGTTTGGTAGAATTATGTTTCCTCTCATCATTTGGTGGGCCGAATCCTTGAAATCACGTTTCCTCTACGGGATTCAGTTTTCCGCCAAATCCTCCATATGGAGTCCGACCCCCGCCCTAAGATTTGCTGGGAAACTTATCAAGGGATTTATGGACCCACTTTTTTTTTAACTCTAAATCTCATATATATGCAATTTTAAGATTTGAGGGTAATGCCAAACGGTATAAAGACTCTAATACAAGAAAACCCTATAAATCCTGGGAATTTTTATTGAGTTACCAAACACACAAGGAATTTACATAAATCCCAGAATTTGTAATCTCATGGGATTATAAATGGGAAAATTATGCTCAGGCCCGACCCATGGATAACCCATAATATGAGGCCCTTAATTAAAAGAAGTTTAAATCTAGGCCCCTAATTATTAAAAGACATCCATACCCTTTTATATATTGTCAAGCCCATAATTAAATAAAATTTAAATCTAGGCCCCAAATTATTAAAATATTATGTGATGATGTTCCAACCACCACAGCCACCGTCAACCACCTCCGACCACCACCGCCACCAACCACCTCCAACCACCACCGTCAAACCACCTCCGACCACCACCGCCAACCACCTCCGACCACCACCGCCGCCACTCACCACCACCTTCAACCACCAACCGCCGCCCACCACCACCACCACCATCTCCCAACACATCCATATGGAATGTGTAACTAGAAGTTACACATCCGTATGGCATGTGTAACTAGAAGTTACACATCTGTATGGCATGTGTATGCAAAAGTTACACATTCATACGTCATGAAATGATTAACATGGGTATATGGCATGTGTAACGAAAAGTTACACATGCATATGGCATGAGTATTTTGAAGTTACACATCCATAATAAATGTGTATCTAAAGTTACACACCTATATTCAGTAATTGAAATAATAATTCCATTTACAAAAACTTCTCTATTTATCAATTGTTATTGAACACAATAAACAAGCTAAAACACGAAATACGTAAACAAAATCCTAGAAATAAGCTATGAGATTTTCTAATAAAAATGTTATCTTCCCTTCTTATCTTCCTCAATTCCAAAATGCCTACGTATCTGCAACAAAATAAACATCCACGAGTTAGGTTGGATGAAAAAAAAAATCCATAGAAGCAAAACTATAGAACAATTACAAGGTGAACAACAAAGACAATAGAAAGACACTTAATGACTTATCTAAGCAAGTGTAGTTAGGAGTTACAGTGTAGTATAACTGAGAGTTACACATGCATCTTCTAAATAAAATATGACGTGTACTCAAAGTTACACATCACCCGACTTGTGTAACTGAGAGTTACACATGCATATAGCATGTGTAAGTAGGAGATACACATGTATCTGACTTGTGTAAATTTCAGTTACACATGCATATGACTAGTGTAACTAGGAGTTACACATGCATATGGCTAGTAGTGATGGATGGATGGATAAAATCAATCAAATATGAGATGATGATCAGGTTTGTAAACCGATTAATCAAATGCACAAAGGCTGAACACAGGCATACCTAACTTCACCAGTGAAAGCACCTCCTTTCTTCACTCAGCAACCAGCCACTTGATTCTCATGATATAATGACCTTTTAGCCGAGGTAAGGAACACAAATGGAGGACTGACCATAACCTATGTACAAAAAACATTCCCAACCAAATTTAAATACTTATAATCCATAAAAATATCAAATGTAATAGCGTATTCACAACATTTATCAGCGCATCCACTCACCAACAACATCGATGCAATTTCAGCACCGTTGGTGTGTCAACAAATCTTCTTCACTTGGTCCTCAGTTCCATTATGAAATTCCACAATTACTCAATTATGAATTCCACTTCCTAGTCCTCATTTCATCATTTGGCGCTAACTCCAATTCCAGGAAGACCATCCTACAAAAATACTACAAATAAGCAGTCAATTTTATTGAGTTATTGGCAACTGAAGAAAACAAAAAGCAATAAGCTTTTATGAGATTAAAAAGAACAATGAACACAACAATGATTAACCAGTTTTACATGCACTTGACTTGTGTAAATAGGAGTTACACATGTATATGATTAGTGTAACTAGGAGTTACAGAGCATCTAAATAGTGTAACTGAGAGTTACACATGCAATTCGGATGTGTAGAAGCAAGTTACACATGCAATTCGGATGTGTAGACGAAAGTTACACATGCAATTTGGATGTGTAACTGAGAGTTACACATGCAATTCGGATGTGTAGACGCAAGTTACACATGCAATTCGGATGTGTAGACGAAAGTTACACATGTTGTGCATAATCATCAAAATGAGAAACTCAATCACATTGAAATATTAATCAAATTCTGAACAAAATAACAATAAACTAAAATCATAAAGTATATACAATTTCAATATGATACATTCAAACCATAAAAAAACTCAAAGAAACTTATCTTATTTCATTGATTTTCTATTGAAATAGCTATTGAAGTTGCTTAGACTCAACAGTATGCTTCCACTTGTCTTCATCGATTAAGATTTCATCTTCAAGACAAGGTACTGAATGTAACAAATATAGAGCCAAGAACAAAATCCATTAAAAATCCATTAAAATTGAGGTAAGAATGTAACAGATCTAACTCTATTTATGATTTATGTAACATATTTGAACTGAAATGAAACTATTAAAGTTTCCTAAATGATTTTTCAGAAAATAAAAATTCGAAATCTCGTAATTAAATCAACCAATTCAATTTGAAATGTTAAAGATGAGTATGCTTATCTGTTCGATTTGATTTTGTAGGCGAAACTTTGATTCATTTGTTGTCGATGATGATTATGACTTCGTTTTAGTTGATTTTGCAAGATCTTCCAAGAACAAGTGATGATGATGTTGAATTGGGTTTAGATAATCAGGATTTGTGTTTGTAAAGATTAGATCTAGGTTTTGAGACCATTTTTCTCTAAAAATTTCGATGAGAATTTGTTTCTTCTCGGCTGGATTTTTCTTCCAGGAGAGAGCAAAAGAAAATGAGAGAGAGGAAGAGAGAGAAAGTGAAACGAAAATGAATCTGAAAACTAAATCTGGACATAGTTTTATTACATATAAATACTAAAGGGCAGTCTTGGTATTATTAGAATTATTATGGATAATATTCTTATTGTTAAGCCCTGAATTCTAAAGTTCTGGGCCTAGAAATATCAAAATGTGAAAGAATGGAGTTGATAGTGAAGGATCCATTTTATAGGGCTTCTATATATTGAACCCATATAGTAGGGGTTATAGTATTTTTCACATTATAAATTCCTGGAAACAGTGAATTCCGCAAACAAACCCACCATTAAGAAACTATATTAACAGTGGTTATTCATATTCTTAAATTTGGTTTGGATTATCATCATCCCTTACAATTGTGGTCACTCATAAATTTAGTTTTGATTATCATCATCCCTTGCAGTGCTAAAAGCATTTGTCAAATTTTTCGAACATATGGCTTTACTCTGACTTTGTTTCCAAAACTCTGCCAACGTAAAATTCTTGTAACGGGGTGGGTTTTCAGCAGATAGAAGCTCCGGCAAAGGGCCATAATAACCCGAGTCATCATCTCCATTGCTTACACCTGCTGGGTGGAACAACAACGGCACAGAAATCCTCGACTCCATCGACCGATTAGCCAATACCCGGTGTTCCACACTCTTGTAGTTATCATTCGAGATTATCTATTACTACTAATAAAGCCAACTACCCTTAGGCACTGTTGGTGAATAGTAACTGAAGCTGCAAATTTCTGAATCCCGAACTTGCCCTTGATTCTACGGCACTATCAAAAATATCAACGAAATGATGTGAGGCTAAAAAGGTAAATACGAAACCAAATCAGAAATTAGGTGAGAACAGAGAGAAAATGGGTTGAGAATTATCTAGAAAAAGAGAAATTATATAACTCGATTAACATTCTAAATTATTATGCGTCCATCAAAATAAGTACACAGTTTCTAAATTGTGGACCTTCTATTACCTGGAAAAAGTCTCCTACGTTGACTGTAACAGCTCCTTCAACTGGCACAACATTGACCCACTGATTTTCACGCTTAACTTGCAACCCACCGATTTGATCTTGAACCATCACCGTCAGCAGAGTATGATCAGTATGAGGAACAATTCCAGCCGTCAGATCAGGTTGTGGACAATACGGATAAAATTGACCTAAAAGTATCCTTGATTCAGTACATCTCATTTCTTTGAGTTTTCCTGGTCTCACACCTAATCCTTCACACATCAGTTCTATCAACTTCTCACCAAAAAGTGTCCCATGATGAGCCCACTCCATCAACCCTTTTCTACAAATCTCAGGTATCTTTTCTATCACCGGCGGGTCCGGCCCTACAACCAGTTTTAAAGTATCTCTCCAGCTGGCAGCTTTTGATAGGTATATATCAGTGTTGCTTATAAAGGAAAAACTTCGAGTCTCACCGTAGTATTTATTCTTATTTGATGGAACATAGTCCATATTCTTGATCTCATTTGGTTGTTCATGAAAAGATCTAACGGATGAGATTGCTTCATCAATTACTATTTTCGGGATTCCATGATTGATTATTTGGAAAAATCCCCAAGTTGAAGAAGCTTCTCTGATTTGATCAATAATTTCTGACCGTCGATTAGTGGAAATGTTCATTTCGGAGAAATCAATGACAGGGAGTTCCCCATGCATCGTTGTTGCAGCGTCCAAATCTGGTGGGTGAACAAAGATGAGAGGAATTGACTCAATTCCCGAGTCAAGAAGGCCTTTGACTCCGATCATGGATTCATCGAACTTCATGACTTCTTTCATTCGAGCGTTCTCCATTTTTGATGATTTCAAGAACAGAATCGAGATTAATTACCTGCTATTTATCAATATCACCGGTATGAGACCCATTTGCATGCCGAGGCGCATTTTTATACCAATTGTGAGGTAAAAGGAGTAGTTTTAGTTTGTTGAGGCGTTTGGGCCTGTACAGCCACGTTACTGTTTCTCAGTTTCACAAAAACACGTATTTCTAAGTTGGGATTGCCCAACCATCTGGCTCTTTTAGTTGGCCACAGCAAAGTATAATGTAACAGTCACCTAATTCTAAGGTTTCCTCACGCAACACCATCTTTAGAACATTGAGATGGGAAATTGAAATTCAAAAAATTAAATATGAAGCTGTTGGTTAGTGCATCCAGCCGAAAATTAAATAGTTTGAATTGAATATGATTTTCTGAATCCTTGATTTGGAATTTTGGATAATTGTAGTTTTTTTTTTTTTTTTTTCCTATTCAAATTGTACCCCTACTTTAGACTTCACAGTCTTCACAAAGTTCTGTAAATTATTGAAGATTATCCACGTGTAAACAGATATAAGCTCTGGGTATGTACGCTATTGACATGCATGTCTTGCAGGTTGCAACTGCTCACACCCAGTAAGCCTATAACCGTGCCACGTTCTCTCCATGCACACTTAACTGATCTGCCACTACCACTACACTTTCTTTAACCCCACCAAACTTCTTACCCATATAAGATTCGCTCACTTTCTCATTCTAAGCACAGTGTTAGTTTGTTTCTGCATTTGAGTAGTCTGAGATTTCGAAGCAACTCTTTCGTGTTTATATAGTTAATTAGTGATCAAGAAGAATTCAAGATGCCAGGACTGACAATCGGAGATGAAATTCCTGACTTGGAAGTTGAAACCACTCATGGAAAATTCAAGCTTCATGACTTCATTGGAAACCAGTGGACCATCTTATTTTCTCACCCAGGTAAAACATTTCATATCATGTATTTAGTGGGAAAGTTTTTGCGGTAATGGACTGATATTTTGTTTGGGCGTACAATGCAGGGGACTTCACTCCTGTCTGCACAACAGAGTTGGGTCAAATGGCTGCATACTCTGGTGAATTTGAGAAAAGAGGTGCCAAACTTTTAGGACTTTCTTGTGATGATGTTCAATGTCACAATGAATGGATCAAAGACATTGAAGCTTACACGGTAAATTTGGAACTTCATTGTTAATTCACATTTCACACATTTTACTTCAAAGAAAAGCGTACTAACTGTGGTGAAGTGTTTATTTTTAACTATTTGCTGATCAATGAAATGCAGCCTGGCTGCAAGGTGAACTACCCAATCATAGCCGACCCAAACAGAGATATCATGAAGCAGTTGAACATGGTTGATCCAGATGAAAAAGATCCGAACGGCTTTCCAACACCATCAAGGGCACTACACATTGTTGGAACTGACAAGAAGGTCAAGCTAAGCTTCTTGTATCCCGCTACAACTGGAAGAAACATGGATGAGATTGTCAGGGTTTTGGATTCACTTCAGAAGGCAGCAAAGAACAAGGTTGCAACTCCAGTGAACTGGAAACAGGGTGATCCCGTGGTGATATCTCCAAGTGTTACTAATGATGAAGCCAAGAAGATGTTCCCTCAGGGTTTTGAAACCAAGGATCTTCCATCAAAGAAGGAATATCTTCGTTTCACTAATGTATGAAGAAGAAATAGGTCGCACTACTTTTGCTTTTGTTATTTTGGGTTAAGTTTAATGTTTAGTCTGTACTTATGGTGTCCATTAGTATGTGTTTTAGTTAACTACAAACGTTGCCGTTTAATGTGTGTTTCTTAATTATAAATGTTACTTAGTGTTTACCTACATTTACTTCTTTGCCTTAATGCCTAATATTAGGCCCTAATGGCCATGCGAGCTAGTCGGTTAGACTGGCTGTTCATGGAAATTGGGCCACTCACTGCACCAACAGTTCTTAATGCCAGCTCACAATGACATTTTCCCTCCCTACATTTTCAGAAGTTCCACACACCTCATTGGTTCTCGCAAAAGTTCTCAACTTTAAAAAAAAATTTAAGTAGAGAAAAAAGTGAGCCATTTTTTCAAACTTAAGCAGGAATGCATAATATCAATGATTACCAAGATAAAAAGATGTTCCAGAAAAAGGCTCTTAAGGTCCCAATATGGGGAGAAAATTACGGAAATGTTACCGTTCGTTTACTTTATCCAACTTTGTATATGCTGAGAACTATTGCCCACTCTTCACCCATTTTTCAGACTTCATTCTTGTGAGAAGCAAAACATGAAAAAATCATTGAGCTTGGGTATCTTGACGACCATCATCACTATTTTGCAGCTTATTGAGCCAATTTGTTGTGCACTCTCATTTTGTCGGAACATTTGTGGAGGAATTAATGTTAATTATCCATTCTCCATTGACGATGGTTGTGGTGCGCCCCAGTATCGGAAAATGCTAAATTGCAGTGGAGATCTATTCTTCTTAACCCCTTCAGGTAACTATAAAGTACAATCAATCGATTATGAAAAACAAACCATGGTGGTGTTCGATCCAAGTATGTCAACATGTAGTACATTACAACCGCACCATGATTTTATCATGACTGAGATACAATCTGTTGTGATGCCGCCAACAGCAGATACTATTTTTATTCTTCTAAATTGTTCGATTGATTCCCCTGTTCTCAACCATTACCGGTCGCTCTGCTTCAACTTCTCAGGTCATTCATGTGATGAGTTATACAATTCTTGTACTTCTTTTGGGCTTTTTCATCCACTTTCACCTAATGGAACGGTGACCACTGGTTACTCGTCTTGCTGTTACACAAATTATAACACTGTGAAGTTGATGAGCATGAACATACTCGATTGTTCGCATTACACCACCACCTATAACACGGATGAACTCGAGGGTGTAGGACCATTGGATTGGTCTTATGGAATTAAGCTTTCTTACATGGTCCCGAATGCTGGTTGTGATCGCTGCCAACGGACAGGTGGAACTTGTGGATTCGATACTGAGACAGAGATTCCGAATTGTGCTTGTGAAGGCTCGACGAACTCTACTAGAGAATGCGGTGAGGATCAACTCTTCTTCTTTACAAGTGCATTATCCACCTTTTTGTGCCGCCAGTTCACGGTTTCTCTTTACTGATGTTTTAACTTGTTTGCGTCTCAGCTGGAGGCATTACAACTGATGGAGCGTCCAAACGCACTCGAAGAGAATTTTATCACATGCTTATATTGGTTATGGGAGCATTTTGCTATCTGATGTCATCATAAAGGAAAATGTAAACATTGTTGTTTTCTCCTTGGTTCAATTTTTTTACCACTCAGCTTTCAATAAATGCATTTAACTGACATTCCGGCAGATGGTAGGAATATGAATCAAAAAAATCTTGACATTAAAAAGAAACAGAAAATTGTGGTAAACAGGAGCAAAATGGCACGTGCACTGATTTGGGTCGAGGATGTGAACATTTACAAGTTAGTTATAACCTCATCATTCGGAAGATTTTGCTAGTTTTGCATTTAATTTCCATGACAAATGCAACGACCAGACAACGGTCCATGACACTAGATCTGCATAGACTTACTAAGACCACATTCCAGCTACAACTTGTAGCTTTCACGTGGAGAACAACCTACTCATAAATTAGAAACATATACATTTTGCATTTTTTTCAAAAGAAATGGAACACATAAGAGACGTTGATCAGTCATGGTTAGTAACTGCAGTAATATTTTCATTCTCTATACCTTTTTCTGAACTTTTCAATCGCATGTACTGATCACGAGATTCTGGGTAACGAGCCATGGATTGAACCCTTGCTAGAGCTTTCTCTACACCGGCAACTTTCTGTTTCCGACCTTCCCTCAAAAAATCATACTCATCAATCTTTTCATTGCCAGGTAGGGTGTTTCCAATTGATTTATCAGCACAAAACCTCGCAATCCAGGTCCTTTGCGCCTCCAACGTAATATAACCTTCTCAACAATACCAACAGACCAGAGTACCTTTTTATAATACGTCCGAGCTTGATGTCCCCTAACAATTGCCTGATATAAAATAAATCGAACAATACATCAACATCCTTAAGGTGCTGTCATCAGTTTAGCACTTACATATATTGATATACAAAGTTCAATGATGCTTACCTGAATTTTTACGATGCGGTTGCGTATTTTTAAGAAATCCTTACGAGCCTTCCAACCACGATACTTGTGCTGAATTTTTAAAGCAGCAGATGCAGAATGCAGATAATCAGTGAAGTGATTCATACTCGAGACCTTGTTAGTGAAAGAGGCCACGGTAACTATGTCAGCTGGAATTTCAGATATTTCATCCTTGATCTTCACAAACTCCTTTTTGTGATGGAAAGAACGAGCAAAAGCGGCTTTGATTAAATCAGCAGCTTGGGCAGATTTCTTAACAGCCTCTTGGGAACTCTTAATAGAGAACAGACCCTCTTTGCTCTGATCTGGAGCAATGCTCTGCTCCTCTACAGTCTCGATAGCCTTTTCAGCAGCAATTGATGCAGCAACACTGTCAATGACACTTTCCTTGATAGTCATTAAAGAGAGATGACTAGTCAAATCCGCCTCAGCTAAATACCCAGCAATCCCTTTATGCCCTCTACTAGATGCTAAATCAGCAGCAGTTCGTCCTCCAGGAAATTTTGATGTTGGATCCTCCACTGCACCAGGGGATGCACCCAGTTTCACAAGGGAAACAACTGTTTCCTCTCTGAGCAAGAAGCATGAGTAACGTGTTATCATGGACTCAAGAGTTACATCAGCAAGAACAAAAAGAAATTATATACAGCTTCAGTAAATATAAAATTGTCAGTGGAAAACTTATCCACGGAGAATATAACGATTTATGGAGTTGCAATCTAACCTCCCATAATGCGCAGCCCAGTGAAGTCCCGTTCTTCCTTGTGCATCTCTAAAGTTGGGACTGACTCCAGCAGCAACTATGGCAGTCATTGCCCATCCGTAACCTAAAGATGCTGCCAAGTGGATAACTCCCTGGCCTTTAGCATCCAACACATTGGCTCCTCTGCCCCCTTCATGAATTTTACTGACAAGCCACTCATACAATCTATCCTTCAACAATTTTTCAATCAGTGCATCTTTAGGATTTTTATGGTTTCCAGAAACTGAAGCTTCCTCAATTCCCCCCTCTTTTTCTTCGTCACTTCCAAAAGAAGAAAAAAACATTCCTGAGGGCACATTTGTCACAGTTCTGAACAGAGCAATTCAACAGTTCCCTGTCTAACCCAAGATACAGCATCTTTGCCATGCGTACTTGGATAGACACTTCCTCTTCCCCTTCAATTTTAACAGCTAGTGGACTTGGCTCAGATGCATTTTCGCGATACTCAAACTCCCGCACCTCGCTGCATGCCAACCTGTTACTACACGTGATATAGAATGGAACACGTCCTAGAGAATGTACAGGGGCTTGACATCGAAGTACACTATCAGTTAAAATTTCAGCAGGAACCTCAACTTCACCGAACATGCAGCACCACTTTTTGCTACTAAGATGTTTTTGATCTCTTAGAAATGAACCAGTTATTAATACCTGAGGAAGAAGGGATCAGGAAAAAAGAAAGTCACAACAAATGCAATCAGTTAAGATTCCAATCCCACATGATAATAAACAATAACAGTTACTTGTAATTATAACGATTCAGTGCATGTGACGACTAGGCATGACTGAGAACTTTTCTATAAAAAATACACACCTTTGTTTCAACCCCAGAGTAAGCCCAATCTGGTGAGAAATCACGAATACTGAAAAGTTGATCATGGGAAAGAGAAGGACTCAGTGAATCAATATCCAATTGCATATGTCGTGATAGACTGGAAACTTCCTTGTCGTCTTTCTGAGTATCAAGTGTATTCCAGTAATTGCCAGAGTCCGAAGCCATCAAGGAGTCTTCACAGTCTACACCTATTTCTTCATTCATCCATCTTCCGAAGCTGTCAAGCTTCTTTAGCTCTCTTGCTTCACCATTTTTATGTGATTCATTTTCTAAAGTTACCTTTTCAACAAGGGGTATGTCATTATCATTGTCCAGCATAGGTGCTCCAAGTTTATTCTGAAAGTGGGGATGTAATAACTGGAAATTGTGGTCTTGTGAGAACTGAAATATATGGGCTGCTGCTCCCCCAACGGCCAAGTTATTTGAGATCAAATAGCGTGTTTGACCATCCTTATTACTCGGACATTCCTGCAGGATACAAACTGATCAAATTTAATTGACGATCATGCCATAGGTTTAGCATAAGTTGCTACAAATCCACTTAAAAAACAACAAATATACAAAGAAGTGCCAGAATTCACTGGTCGTACAAAACAGACATGGACATAACTGGTGGATGTGCATGCAGTTACAGACGCAACCTCCACAAACTCGCAATTCACTTCTCTGTTTTCATTTTTAAGTTTAACTTTTTCTTTTGATTGGTATAAGAAAGCAAGAGAACTGTATTGGTAAAAAAAAACCTGAACTGGTGTTTCCGAGCCTGTCCTTAATGTATGAAAGTGTGTGTCAGGATGCACCATATTTGCATCCCCAAGCTCATCTTTGACAAGACTACATGTTTCCAAAGCTGCCTCTGTCAGTCTACTCACAGTGTCAGTTCTTTCAGGCTGGTTGAAGGGAATCCTCTGGTCGGGCATGCAACTAATGTTTCTAATGGAGCAGTGAGCTTCAGGCCATGAGTGACCATTATCATGATCAAAAATACCTCCACGAAACCCCACACCATAAGAGCTCCTTGACACCACTGGGAATCCTGAAAAGCAGCAGAGGCAGCTGGTGATGGGAGAAACAATCAACGCAGGCCCAGTATATAACAGAACCGGGGATAACCTGAAAACTGAATATCACGTGTAAAGGTAGCAAGGCACTCCGGCAGTCTAGTATACTCTTACCTGCAATATCAGAAGAATTCTGAGATCTGGAACAGGACATGGCCCTTGAAGACGAAGAGGTTTCCTGATCAGTCCGGGAATCCACATCCTCAAATTCGAAGATCGTGTCTGTCCATTCCATCCAGCTGTACTTGGACTCGAAGCATAAGAAGGCTGGATAGTAAGACCAGTCGAGTCCACTTGTGCAGAAGGTGCAGGATAAGCACGAGCAGTTCCAGCAGGTGCCCCTAAATCTGCATTTACCAAATGGGAAATTCCGGACCTGTTCCCCTGGAGGTACAACAGTTAGTTAACACTTTCCCCTTTTTATTTGTTTACTCACTCCAATCTTTCTAGGTACAAAAGGAAAATACACCACCCTGTAATTCCATACAACATCTACCAAATGGCAGAGAGAAATTCAGAATTATGATAAACTCGTTGAGCACAAATTGAACAGAATAACCTATTTTATCATCAAATTTACGAAGAATACTCCAACCTTATTTAAGCTAAAGACAAGGGGGTTGAGATATTCTATTCCAAACGGAAATGGAACTAGTCATCACTTATCACTCCATAGAGCTTAAGTATAATGGTGCAAGTATTTTATTTTTATTTTTATGTAAAAAAACACTTTCCCAACAAAAGTTAGGGTATAATGGTGAACTTGAAGTATTTTATTTTTACCTGTGTTTTTATGTATCGGAAAAAACACTTTCCCAACAAAAGTTAGATCCAAGTATATCCAACTGCTAGAGAACTTGAGGTTTGAGAAATTAGAGCCTCCTCCTTCTAATTATTTTGTCACTATAAGAAAACTTCCATAAAATCTGCTGACAATTTTATTTTCGGACTCTAAAAACACCTTAGGGAATTGAAAGGAGAACCAAGACAGGACATGTATAGTTCAATATATTACAAAATGTATACCTCTTTTATTTCTCTATAATGCACAAGAACAATGTGCTCCAACTGCCTGAAACCAACAAAATTGGAAAGCACGGATGAGATATGTGCAGCAAAGTCCAAATTACTAAAGATAAAAAACAAAATATTGAGCAAGAAAAGCAAAACTGAGTCACTCATATAGTAGTGGCAACATCAAAGACAAAACCTAGAAGCATCCACATCAACTGTAACACAGCAGTGCATTAGAAATAGAGTCCCTATCCTGTTGCAGAGATAGCATCTATCAAGTGAAAAAAGAAATACTAAGATAAACCTTTTCTTAGTAATATGCAAAAAGTTCTCATCTTTTATTTAAGGACCATGAGTATGTTCAACTGTTTCATGCAGAGCAGCAGAAGATCTATAATCTGCACTATCATATTATACAATTTCGAAAGCAAAAACTATAGGAGTAAAAGGAACACTCACGTGTCAAGCATCCAATAACACCGTCTTTGAAAGTTCTCATTGTCCTCACCATGGGCATAATAACAATGAAGAACATCCACGCTGCCAGCCTAAAAAACGACATGCAACGATATAGTTAAGAGCGTACGTGCAAAAGAAACAACACCTACCAGATTAAATAGAGATGTATACAGAACAGATTCTGCTTTATACGCAATCAAAGCTGGTAGTTTAAAAGGAGGATAGGGAGAAAGGGAGTTCTTTAAGTTCCAGTGATCACCAGAACATTCCCAAATTATCTAACCTTTAAAGTACTAGGGCCACATAAATGAGGGGCTATCGATGTAAAACCAAATCCACTGTTACAAAAATACATTTATAGCTCTTCAAGATGGGAAAATCAGCTTGGACATCCTTAAGAAACACAGGATATCATTTGTATTCAATGCAACTTGAGGAAAGCAAAAATAATCAACCAACATTGAAGAAACCACATGACACCTTTAGTTTTTCATGAGCTTCTCGTACAGTCTTGCCATCTTTCTTCTTCCTCCAATTATGACCATCCTTACGAAAATACCGAAGTGCTTTTCTATCAAACAAGAACAAAGAACCACCTATAAAAAGGAAAAAAAAAAACAAGTGTCACATCAATGTAGACATATGTCCCAAGAGTAGAGTGTTCATGTACCAATAGCTAAACCATAGAAAACCCCAACACATTTGACAGTTTAAGCAAATGTTGCCTTCAAAACAAGAACATGATCCACTATAAAACAACAAACCTGAGGGCTTGTAAGGTGGATCCGGCGTTATAATAAACCTTTGATAGTTGCGAAGAATTTCACAAACTTCATTTGGTCGTAGCCATCGCAGTTTTGCTTCTGCCAATATCTGTGATATATCTATTACATCCAAAAAAACACATTAGTCACAAGCAACTCCTCATACTCTTCCATTACAAGCAGAACAAATAACCTGAGGTTAATTTTGCATATAAAACAGCCACAGCTCATTTAATGTAAGTACATGTCATCCATTCATGTAGACTCCATCAGGAAAATAAACAATTCATCGACATTTGTTTTACAATCTAAAATCCAACAAAGCACAAATGATCAATGTGACGTCAAATTGCGAAAACCTCATTACTCAAAATCTTAACAAACATGCAAGGAGGATCAAAGAAAATAAAAGAAAAAAACTGACCTAAATGTTGATTGAGAATGTATCTCCTATTCTCACCCATCCGCAAACAAAAAAACTTCAATCAGAATCCACTCTTTTCATGCAGAAATGAAGATGAACAAATGTAGCGGAAATTACACCTTCTATTCCAATCAATTCAAAAAAACTACGAACGAAAATGAAAATCAATTTGGTGCTGATCAGAAAAGAATGTGAATTTGTTAGAAAATGATGAAATCTATTGAGTGAGATAGAGAGAGTGATAACGAAGGATCAGCAAAGCTTTTTTTGATTTAATTAAAACCCTAAGTGGCCCAGGAGGGAGGAGGAGGAGAAGATATATGCAGGAGAGGTAAAAAGAAAAACCGCCTTTCATGTGAAGAGAATCAAAAACCCCAACCCCTCTCGATTAAAATATCATTTTTATTCACATATGTAATGAAAGTCAAGGTATCTATGATTAAGAATTCACACCGTAAGCCGGATTTATGTCTCATGAGAGTTGCGTATCTTCATGTGTAATCCAACGGTCATGGCATTTTATTTTATTTTAGTTGTAACCAAAGTGTCTCTTTTCTTTTTCATGATCGATGATACAACATCTATAACTATTATAAAGAGAACCCCTAAAATAGCTAAAACAACAAAGACAGACTAATATGTGAAGCAACTGCAAAGAAATTCTGTTTGACCATTTTACCCTCTAGGGATTGAATATGTGACCAGCTATAAATGATTTATAAATAAAAATGAGGGTATATTAAAGCAAAAGTAATCTTGATTGTTTCAAACCAACTCTTAAAACTAATCCAAAATTTTGGCTTTCTGTTGAGTTGGAATTAGAAGGACTTCCATACGTGATGATTTGAATCTAGAATGGACCGTTGATGGAGACGAAACGGTATTTAAAACTTTTAAAAATTTATGATACGAACTTTCGCCTTAGAAAAGTTTTTGAGAGAAAAAAGTAGGAGGAGAGAATCTTTAGTTGATTGACAACCAAAACTCAATTTACGATCCATTGGGCTCAGCTTTTTGGATGCGAGCATTTTATTTTACCCGGAATCCACGGATTTAACCGCAACCAACCGTATTTTTGCGGATGGATGCCCGGATCATTCGCTAATGGGTCGGGCGCGGATGAGATTTTTGAAATCCAACGGATTACGGATTGGGTCCGGATGCACCCTTGAAAATCCATTGGACATCCATACCCGTTAGATTAAGGGCATTTATATAGGCCTAGACAAATAAAGCTCTCACGTTGAACGATGAGGAAACCCTCGCTTCCTATTGGCCGAAATACGAATTTTTTGAGTTTTGTGAAACGAGCATTTTGGTGAGGACACTTGGCAATGTTTGATTGGTCCATGGGGCAAGGCGAAGCCCCGTGCATACCACGTTAAAAGGAAAATAAATAAATAAAATCTGCACATATTTTCCACCTATTTAATGTATTTGCCCCGCCACACCAGATCAAAAATACATCTCCACGGGACAGGGCGAAGCCCCGCGCACACCAAATCAAAAATGCATCGCCAAGGGGCAGGGCGAAGCCCGCGCACACCAAATCAAAAATACATCGCCACCGGGCGGGGAGAAACCCCGCGCATACCATGTTAAAAGAAAAAATATGCCCGGTCGTGAGACGGGCACAAATCTAGTTTATATAGTTTCTAGAAAATATATATAGATAGTTTTGGAATTTTTAAGGTGTTTTCTTGGAGTGTTGTCCATGATACTAACACAAATCATAAATGTGTAGGTTCTATAAGAAGTCATCTATATTGGCTTTGTTTTTTCATTATAAATTTTAACTAACACAAATCCATTGGATTATCCGCACCCAATCCGTTCATCCGTGCATCCATTGGATGCAAATCCATTAGATGTTGGATTGGATGCGGATGCAAAATTTAAAATTCGTAGTGAATTGGATTGGATGCGGATGAAGTAAAAATCGGACCATACCGGCCCATGCTCACTCCTATGACTCCACCCACCCCAAAGCCGAAGGAGGTATGGGTTTTAGAAAGGTGAGTTAAAACGATATAGTTAGTGTTGTCAAGCTTGTTAGATGATGCTTAAAAGTTTGTGGAATTTTATGATTCTTTTTTAGGCAGAGTAAAGCTACATGCTTCCCAAATTATGATTTTGTTACTAGATAAGTGACTTAAAGTTTGTTTTTGGACTTGGAGATGCGTTCACACCATAAAAGAACTCATTAAACCTTTTATCTTCGGGATGTAGGAGATGAATGATCGTTGGTGTTATAGTCGATCTCAATATCATGAACTTTCACCCCTAATAATCCTTACGTATTGATCGTTGGTGCGATAGTTTTTTTTTTTTTGAAGCATGAGAAATATAAGAAACAGGCCTGGTTAGCTATTACACATGCGTATCTTGTACCCAGATAGTCGTTTGATAGAATTTGGTTGATAAAATGCGGGATTGCCTGGTCCCATATTGTTGTTGATAAGTTTCCTGCTTGGCTTCCGTCTGTTGCATAGTTTGCCATACCATTTGATGCTTGATTTCCTTCTCTATAGTTGTGTTATATAGAACAATAAGGAATTTGTAGCACTCTCTGTTTTATTTCGGCAATCATTTCTGCAATATACCATGGAGCTTCAGTCTTCGTTTTTAGGAAGCGCGTCAGATTTTCCGAATCCGTCTCAAAGGTAACTTTTGGTCATTGTCTTTCCGTTGTTGTCCTTGATGTAAGGAGAGTTGCCCACGTTTCGACTATTATCGTTGTAGTTATTCTTAGAGGCTGCGCGAAAGCCATCACAGTTTGAGCACTCGAATCCCTGCAAATAAAACATGTTCCCGTCATTCCTGGATGTCCCCCAGCAACCCCATCTATGTTGATCTTTATCCAATTCGCTTCTGGTCTGGTCCATCCTGCTAATATTGTTGTTGTTGCTCTGATATTTGTTGGAATGGCCCTGGGCGGTGGGTCACCAGGTAAAACCGGGGGCATAATTTTTTTTGCCCATTCGAATTCTTGTTGTTGCCTCAAGGTCTGTACTAGGATGTTGTCTGGGGGTGTATGGTGTTTTTTGAAAACCAATTCATTTTTGGATGTCCAGATGTTCCAGAAAAGAAAACAGAAAGCTGATATAGATGGGGTATATCTGGTGTCTTGCAAAATTTGATCTCAACATCAGGAACTTTCAATCCTAATAATCCTCACGTTCCTCTTAATCATGGCCTTAGGGTCTCTTATTTCATCAACCAAGAATCCAAGCCTTGGAACATCACTAGTTCACAAACTCACTTGGACACTGCTTCTTTTAAGAAGATTTTTATCATTCCCTTGAGCCAGATTTGAAACTGTAGCAGGAAGGCTCGGGGGATTCTATTTAAATAGCCATAAAACAATAATTCCTAGGTCAAATAGACAAACAAAAATAAATACTATTTAAATACCCCGGGATTTTAAATAATACTATTCAAATATCCAAATCTGGGTATTCTACCCAAACTTTTATCTTTTGTATAACTGATTTAATAGGTAACTACCAAAAATACCCTCTTTGCTTTATCACGGTAAACAATCAGCTATTATAGACGGGATTGAACTCACATGAGTGTGTCTAACACAGTTAAGCGACACAAAAAATTATTTTTCTAGTGTAAGACTGTAATACTACAAACAATTGAAACATGTGTCTATAATTATTTGTGTTATGACATCATATAGAGCCAAGGAACATGTAAGACGATTAAGTGGTCTGTACAACGAAACAAAATAAATTTATTAAAAAAGTAAAAGTGTATTTATTGATACTGAGTACAATATATTTATGAGCTCCCATTTCAGCAGCTACTCATAACTTCTACCCTTAATTAGCATCACTTCAGTTCATTATATATCGAGTACAAATGATGTCATCACTAGCCCACCTGCTTCCACGATCGCCATTACTTCCACATCTAGCAATAACACCAATTTACTCGAGCTACGTAAGCTAACCTTTCATAACTCTACAACACCACCATCCGTATCGACACTCCATACCTCCAGTAATTGCTATTGTTTCCCGCATTCCATTCAAATCATTGACATTACCACCATTACCTTGAGGAATTAATAGAGAAATGAATTGTATTCGTTCATTTATATAGTACTTACAACTAACTAGTGCACGCTTAACTGCACACATACTCAGAGGTTGTCATTTTGTATTAACATCAGAAAGTAAAAAAGGATGAAATTGATCTCATCTTAGTTTAAACATGCATGGGTGAAACCAAATTCAACCCAATGTAAAAATAGGATGAAACAAAAGAATTCAACCAAAGAAAAAAGGATTAAACTGGTTTCATTCTTGGTTTAAATACGGGCGAAACCAAATTCAACCGAATGTAAACATGATGAAACCGATTTCATATTTGTTGAAACATAGGCGAAACCAAATGCCACCTAAAGTAAAAGTGGATGAAACTGGTTTCATCTTAGTTTACACATGGGTGAAACCAAATTCAATCGAATGTAAAACAGGATGAAACTGGTTTCATCTTGGTTTAGACAAGGGTAAAACGAAATTCAACCCAAATTAAAACAGGATAAAACTTGTTTCATCTTAATTTAGGCAAGGGTGAAACGAAGTTCAACCCTATGTAAACAAGATGAAACTGATTTCATTTTGATGTAAACATGGTTGAAACCAAATGCAACCCAATGTAAAATAGGATGAAACTGGTTTCATCTTAGTTAATACATGGGTGAACCCAACTTCAACCCAATCCAAAACAGGATGAAAATGGTTTCGTCCACATCAATCACAAGAAATTCAACATTTAAATCATAAAAATTCAGAGACAAAGTCACTCAACTACATCTTACAAACAAATCAATCAGTTACATCCAGCTATATGAAAACAAAATCAACCAATATGTCTGCATGTGCATCAAAAAAATAATTAGGGTTTAATCAAAAGCAGAAATTGGGGTTATGAACCATGGAAAAAACCAGGATAAAAAACAAATATAAACAAATCAAGTTTTTAAGTAAGATAAAACCAATATGAAATCAAATGTAATCAAAAAGACATCTAGGGTTGGATAACTTACAAATTTGAGCATATTCTTCATACCTCAATTATCTTTGTTTGATAAATTTGAATTTTTAAAATTAATTTAGGGCATTTTAAAAACATTTACTGTTTATTATGCTGCCATTGCCGATGATTATGGTCGAGAAAGATGATAGTGTCGATTTGAAGATGGCGGTGGTTTTTTTGTGATTGAGATGGTGGAGTTGGTGTGGATGATGTTGGTGTTTGTGTTTATGGTGGTAGAGAAAGACATTTGAGGAAGATGTTATCGATGGTTACGGGTATTTGTGGTGGTGGTGAAAATGAAGATGGTGGAAGATACACTGCTCATGGCGGAAAAAGCAAAGATTTTAATCTCTGGTTCGAGTGAAATTGTCTTTTAGATGCGTTGCTCGAGGGTATAATTGTCCGTTACAAGATTACGTGCCTCCTGTCCATTTCACCCAACCCAACATTTTACTCGTCCATCTCGACCAGCTTTGTTGGTTTCTCGTCCATATGACCCAATTTCTCATTTACAATCCATGGGGCTCATAGATAACAAACTCAACTTTTTGGATGCGATCTCCACCCACCCACACCCAAATGTGAAAGAGGTCTGGGTTTTAGAAAGGTTGAGTTAAACGAACTAGTTAGTGTTGTCAACCTTGTTAGATAATGCTTAGAAGTTTGTGAAATTTTATGATTCTTTTCTAGGCAGAGTCTAAAAAGCTACATGTTTTCCAAATTATGATTTTGTTACTCCTAATTGTCCTAAAGTTTGTTTTTGGACCTGGAGATGCATTCACACCATAAGAGAACTCATTAAACCTTTTATCTTCAAGGTTGTAGGAGATAAATGATAATTGGTGCGATAGTTGATCTTAACATCAGGAACTAATCCTCACATATTGATCGTTGGTGCGATAGTTGATCTCAACCTCAGGAACTTTCACTCATAATAATCTTCATGTTCCTCGTAATCATGGCCTTAGGGTCTCTTATTCCATCAACCAAGAATACATGCCTTGGAACATCACTAATTCACACTCACTTGGACAAAGCTTCTTTTAAGAAGATTTTTATCATTCCCTTAAGACAGATTTGAAACTGTTGCAGGAAGGCTCGAGGGATTCCAAATAATTGCATATTTAGTTATAGATCTGCTTACTTGGATCTCAAAGGTCTTCGACCTTCCCAAGTACAAACCTTTGGAAGTATATTTGGAAAGTTAGAGAGTCACACTGTATTTAGTTATTCCTACTGAAGGCTGTCAGGAATGTTGATCCTGTTAGATTAGTCTTGCAGTCTAGAACACCTGCTGGATCTAATATTTTTCTTAGTTGTTCACTTGATGATAAATCTATGATGCATTCTTTTGTCCAATGTCCTTTTGTAGTCAAATTTGACAAAAAAAAATGTTTTTATGCATCTGTACTCATGATTTCTACAATAATTTTTTACTTGAGTAGCTTAATTTTTGGTTCACGGATCTTGTTTCTTCATTATCTGAAGAGTCTAGTCATTTTTCTCTATTATTCTTTGGTTCATTTGGAGTACTATGAATAACTTTATTTTGGGGGTGGGGTGGGGGGTGGGGAAGCAGAACCCGTAGTATTGTCTTAGCTAGAGCTATAGCCATGATTGTTAATAGAACCCTTAACATCATCCACATACCCTTTACTGATGTCAGTAGTATTTATAAATGAATGCCCCACCTTTTGAATGGATTAAATATAATACTGATGGTGATTGCAATATGTGTTAAAGCACTGCTCGGTCGAACTCGCAAGCGTTGCTATCTCAAGATTGTTTGTCAAGTTTAGTTGCCAAAACTATAAGTCTTGATTTCTAGTATACTTATAGCTAAGTCTCGGATTAGGATAGGATGTGTAGTTGAGCTTTAGACTTCACGGCGTTCATGGAATGAAGACGAAGAACTACTCAAGGGAACTTGTGGAACTTCATCAACAAAAGGTATGTGGAGACTTGAACTCATCTATTACTCAAAAGTCTATCTACTCTATCTCCTATTTGAGACAAAAGTCGTATTGTTATATAGACTTCAATTATACATATTTGGTATTTCGAGCTGAGTTTATCTCGCTTATCCATTTTTCGATATATTTTTTGGTAAGCTTTCGCTTTAACCAAGTTCATCTTTTATTCTTGACGAAAGTCAAAAGATGATCATGTGAAAATCACCTTGTAACATCTTACATGATTTGTGTGATGCAATCATTTGGTGTAGACTCGGAATGTTTCGTATTGATCATTCGATCACTTGAAAATTGCTTTGGAGCTAATAGTTGTGTGAGACATCTATTGTCGTGTTCTAAGAATGTTTCAATGATTGAAATGAGAGTTTAAAACATGTAACCATGATTGGATATAAGCATAGTGTGTGTATTCACATTTGTGTAAGGTCCAAGTCCGGGAACCATAATATGTGTACTCGTACGTGTACTGGTTGGTTAATGGAAGTCCGGGAACTAAGTATGCATACCCGTACGCGTACTGGCATAAGTCCAAGTTCCGGAATTCAACTGAGGTTGTAAGTATGTGTACTGGTTCGCGTACTGGCGAAACCAAACTCAGTCCGGCTACTTAAGTATGAACATGCGTTTGCGTACTTGAGTAGGTTATGTTCTAAAATCGGTTTGTTCATGAACTAATACATTTATAAATTAAGGAATGCAATATTTTGCAAACCGTGGCAATAATGTTCATGAAATGATTCGAGTGAATCAAAATCGATCTTGCTTCAGTTGTGTCTTGTATACTTTTATGAGAATATAAACAATTGAACAACTCTCTAACTAGTTTCATTTGAGTCATTTGAACTAGTTGTGATAAAGATGAATAAGGTTGATATGAAAGTGTTCATATGGCTAACCTCGGTTAACTATTGTTGAACCAACTAAGTGTACACATTTAGGTACGGTTACATTTATCTAAATGTTGGTACATTTCATTTGTGTATAACAAGCTAAGTTCGATTTAACGATTGAAAGATATTAGCTTGAATCTAATTAGGTTTTCATCTAACGATGAATATTGAATACTTTGTTACCAAGTGTTTATGGGTAAAAACTGTTTCTGCCGGTTTTGGTAAATTTGGGTGTGTGGATGAGAAACGAATCTATACCTTAAATAAATGCACTGCACGGGAGTACTTTAGATTCGAGAGATCAATCTGTACAATCCTGGCCTAAACCAAGAAATGGCTGTTCCAGTCTTTATTTCGGTCACAAAGTGAAGGAGATGGGTTGGTCTTAGGGAGGGAAGCGAAGAAGGTGTTGAGACCAGAATGGTTAATTCTGAAGGTGTGGCTATTTTATGACTTGTATCAGAATTTGGAACTGGCTTGCGGAATGTAAGCTATCAGTTCTTTTGTATTTTTCTGGATATTGTGTTGTTCTCACCAAAACTTGTTATTTTTGTGGGAATAGGTAAAACCTATTTATACAAGTCATATTGAACGCACCCTGATCTCGTAGAAAGTGGGAGTGATTGAGTAATGGAGAAGTGGGATTATGTGTAAATGCCAGAGACCACGTTCCCACCATGTAGGAAACTAGTTAGTTTACACCCACTACTTATTACCACCATTAATCGCCCCGCTTTCGACACACTTATAGTGGGCGTGTTGCACACCGCATTTGTAAACCTTGAACCAATACCCTGATGAGCATCCCCCAGTTTGTGACATGTTTGATGTCTCGAGTGTTTTCGTGGAAAACGTGTAGCATATTTCTATGTGTGGCGAGTCAAAGTCAGGAGACTTGCCACGGGAGAATAGCATGTGATGCTATTTGGCTTGTCTTGGTTGTTCGCCCAAAACTTGCCACAGGCCTGTCAGTTCTGTGGCGAATTTGGACGGATGAGATCGTATGAGAAAGGGTGGCCATTGATTATGGCCACATTCTATTGGCGCCTGATGGTAGCACAGTGGCGTTAATGGCACATGCCAATGACGTAGTGGCATATAGCGGCATGCCAGTGGTATAGTGGCGCCTGGCGTAGCCATGGCAACTATTTTGGCATATTGGTGTTAGACCCAAATATGGCTCCAGCAACATTGGCCCTGTTGTTACATCAAACTTAAGGCCTTAGGAGAATTACTTGACCTAGTTGGCGTGGAAACTTTAGCTAAATTAGGGTTTGGCATATCGAAACCCTAATTAGCGCGTGTGGCATGGCCGCGGTACGGTGACACTTTATGCAATCGGTGCCATGACCACATTAAAGGAATTATGGCAGGACATAATATGAGAATAACCACAGGCGCAAGGATGGCCACGGGTGGTTATAGAATGGCGTCGTTTCTAGGGTTTGGCGGGTCCCACATGGTTTGTGGCATGTTGTAGGGCCAAAGTAGCGTTATTGGGCCACGATTGGAAATTTGGGTTTCGACTAATGCGACTAAGGCAGAGCCGTGTTTATAATACTGATTGGAATATGTTATGGAGTTTGGCCATGAACAAGAAGTAGGTTAGCACATTGGCGCATTATTTATGGTACGTTGCCACATTCGGCATGCTTTTGTGGCAAAGTGGCACGTTTGGCATGTTGGGCATGCCAATTAACGTTTGGCGAGGCATGGCATGTTCGCATGTCACTAATATTCCGGAGCGGAATGGCACGTTTGGCATGCCAATTAGCGTATTGGCGCAACCCGGAAAGCCAATTTGGCATTGTGACCACCCGGCGCAACTTTGCCTCTTTTGATATTGTGGCAGGTTTAGAGCGTCCTGATTGGTCGATTAAAAGAGGGGCCGACCAAGCATGGGTGTGGCCACACTTCTAGTGTGCGTGTGGCGGATTTAGAGCGACCTGATTGGTCGATGGGAAATAGGGCCGGCAAGTATGGGCCCAACCACAACTCATGTGCGTGTGACGGGAATAGGGGCCAGTTCGAGCAGCATGGGGTGTGGCCACTTGTAAGTGGCGCTGGCTGGCCTATGGCATGGCCACACCTCCCTTTGTTGTTGCTCCTATTCCGCAGCTCCTTTTATTCCTTATTTTCTGATTATGGGTAGGATTTTGCACCTACTAATCCATGGCTGATTAATTGCCTAGTTCGCCTAGGCTTAATTTCGACATGTGAGGTCTAATATACTGCGCAGGGCGCAAAAACCTAATTTTGCAAATTAGTTAGGGTAATATCTGAATCCTGTGAATTATCACAAAATTGATTGAATTCTATGTGTTGACAAGGAGTTCTTTAAGTTTATTGTCAGAGAGCAGTATGCTTTCCGATTGAGTACTTTTATGCAAGGACCTTAACCTTGATACTTGGAAATTCGTGCTACTCTGCTGTGAGTGAACACAAATTGTCATGCCACATCAATGTTAAGGGTTCAGCTAGGGAACAAAGAATAGGAAAAATACTCGGCAGGCTCAGGCATTAGTGACTAATGCAGCTAGGAGCTTATATACTCATTAGGCTCTATATTAGTGAATAATTCATCTAGGAGCTTGAGTTTCAATATAATATGAAGAGAGACATAGGCACTCATCAGATTTTGATATATTCTCCAAATTCCATGCGGAATATAGACATATCAATGTCTACTACATCTGATGCCGAGTCTGGTAGATAGACTTTTATAGTTTTCACCCTATACTAAAAACCACCATCAACATTAAGTCCCCTGCTTAGCACGTAACAGTGGCATTGTTGCGGGGTAAGCATGAGATGGTGACAGATGAGGATAAAAAACCGAAAGGGCAAGACATGAAGAGATTGCCAGGAAAAATTCGACTGACCTTTGGCAAGAGGCATGAGCAGCCGGTGATCTTTGTACTGGCACGCTGCTAGCTTGACTACGGAGCGTTGAGCGGCTGGCTTGGCCATGGAGTATTGTAGGTTGAGCGGCTGGCTTGGATACGGAGCGTTGCAGGTTGAGCGGCTGGTGTTCCTCGTGCTGGTGCGCTGTTGGTTCGGTCATGGAGGTTGGTGCTATGGAGCGTTGGCGCTGCGGGCCTAGCTGCCTTCTTTCGTGCATGGTCCAAAAGGAAAATCTTCCTCTACTCGGATTCCAAAAGCGATATGCATATAAAAGGGCATACTAACTTCCTCCCCTTTTACCATTAGCTCAAATCTCGCTTCTTGTGTTCGTCATAAAGCATCTCGATCATAGGCGTGCCAATCGTCTTCGTATTTTAGCTATAAGTGTAATATCCGTGAGTAGTTGATCAAACTTGGACATTTAGCTCGGTGTGAATGACGTTCTTTGTCAGCAGCGGCAGAGTAAGCATCAACGGCAACAAAGCAATCTCCAATAGTTATGATCAGTAGCAAGGCGAGCCAGGAGAACTCAAGGTAGGTGCTCTTTTCTCTTTTGCGCATACATCCACCCAACAAGATCATCGATCTTCTCGAGAATGTGTAATAAGGTTTGTCTCCCGAGAAGAAGGAGTATCTATTCTCTCCAGTGGATTTCAAAATTTACCAAATTCCATTGCACTCTGGGATGGATGGATGAAATATATGCTCGACAATGATCATGTCATGGCTAATCTTGGAGAGTGTAGCTGCGTTGTTGATCCTTACTTGACTTTAAGTTATTTGGTGTCTGGACTGCTGAGCCGGTGTATGGAAGGATTATTCTTGCCTTTCTGATTGCGGTGATGATATGTTGTGGTAGCTTGTATGGTCGAAACCTTCCGGAGCCGTTGGGTGAAGTAGATGAGCTGAGAGGCGTTCCTTTGCCAACGTGCTGCTATCAAGTCTTCAAGAACTTCATTCCAAACGACATCCTTTGAACCATCTTCTGAATCTTGGGCTATTGTATCGAATGGGATGCGATGAGTAGTCCCCAATTACACTGTTGTCTGGTCATAGATCCGATGGCGTGGCCGGATATGTGAATATCTCTGCGGCGTGCTTTTGGAGTCTTTGATGCACGTGTATGGCTTCATGTTGGGAAATTCTGCGGCTCGTAAAGCTTCGGCAGTGATGATGTTGTCATCGAAATAACCTGGTTGAGAGAAGTGAAGGTATCCCATGCTCGTAGTCCCCATGTGTAATTATTCCGAGCCTATTTTCTCGTGAAAGATGTACTTTACCGCATTATTGGTAAGGTGGTGACTGCGTTTAAACTTCTAAACCTGAAGGAGGCTTCAGTCCCCAAGTGTAGCCTACTTTGATTGTATCACCTTGAATCCACGCCAATGGGATTTGATACAAGATTATTGTACTATCCTAGATGCGATGCTAGGATGCTTGGAATATCACATGGACGAAATATTCTGGATAACTGTTTATGGGTGAAAACTATTTCTGTAGGTTTTGGTAATTTGGGGTATGTGAATGAGAAATGAGTCTAAACCTTAAACAAATGCACTTTGCGGTGAGTGCTTGTAGATTCGAGAGATCAATGCATACAAGTCCGGCCTAAACCAAGAAATGGTCGTTCAGACTTGTTTCGGTCACAAAGTGAAGGAGATGGGGTTGATCTTAGGGAGGGAAGCGAAGAAGGTGTTGAGAATGTGAAGGTGTTGGCTATGAATGACTTGTATCAGAAAGCTGAACTGGCTTGCAGGATGTAAGCTATCAGTTCCGGTGTTTGAATACGATTGTACCAACACTTGCCTCTGTTGTCTGGACTTGTCTTGTTTTCTCCTGTTTCTCCTGTTTGGAAAATAGGGAGGAGAACCTATTTATACAAGTCTTTTAGCCTAACCTTCGTATCTCGTGGGAAGTGGAGAAAGTGGAGTGATGGAGTAGTGGAGTAATGTGTTAGTGTCACACGACCAGGCTTGCCCACTTCTCCCATCATCACTAACCGTCCATGACTTCCTGACACGCTCTTGTGATGGCGCGCTGCACACTGTATACCGCCAGACCAATACCCCAGTATGTATCCCCCAGTTTGTGACATGATTGATGTCTCGAGTGTGTGGATAGTGGGACCCACAGAAAGTAGCATGTAATGCTAAATTGAATAATTGTGTTATTCAGGAGGTCGATACTTGTGAAGTATCGTGTGTATTTTATGCAGGTATTGCATCATGGTGTGGTAAAGTAACGGGTGGTGATCACCAAGATGCCTTACTGATCCATTAACTCCTGACCAGGGTTGTATAACCAAGCCGGTAAAGTTGGACGGATGAGATGATCTTTGAGACACTCATCTGCGACCGTTGATGGATTTAGGGTTTTGAAGAGGTGCGCAGGTATCTCTCTTCAGCTTGGTCGAATCCAAGCTTGGGAGACGATTTTGGCCAGGCCGATCATACATGCGTGTAGACGGCATGACGGTGTAGGCTCCCAAACCCCATTATCTCACGAAAGTATGATCTGGGCCACTCAATTCGTCCGGTGAAGTTGAGTGGTCGAGATCAATTTATGACAGAAAACTAGTGCCGCAAGAGCCACACATCATGCCATCTTCAGGCGCGCGTTCCAAGACAACCAATTCTTGGTCGGTCTTGGCCGATCGATCTGGAGTGTAGGTGGTAGGCTGGTGTTCACGCCTATACCTGACTGTCCCATGAAAACGTGATCTAAGCCACTCAAATCGTCCGGTGAAGTTGAGTGGTCTAGATCAGTTTGCAGTTTGGGAAGTGTGACCACGCTAGTTTGGACGCGCGTTTTGGGATAGCCAGGCATGATATTCCTTGGCCAATCAGGTGAGGTGAGAGACGGGCCCACGGTGGTCATCTTTGGTATGATAGGACTCGATTAATCTAACACGGAACCCTCCATTCATGCGAGGAGAAGATGGACGCTCGTGATGCTCGAAACCCTAATTTTGGCTTTCACGGCCGTGTAACCATGCTCTGTTCGGGCGCACGAGTGGGATGACCAACCATGGTTGGTCTGACCGATTGGTCGGGTATGTAGGCGGGCCACGGTGATTGTGTTGACATGCTCGGGGCCCTTTGAATCTACATCTACACCCTCCATCTATACCTGCGAAGATGGATGGTTGAGACTGTTTTGCGACACATGTAATGTGCCGCAAACCATAATTTAGGGTTTTCCATCCATACTGCTCTGGTTTGGACGTTTTGTCAAGCTATGCCAATTCTGGAGGCCGACCATGCAGGGTCCTCGTTGGTTCGGCAGTGAATATTCCATACCTGCTTGGGGGTTATGAAATTGATCTGGGCCATCCAATCATGCTGGTGAAGTTGGATGAACGAGATCATATCCGGATCGATACTGGACAGTCAGGATGCTCAATCGGGCTAGTATAACACACCGAGAGCTCTTGAATCGGGCTAGTATAACACACCGAGAGTTGCGGCTATGACGGGTATTTCGTACATGCTTTCATTATAATGCTTGGAGGTTCGTGTTGCTCTCAGCAGAGCAACACGAAGTCGTCATGCCGCACTGATAATGAGTACAGGAAATACAAGGATGCTCACGCATTAATTAATAATGCTATAAATTCACATGGTATATGGGATTGTTGCTACATGCTCCAACCTGGATGAATTTCGTGTATTTAATTCACAGAATAGGATTGTTGCCACATGCTCCATTCTAGGTGAATTAGTAAAGTGATGAAGTATTCAACACTTATTAATGGCTTTATCTTTTACAAGATGTTAGCACATAATTTTCTGGTTTTTACAATTTTAACCTTAAATAAAAATCCACCATCAACATTAAGTCCCCATCAACACGTAATGGTTACACCATTGTGGGGTAGGCATGAGATGGTGACGATTAAAGACAAAGCTTATGATACAAAGTTAGATGTTACCGGGAGAGACGGTCATCCTGTCCTTGGATCATGTCACGTTCAAGAGGCGTCCGGGAGTGTTCTCCTAGCATGATGTCGGTCTTGCACGCTTCGATGGTATTACGCTGTTGTTTCGTTCGTGGGGCTCTGCACCTGCTTGATCGAACGTGGGATTGATGTGCCTGTTTTGGTTAATCGTGGGTCTGCTGCGTCTGCTTGATCAGACGTGAGACCCGATGTAAGCATGCTTGATTCTAACATGGGCAGATGTGCATGCTTCGATCAAACACGGGACCACCGTGTACATGTTTCAAACGTCGGCCATGTCCCGTGCCTACTTTGACCGTGCGGTTGATGTACTTGCTCGAGTGTCATCTTGCTACTTCGACCAAACACCGACCCAGCTAACTTGACTAAACACCGGACTTGATGCTTTGACCAAACACCGGCCTTGCTGTTTGCTTTGCTCGAACGTGGAACCCGATGTGAGCAAGCTTGTTTTTTTTTTAAATGAACCTTGTGTGCTCAAATGTAAATGTGGGTCCTGTAGAAAGCGTTGAAGCAGCTTCTGGAGCAGGCCCGTGAGAGCGTTGAAGTGTTAGAGCTGAAACGCCTTCTTCTGGAGAGAGCTTTGATTGGGGACGGCTGTGTGCCTTCGACCAACTGGGCCGGGATCAAGTGGGACCCACCGCGTGCCTGATCGAACGTCGACCATGTGTTTATTTGAAACAAGCCCTGCTGCGTGCGCTGTTTTATTCGAATACCAGCCTTGTGACTTTGATCAATACCCAGACTTGAAACTTGAGCAATACTGGGACTTGTGACTTGATCAATCTGGGACTTGTGACTTGATCAACACCGGACTTCAAACTTGAGCAATACCGGAATTGTGACTTGATCAACACCGGACTTCAAACTTGAGCAATACCGGACTTGTGACTTGTTCAATACCGGACTTGTGACTTGATCAATACCGGTGTTTGGACCCAATACCAGCCTTGTGTACTCCAACATGAATGTGTGTTCTGTCGTGTGTGACTACACATCTCACGCGTTTTTTATACATGTACTTGACTCATGTATTTTATTGTAGAATGAAGAAAAGAACTCTGTTGAGATGCCTTCGGGGATAATCTTGGTGCCAAGTCGGGAGGTGTTGACTTGACTTCAAAGATATGCTTAGAACATTGATGATGAGTTGTTCACCGCGCCCTTTCAACTATATAAAAATATCCGTTCCACAAGATAACCCTTCTCCTATCGACTTCAAGGTTTTTCATGATCTGCTGGGACCTCATGAAGGATTTATGAGACGTATGTTGAGCAATGAGTACATCAAAGATAACTTGACCAGAGCGCAGATTATTGATGCAGCTTGAGTGTTGAAACGGATCAAGAGGATGTTAAAGTGGTTTCAGTGCGAACGTTGAGGTGGATCCGGAGAGAGTGTTGAAGAAGGATTCCGAAGCGAACGTGGGTCCGGAGAGAGAGCGTTGAGGCGGCTCTTGAATAGACCATTGAGGCGGCTTACGCTAGAGGGAGCGTTGAAGTATTTCCCTCTTGATTCGATTTACCCTTGCGAATTCCATGCTTCTTGACTGACCATCTCTCTCATGTTGAAGAATTCCTTGGTGACGGTGAAGGAACTTCATGCTTGAGCCTCGATCCCCAAGCGTGGTTTACATGGTTTGTTCGTAGTGGTTGTTGTTGAGCCGAGATATGGAATATCTTGGACATTGTTTCATCATTGTGGAGGTCGTGCATGTGGTACTGGAGTTGGAGTTAACGAGACGCGCAGGATGTTGTATCTCGGTGGTTTTCCTCTTTGCTTTGAGGGAACCGCTTACGAGAAAGGCTGAAGGTTGTATCGCTTGTTGGTGAGATATATGCCCCTACAAACATTATGAGGCTCTTCATTACCGGCAGGCAGTTTCTTTCTATCGGGGCATATGTTGTTGTAGATGAGCGTTCAACGACTCCAGAGGATGACCAAAAGCGCGGATTCTCCAACATAGCATGATAGACATGTACCACGATGCGATAAAGTGACTTCGCCCGGATCTTGTTCGACCATTAATCTGATAGAGTGACTCGCCCGGATCTCGCTCAATATGACGCGTGGACACCGTTATCTTCTTGAGGCTGCTCCCTTGAGGTATCGGCTCCAGTGGAAGATTGCCGTCATAGAGCGTTGATACGTTGCACCGGTATTCTTTAAACCAAATGGCAGTATGATATAATAAAAATTTCCGAGAGGAGTTCGAAAAGCTATCTTACTTGCATCATGCTCGTACATCCTTATCTCGGTTGTAGCCGCTACATCCATCCATGGAGGAGAACATGCCGTGTCTCATTGGTTGCATCTACTAACATGTCGATGTTAGGTAGAGGAGGATCGTTTTTGGAGCAGACTTTGTTCAAGTCTACGAAGCCTATGCGGCACTTTGATCTATCCATTTTCCTCGTGTCTGAACTACAACTATTTAACCGACTTGGATCCAGGTATGACATGTAGATGATGGGTGACCAATTTTTATCTAAATCCGGCATTTCTTCATATCTCCAAGCGAATATGTCCCGGTACTCTTTGAGAAGTTCCACGAGCTTCGTGCGTTTATCCGTACACAAGGTTGAGCTGATGGAGATAGGCCTAGGAGATTCCTCAACGATTTCAATCTCATCGGTTGTGGAGTTGGTGCCATCTTGCATTGTTGTGGAGCATCTAGCACTTGTTCTTGTGGTTCGTTCTTTGTTGTAGCATTCCATTGGGTGGAGAGACTGGGTAACAGTCTCCCATGCTAATTGATAATGGCAGTGTCGGTATACCGTTTTCCCTTTCTGGTCACGACTCGCCACAAAAGTTTGTTCCCTCTTCGTGTGAACGTGGGTCGTGGCTTCACATGATGGAAAAGAATGCTTCGTCAGCAAAGATGCATCGTGGGTTTTAGCCCTCAATGATGCAAGCCGGTCTTCTTCCCGAATTGACGCCCATGTGGGGAGTGGGACGCAACGAACTTGTCTGATTCTTTCCGCGGAGCTTCTCCCGTATGTGCTGGTTTTGTTTCCCTCGAAGTCCGTCATTGTGGTAGGCTTCCGTATGACCTTGGATGTCCTGAGAGTCTTGAAAGTAATCACATTCGAAGACGCTCCTGTGTATATAAGGGCCGTCTTGAACTCTGAACCCTTGATGCGTGCGGTGACATCTAGGGCACTGTCGTGACCTTCCTCTGGTTGATTGCAGCAAAACGTCTGGTGTGGCCGATTCTTCGAGAGGTGTGAAAGTTCGCATAAACTTTCCACTAGAGAAACCGCTTCCCGATCCACCGGCCTCTGGTTCATAGTGAAACTATTGACTTGAGGAGGATCGTTGTGAGGATCAGTCCCCAGTGTAGGAGTCTCCATCACAGGACCGCTCATATCTGATGTCGCTTCTTTGATCAGGTCCATGGAGGTCCGCGCCGCTGAAGTACCTTCTCCGGTGCGTTGAATGCGTTCCTTTTTTGCTCCGGGGCTGTCGCGGCTCTTGTGGCAATCGATCAGTTAATGTCTTAAGAAAAGTGAGTACCTCTTTCTGAGTTGCGGCCATATCCGTTTGAGTCTTAGCAAGAACTTCCTGCTTCTACATCAAGTCTGCAGTGGTAATGCGGATGGTCCTCCTCTCGTCCCTCCGGCTCCTCGTCCTGATGAAGAGTGGAAGTTGTTGCTCTGGTGACTACCAGAGGTGTTACACTTGATGATATGCCGGGATTTACGGCTGCTCTGGCTCTGGTGATGGGAGGTGTTACACTTACTGGAACATCTCCTGCTACGCTGGCTCTGATTGATGATTGAATTAGTTCTAAGATCTACTCTTTTTTGAAATTGATGAAATTGAATCGGATTTTGAAGAAATTGACTTTACAACCGAGATATTAACCTCCCAATGTGGTCGCCAATTGTTTATGGGTGAAAACTATTTCTGCCGGTTTTGGTAATTTGGGGTGTGTGAATGAGAAATGAGTCTAAACCTTAAACAAATGCACTGCGCGGTGAGTGATTGTAGATTCGAGAGATCAATCTGTACAAGTCCGGCCTAAACCAAGAAATGGCCGTTCAGACTTGTTTCGGTCACAAAGTGAAGGAGATGGGGTTGATCTTAGGGAGGAAGCGAAGAAGGTGTTGAGAATGTGAAGGTGTTGGCTATGAATGACTTATATCGTAAATCGAATCGGCTTGCAGGATGTAAGCTATCGATTCGGTGTTTGAATACGATTGTACCAACACTTGCCTCGTTGTCTGGACTTGTCTTGTTTTCTCCTGTTTCTCCTGTTTGGAAAATAGGGAGGAGAACCTATTTATACAAGTCTTTTAGCCTAACCTTCGTATCTCGTGGGAAGTGGAGAAAGTGGAGTGATGGAGTAGTGGAGTAATGTGTTAGTGTCACACGACCAGGCTTGCCCACTTCTCCCATCATCACTAACCGTCCATGACTTTCTGACACGCTCTTGTGATGGCGCGTTGCGCGCTGCACGCTGTAAACCGCCAGACCAATATCCCAGTATGTATCCCCCAGTTTGTGACATGATTGATGTCTCAAGTGTGTGGATCGTGGGACCCACATAAAGTAGCATGTAATGCTAAATTGAATAACTGCGTTATTCAGGAGGTCGATACTTGTGAAGTATCGTGTGTATTTTATGTGCATCGCATCATGGTGTGGTAAAGTAACGGTGGTGATCACCAAGATGCCTTCTCGATCCATTAACTCCCGACCGGGGTTGTATAACCAAGCCGGTAAAGTTGGACGGATGGGATGATCTTTGAGACACTCATCTGCGACCGTTGATGGATTTAGGGTTTTGAAGAGGTGCGCAGGTATCTCTCTTCAGCTTGGTCGAATCCAAGCTTGGGAGACGATTTTGGCCAGGCCGATCATACATGCGTGTAGACGGCATGACGGTGTAGGCGCCCATGCCCCATTATCTCACGAAAGTATGATATGGGCCACTTAATTCGTCCGGTGAAGTTGAGTGGTCGAGATCAATTTGTGACAGAAAACTAGTGCCGCAAGAGCCACACATCATGCCATCTTCAGCGCTGCGTTCCAAGACAACCAATTCTTGGTCGGTCTTGGACGATCGATGCAGGAGTGTACGTGGTAGGCTGGTGTTCACGCCTATACTGATCGTCCCATGAAAACGTGATCTAAGCCACTCAAATCGTCAGGTGAAGTTGAGTGGTCTAGATCGGTTGCATTTTGGGAAGTGTGACCACGCTAGTTTGGACGCGCGTTTTGGGATAGTCGGGCATGATATGCCTTGGCCGTCGGTGAGGTGAGACGGGCCCACGGTGGTCATCTTGGTATGACCGGACCTACTTAATCTAACTGGGACCCTCCATTCGTGCGGAGAAGATGGACGCTCGTGATGCTTGAAACCCTAATTTTGGCTTTCACGGCCGTGTAACCATGCTCTGTTTTGGGCGCACGAATTGGGATGACCAACCATAGTTGGTCCTGACCGATTGGTCAGTCATGTAGGCGGGCCCACGGTGATTGTGTTGACATGCTCTGGGCCCTTTGAATCTACATCTACACCCTCCATCTATACTGCGAAGATGGATGGTTGAGACATTTTTGCGACACATGTAATGTGCCGCAAACCCTAATTTAGGGTTTTCCATCTATCTTTGCTCTAGTTTGGACGTTTTGGCAAGCTATGCCATTCGGGAGGCCGACCATGTAGGGTCCGCGTTGGTTCGGCAGTGAATATTCCATACCGCTTGGGGGTTATGGAATTGATCTGGGCCATCCAATCATGCTGGTGAAGTTGGATGAACGAGATCATATCCAGACTTATACGGACAGTCCGGATGCTCAATCGGGCTAGTATAACACACCGAGAGCTGCAGCCTGTACGGGTATTTCGTACATGCTTTCATTATAATGCTTGGAGGTTCGTGTTGCTCTGCTGAGAGCAACACTCAGTCGTCATGCCACACCGATAATGAGTACAGAAATACAAGGTCGCTCACGCATTAATTAATAATGCTATAAATTCACACGGGGTATATGGGATTGTTTCTACATGCTCCAACCGGATGAATTTCGTGTATTTAATTCACAGAATGGGATTGTTGCCACATGCTCCATTCTAGGTGAATTAGTAAAGTGATGAAGTATTCAACACTTATTAATGGCTTTATCTTTTACAAGATGTTAGCGCATAATTTTCTGGTTTTTACAATTTTAACCTTAAATGAAAATCCATCATCAACAATAACGAAGAGGTAGAAGTGAGAGAGTTATGTTGTTAATCGTGGATCCCCTTGTTTCTCCAAGAGAAATGTTTCAGCCGCGTCTCTGGAGTTATCTCATGAATCTTTGATTATTTTCAGGGATGGACTGCGATGAGCAGTCCCCAGTCGTACTTCTCTTTAGTTATTGAAGTTGTTTTCTTTGAGTAGGCTTGGGATCCGTCGCGGCCTCGTAAAGTGTTGCAGGCGCCTTCCAGAAAGAGAGGTGATGAAATCCTTACGCTACACCTTTGAAGAGTAGATGACCTTGCCGTGGCTATGACTTTTTGGTTGACCGTGTCTTCTGAGCTTTGATAGTGAAGGGATTCCGTGTAAATCCTCAGTCCCCAAGTGTGGTTTTCGTGGTTGTATGGTCGGTGGGTTAACCATGATAAAGATTTCACCATATTGCCTCCGTATTGGTGGCTCAATTACTTCCTCCATGGGAAACTAAAATATGCACAAGTTCGGATTACCTTTGTATATAGTGGTTGTTGCCATGATGAAGCTTTGGCTGGTATCAACAAATGAGCAACAACGGTTCTTTGCAGAAATTGTGATCAGAAGAGACTGCGTTTTTTTTGGGAACAAAAAACAAGTTGGCTGGTGCTTGGATGGTTACGGTCACGATCCTTGACAGGGAGGAGTGGTGACTGTGGGCACAAATCTTGGCAGGGAAGAGAGGTGGATATGGCCATGGATCTTGGATGGAAGGAGCGACAGCTACAAGCATGAACCTTGGACGACCACGGCCATGAAAATTGACGAGCTTTGATAACTCACGTATGTGAGTTTATTCCTTTTTTTATTTTCGGTGAAGCGGCGGCTTCAGGAGAGAACTTTGAAGCGGAGCAAAACGTTGAAGCGGAGCGGCTTAGCGAAACGTTTGAAGCGGCTTTTGGGGCGAAACGTTGAAGCGGAGCGGCTTATGGAGAGAAACGTTGAAGCGGCTTCTGGAGTGAACGTTGAAGCGGTTTCTGGAGAGGAACGTTGAAGCGGCTTCTGGAGCGAACGTTGAAGCGGCTTCTGGAGAGAACGTTGAAGCGGATTCTGGAGAGAAACGTTGAAGCGGCTTATGGAGCGAACGTTGAAGCGGCTTCTTGAGAGAACGTTGAAGCGGAGATAACTCCAGTGAGGGCGCCATTAACCATTGACTTCGAAAAACGAGTTAATACGATATGGCGGATGGGAAGACGGCACACAAATAGTGATGGTCGGCAAGTCGTGTTTTTTCCTTATGGGAATGAATACATGGTTACAATGTTGAAGTCGGAGGCCGCGTCAATCAGTGCGCTTTCAAACTCGGCGCCTTTCAGGTGAGTAGTGGTTAGGAGTCCCCAGTTACATTTACCAGTCTTACCTTCCAAGAGAGACTGGGATTTCGGGGTAGCTTCTCCAATTGAAAACAATCGCATGCTCGGCGCAACACGGTTGAGGGTTGAAAATATATGCTTCATCATAGATTACACGGTTTTATGAACAGAGTCCCCAGAAAGTATTAATGCACAACTCCACCAATTGATGTTCAGTCACATCTGGATCATGACAATCTAACGCCCGAATTTTGAATCCCTTGACATAATCATTCGGATGTTCGTTGTTTTCGCTCCCTTTGAGTTGTGGCCATGTCCGTCTGAGTTTTTGCAAGAACTTCTTGTCTCACCATTAAATCAACAATGGTAATGGGAGGTTGGTTTCCTCTAGCTCCTTCAATATCTCGTGGATGCTTCCGGTGCTGCTTGGTGTTGGTGCTATAGGGTGTAACACCATGGGATGTGTTGACTGCGCTTGCGGACGGTATATTGGTGTTGGTCATTCCTTTTTGCTCTCATTGGATACGTCCACATACTCTATCTGCATCGTTGTTGGCGGGAGCACAGACCTCGGACAAGGATTCAACATTTTGTGTCATCCCTGAAATTGGTGGCGTTCTCCGAGTGAATGTTTGTTGGATCTTGCTACAACCGATTTTCCATACTCCTTAAGAGACAAAACATCTCATTTTGAGGCTTGAAAATATCAGCTTGATTTGCGGCAACATCTTCTAATATTTTTTCCATACCTTCCATGGTGATTGGATTTCGAGCATCATCGGCTTTGGAAGTGCTTCGGATGGCCGGGGTAACTCATGAAGCGGAAGGTTGGGATTGGTGATTGAAGTGAATTCTGGTTAATGATTGAATTTATACCTAAGACCCACCATCTTGAGTTTGAGAAGATTGGAATGAAAATTGAGAAATTGGCTTCGCAACCGAGAGATTAATCTCCCATTGTGGTCGCCAGTTATTTATGGGTAAATACTGTTTCTGCTGGTTTTGGTAAATTTGGGTGTGTGGATGAGAAACGAATCTATACCTTAAACAAATGCACTTCACGGGAGTACTTTAGATTCGCGAGATCAATCTGTACAATCCTGGCCTAAACCAAGAAATGGTCGTTCCAATCTTGCTTCGGACACAAAGTGAAGGAGATGGGTTGGTCTTAGGGAGGAAGCGAAGAAGGTGTTGAGACCAGAATGGTTAATTCTGAAGGTGTGGTTATTTTATGACTTGTATCATAATTTGGAACTGTCTTGCGGAATGTAAGCTATCAGTTCTTTGGTATTTTTCTGGATACTGTGTTGTTCTCACCAAAACTTGTTGTTTTTGTGGAAATAGGTAAAACCTATTTATACAAGTCATATTGAACGCACCATGATCTCGTAGAAAGTGGGAGTGATTGAGTAATGGAGAAGTGGGATTATGTGTAAATGCCAGAGACCACGTTCCCACCATGTAGGAAACTGGTTAGTTTATACCCACTAATTCTTACCGCCACTAACTGCCCTGCTTTCTGACACTTTCTTATAATGGGCGTGTTGCACGCCGCACGCTGTAAACCGCCAGACCAATACCCCGATGAGCATCCCCCAGTTTGTGACATGTTTGATGTCTCGAGTGTTTTCGTGGAAAACGTGTAGCAGATTGCTATGTGTGGCGAGTCAAAGTCAGGAGACTTGCCACAGGAGAATAGCACGTGATGATATTTGGCTTGTCTTGGTTGGTCGCCCAAAACTTGCCACAAGCCTGTCAATTCTGTGGCGAATTTGGACGGCTGAGATCTTATGAGAAAGGGTGGCCATTGATTATGTCCACAGGCGCCTGATGGTAGCACAGTGGCGTTATTGGCACATGCCAATGGCGTAGTGGCATATAGCGGCATGCCAGTGGTATAGTGGCGCCTAACGTAGCCATGGAAGCTATATTGGCATATCTGTGTTAGACCCCAAATATGGCTCCATCAACATTGGCCCTATTGTTACATCAAACTTAAGGCCTTAGGAGAATTACTTGACCTAGTTGGCGTGGCAACTTTAGCTAAATTAGGGTTTGGCATATCGAAACCCTAATTAGAGCGTGTGGCATGGCCGCGATACGGTGGCACTTTATGCAATCGGTGCCATTACCACATTAAAGGAATTATGGCATGCCATAATATAAGAATAACCACAGGCGCAAGGATGGCCATGGGTGGTTATAGAATGGCGCTGTTTCTAGGGTTTGGCGGGTCCCACATGGCTTGTGGCATGTTGTAGGGCCAAAGTAGCGTAAATGGGACACGATTGGAAATTAGGGTTTCGACTAATGCCACTAAGGCAAAGCTGTGTTTAGAATACCCTGATTGGAATATGTTATGGTGTTTGGCCACGAACAAGAAGTATGTTAGCACATTGGCGCGCTATTTATGGTATGTTGCCACGTTCGGCATGTTTCTGTGGAAAAGTGGCACGTTTGGCATGTTGGGAATGCCAATTAACATTTTGGCGAGGCATGGCATGTTCGGCATGTCACTAATATGCCGGAGCGGAATGGCACGTTTGGCATGTTTGCCATGCCAATTAGCGTATTGGCGCAACTTCGGAAAGCCAATTTGGCATTGTGACCACCTGGCGCAACTTTGCCTCTTTTGATACTGTGGCAGGTTTAGAGCATCCTGATTGGTCGATTAAAAGAGGGGCCGGCCAAGCATGGGTGTGGCCACACTTCTAGTGTGCATGTGGCAGATTTAGAGCGACCTGATTGGTCGATGGGAAATAGGGCCGGCAAGTATGGGCCTAACTACAACTATGTGCGTGTGGCGGGAATAGGGGCCAGTTCGAGCATCATGGGTGTGGCCACTTGCAAGTGGCGCCGGCTGGCCTATGGCATGGACACACCTCCCTTTGCTGCTGCTCCTATTCCGCAGCTCCTTTTATTCCTTGTTTTCTGATTGTGGGTAGGATTTTGCACCTACTAATCCATGGCGTATTAATTACCTAGTTCGCCTAGGCTTAATTTCGACAAACGAGGTCTAATATACTGCGCAGGGCGCAAAACCCTAATTTTGCAAATTAGTTAGGGTAATAGCTGAATCCTGTGAATTATCACAAAATTGATTGAATTCTATTTGTTGACACAGAGTTCTTTAAGTTTATTGCCAGAGAGCAGTATGCTTTCCGATTGAGTACTTTTATGCAAGGACCTTAACCTTGATACTTGGAAATTCGTGCTACTCTGTTGCGAGTGAACACAAATTGTCATGCCACGTCAATATTAAGGGTTCAGCTAGGGAACATAGCATAGGAAAAAATACTCGGCAGGCTCCGGCATTAGTGACTAATGCAGCTAGGAGCTTATATACTCATTAGGCTCTATACTAGTGAATAATTCATCTACGAGCTTGAGTTTCAATATAATATGAAGAGAGACATAGGCACTCATCAGATTTTGATATATTCTCCAAATTCCCTGCGGAATATAGACATATCAATGTCTACTACATCTGATGCCAGGTCAGGTAGATAGACTTTTACAGTTTTCGCCCTATACTGAAAACCACCATCAACACCAAGGTAACATTGATTGCAAACCCTGATTTGGAGACTATATATAGGAGAACTCTAGCAACTGGGGAAACCTAATCCCCACACCTCCCAGTGTGATACAAGTTGCGACTAGATTCGATTCTCCTTGAACCTTAGGTTTTTATAAAACCCAGAGGTTAACGACTTAAAGATCTCATTGGGATTGTGAAGCGGACCCAACTATTTTCTCTGTAGTTGCGTATTCTGATCTTGTTGTTTTCTATTGTGATTGAGTACTATCTTCTTTAAGATTTGGTCGAGATTTATTCTCCGATAGGCAAGATTGAAAAGTAGTCACAAACACATTCGTCTCATCATTTGTGATTCCACAATATCTTGTTTCATTAATCGATTAAGATTATTGTGAGGTGATTGATATTACTGGGTTGTTCTTCGGGAATATAAGTCCGGTTTATCAATTGGTTCCTGTTCACCTTGATTTATCAATAGACGGAACAAAAATCATAGGTATATCTGTGGGAGACAAATTTATCTATTCAATAGACCTTTATGTGTGATACAGATTTGTTTATTAAGTCTTCGACTTTGGGTCGTAGCGACTCTTAGTTGTGGGTGAGATCAGCTAAGGGAATCAAGTGCGCAGAATCCGGCGTGGTTC
Organism: Papaver armeniacum; assembly: GCA_023531295.1. Taxonomy (NCBI): domain Eukaryota; kingdom Viridiplantae; phylum Streptophyta; class Magnoliopsida; order Ranunculales; family Papaveraceae; genus Papaver; species Papaver armeniacum. The sequence continues at coordinate 54,262 of JAJJWW010008343.1, forward strand.
TAGAGGCGTAAGGAACGCAACTGTACCTTGATCAGTGTGAGATTCGTTAGGGCTCAACTACATTCCAGTCCGAAGTTAACTTGGAGTAGGCTAGTGTTTGTAGCGGCTTAATACAGTGTGGTGTTCAATCTGGACTAGGTCCCGGGGTTTTTCTGCATTTGCGGTTTCCTCGTTAACAAAACTTCTAGTGTCTGTGTTATTTATTTTCCGTATTATATTTGTTTATATAATTGAAATATCACAGGTTGTGCGTAATTCAATCAATTAGATAATCCAAACTTTGGTTGTTGATATAAATTGATTGACACTTGAACATTGGTCTTTGGTACCGTTCTTGCTAATTACATTGTGAAACAAAGATACAACTCTTGGATATATTTCTTGATCGATCTCGCTTTATTAGTTGGTACTCTGTAGATGGTGGATTTTCGACAAAGGCTAAAATCGTAAAACCATAATTGTACATGCTCCTGATCCAGCAATCAGATGAAGCATGAAAGCTCATGCCACAAGAATCTCTCGATCGAGCATATTGTCTCTCGAGCATACGTGAATATGCAGTCTCTCAACTGAGGGAACGGCATATCTCATGAATACTGAGCAATTTTAGTATTACTTTTACATAAAATTAAACGATTGGACGGCTCCTAGACAGCTTGCCTGCTAGTATAGAGCAATAACGTCTTCAGGATGTAATAATGTTTTCCCTGACTATATATAAGACATGTGTATAAAATCATTATGATTGGACGGCTCCTAGACAACTTGCCTGCTAGTATAGAGCGATAACGTCTTCAGGATGCAACAACGTGTTTTCCATGACTATATTATACATAAAAAATATGACGCTTCAACAAGCTCATATCACTCAATTCTCAAACAAATAATGCTCCTAGACAGCATGCCTTCTAGTATAGAGCCATCAATTAATTATTTCTAATCCTTAAATTCATTAACTGAATATTCGGAAATACTCTACGTTCTTCATAATATTTCATTACTTCAATTCGTGGTTCTTCCCAGCAGAATTCCATGAGTTAGTGATAAATATTCAACGTACGGTCATCTGAGCCACTATCAAGTAAGCCCCGACCAAAATGGTGCAAGTGTATTCAGCAATAACGCACAAACGAGCACCTGGATGCACGAACAAGCATTCCAAAATACGAAGGAACGATGAACCTATGCAAAATAGGAAGAAAAATAATAAATAATAAAATATTATTTAGGGCGCTAGGGGACTGGACCCACCGGCCGGCAGGTCATGACGTGGCCACCCCACGCCCATTCTATATTTTATCATATTTTTATTATTTTCCTTGATCTCATGAAAATCCTTTCATTTGAACAAATATCCTTCATTTTAAGGAAACTCCTCAATTTCATGGTGTTTCCTCCGTATCAAAAGAAATAATAAAAATTAGGAAAGGTGTCGCGGGACCGAGCCTACTAGCCGCTTACGGTCATGCCCTAGTTGTGGTCGGTCCCACACCTTGCATTCCTTATAATTTTATTATTATTTCCTTCATCCCATGAAATTTCTTGATTTCATGATATTTCCTTCACATTAAGGAAAAGAGATAAAATTAGGGAAGACTCACGGGACCGGGCCCTAACGGGCCGACCATGCCCTAGTCGTGGCCGGTCCCACATGCCCCTTATTTTATTATTATTAATGTTTCCTTCATCTCATGGAAACTCCTTCACTTCAAGGAAATTCCTTAGTTTCAACAAACTCCTTGATTTCATGATATTTCCTTAAAATCATGAAAATAATATAAAATTAGGGAAGACTCACGGGACCAGGCCCTAGCCGGCCGACCGTGCCCTAGTCGTGTCCGGTCCCACACGCCCCTTATTTTATTATTATTAATATTATTGTTTCCTTCATCTCATGGAAACTCCTTCACTTCAAGGAAATTCCTTGGTTTCAACAAATTCCTTGATTTCATGATATTTCCTTAAAATCATGAAAATAACATAAAATTAGGAAAAGTGTCATGGGACCAGGGCTCATTGGTAGTACGGACATGCCTTGGCCATAGCCGGTCCCACACTTCATGATTCCCTCATTTTATTATTATTATTTCCTTCATCTTATGAAGTTTCCTCAGTTTAAGCAAAAACCTTGATTTCTTCATATTTTCTCAAAATGTTGCTCAAACGCGCATCAGAAAATATCAAAATTCTCAGTGAGACACGAACACTTTGGTGACATGAGCATATTACCTTGACCGACCAAGGTTGTCTCTTTGGCTTGCAAGAGGCTGGTCCCTCATACTTCTATCATTCGACCTAATTTGTTCACATTAGGTTCAAACTCTTCCAAACAATTTGGAATTTTCATAAAACGATCGTCATACGGTTCCGTGACCAACCAGGGCCGGTTTTCATGACCCCTTGGTCGGTCCCTCATCTTTTCATAATTAATTAGGTTTTATCACCTAAGGCTCAAACGAGCATTATTTTTAATAAATGATTAGCCCAGCATTTAATCATCCTCTCAGCAAGCAATTGGTCTTCAAGAGACTTTGGTATTTGCTCACTCGAGCGTCTGGGCGCTACATGGTCGACCCATCGTCCCATGTAGCCGTTCCCTCCTTCACTCCGTGGTTGACTTTCAATAAATCATCAATTGATCAGCAAATGATCGAAATTAGGGTTTTCGAGTCCAAGGTTCATAATTTCAGATTCAAACACTAATAATTTTACGTTGATCCCACGATCAACATTTTTATTAATTATACTCGGTTCAGTTGCCAGTATTTTAAATTAATATTTTATTTGGTTCTGCTACCAATAATTCATCAAACGAGCAACATTTGCTCAGATGAGCAATATTTGCTCAGACTAAGGGATATTGGTTCAACTATCAATATTCAACAATCCATCGAATGAGCAATATTTGCTCCCCTTAACTATCAACATTTACTTGAGAATCATACCTCTGTCTCAACAGACACGTTCAATTCACGAGTATCAGAACATTTGCAAATCACGTTCGACTCAGTAATACAAGGACTCATCGTCCCATGAAGTCAGCAACTGACTAACTAAATACACGTCTGCCTTGCAGACTCCACAATCACGAGACATCAATCGTGTTACATGGGGGGATATTAACTAGGGTTTTGGTCTGGCGGTCTATGGCATGTGTGTTCATACACACAATGAGAATGTAAGCAAGTCGTGCAATCAGTTGGAGGAGTTAACAAAGTAGTGGATGGAAAATCAACCAAGTATCCGCACGATGAGCAACTGGTTTTAACACGAGTTCCACTTAACCACTATTTGACTCCAGCAACTGTCACACTTCATGGGATCAAGGTGTTTCACAATTCTAGCAATATAAATAAGTTTTTGATTCATGATTGAAAAAGAAGACAATCTTACGTCAAACAGACAACAAGAGATTAACAACTCAACGTCTGAGCAATTACTCTCAACAGAGCAAATTCAATCATTCAGAACTTATCTTATTTCAGAATACACAACACACCTACAATCTTCGATCACCATTGATCTCACACCTTTCTCTGCTTCCCTCATACAGATCGACCCATCCTCTCTTGTGACCGAATTGACTCTGGAACGGCCATTTTCTTGGTTTAGGCCGGAGTCCTACAGATTGATCTCTCGAATTCAAAGCACTCCCTTTTTGCAGTGCATCTGTGTGAGGTTTGAAAGTTCGCTCGGTTCAAGGAGTTTCCTCCGCACGATCGTCTCCTCAATTCCTTAAAAACTAGCAACTTGTTTTGCCCCATCTACAGATTGGCGACCACAGTGGGAGATCATTCTCTCGGTTGCAATCTCAATTCTCACAAAGATGGCTGGTCTTAGGTCTGGGTTAGTTACCAATTCGGGTTCAACACCCGACCCTAACATTGCAAGCTCTAGTGGTACTACTAATACCACTCCTCCGGCGCCACTTGCCAATACTACTCCTCAGAACGTCGATGCTACAGTGATCACTCCTGCAAGCGACGATACTGGCACCATCAATAATCCTCTCTTCGGAAGTTCTCCTGAAGAAATCAGAAACAATCCACCTCCTAGCGAATACCTTGAAGAAACTAGAGGAAATCAGCCTACAATAGTTGATCTCATGAAGGTTCAGAATGATATGGCTGCAACGAGAAAAGAGTTATGTGCTTATCTCAAAACTCTCACGGACAAGCTTGCGTCTGAACAAACTCAGCCTCAGCGCGAAAAAGGAAAAGCTAAAGAAACATCTTCAACCGCTGATCTTGAAATCTCTCCAATCCATGTTGTAGATGATGAAGAAGTTCGCAAAGCTGCAGACGATCCACCGGCAAATGAACCTGTAAGTTTCATCACTCGAGAGGACCTGGAGTGTTTTTTAGAAAATCGAGGAAAAGACAAGACATCATCTGTCCACCGTCACCAACCTCCATATCCTGCTATTACACAAGGGATTCCTCTTCCGAAGGGCTACTGAATCGTGATTTTTAATGTTGTAGAAAATGGTAGTAAAAGTTCGTTCAACTCGGGCTTGTAAAGATTTGATTTCAGAATTTAATAATAGAAAATATATACACAAGTTTGTCACAAAAATCGAGAGATACTAGAACTTCAGATTCCACCAAACTTCACAATCAATTGGTTCATACAATGATTCATAACAATTTTAGCTCTTTTCTAGACTCTATTTCTTTGCCAAAAGTAGATTTTATAAAGAATTAGATGTAAATCATAAGCATAGCGCATCAAGATTTCTTAGACTAAGCATACGCTATCATACAAAATCACAAATAATCAATGAAAATCATAAATCGATTAAAAATCAATGCAGAAAGTCATTAGAATCAATTATAATTACCAAACAATTGTGAACTTGGCTTCCTCCGTCGTCCCAGTGTTGGGGTTTAGCTCCTTATGCTCAAAACGCACCCAAAAGATAGAAACATGGCTCAAAAAGGTGTTTTTATTGAGAAATATATGAAAACAGAGTTTCGCAACGCTGCACTAGTGTTACAGACGTTACTGTTACAATTTTTAAGACTGTTGAACAACGATAGTTTATTAATGCAGCAGGACTGCGAACGTCTTTGTTGGTCAAATGTTCTTCGTCTCCTCCTTCCTCAGCAGCAACAGCTACTTACTCTGCAATTCGTATTCTTTGCCTCTGCAGCCTCCCTTAGGTCCCCAAACTCTCGACAACGCCTCTGTGACTTCCTCCAAGCCTATTTATACACAGCAGGATCAAAGAATCCCTAAAATATCTTCAATATTTTCTTTTTTTCCTTCACGGCCAAGTTACGGAATTTCTTCTCTTTGGGATTCTGATTTACGCGTCTATAATTGCTTCAATTCTTTCCAAATATAGTGAAGTCGAATCAGGGAAGATATTTTTACCAAAACTGCACGTAACTTCCCAAACCAATTCCAAGATATGCAACCCTGTTTACTCGAGATTTGATGAAAACTTTCTTTTTTTCTCCTACACGGCTTCTGTGGTCTATCCAAAACCCATCAGTACCTTATAAAGATCCCGTACATTCAATCCTACACGTTAAATCCTCTCCTAACTCTTCCCGGAACTCCCAGATGCACAAAAATGATCCCGTATAAATAGTTGCCCTGTTTTAGCAAGAGCCGATCATCCAGCCCATTTGAATCGATTTAAATGCCTATACCATCCCTGTTAGTCCCAAACAGGTCCATTGAAAATAATTCCGACGATTGAATCTGTCCGGAGATAGACCAAAATTCGAACACTAATTCTGGCTGAAACTCCCCTTATTTTCCCGCCAAAATTTAGATTTCAAATGAAGAGGATGAAGTCCCCCTAACTCACTGTCGCAGGCATCGTCGATTGCATTTAGCGTATGCAATAAGCCTTTAAACCCCTAGGTGGCCCTAGTGGCCGAGTTATAGTCTCGGGAGGGTTTACCAGAGGTGTACCCACAAAACCTTTATACTCCAGACCCTAACTATCTATGCAAAACCTTGGAAGGCACTAAAGAATCTCCTTGGTTGGCATACTTATTGACTACAAGAGGAAGTACCCTGATGCGAAATTCCAATTGTTGTACACGAGTTTGCACTCAAGCATACTAAAATTCATATAAAGTGACAGAGCTCTACTCGGATAGTTTTACGGACATCATAACCTGAGTCAACCAATCACATGGATAGATTAAGAAGATGGATGTAGAGAAAAACGTAGATGGTTTTGATGTTGACTAAGGTGAACGGTGTTTCTCATATCTGTCTGAAGGACACTGCCAAAACGAACCTATCCTAATAGATTGAGATACTGGTCTGGACTAATATCAACACACTGGCATATACAAGGGAACCAGTGGCCGATAATCCTAACTCTAGGTCAACACAACTGGCATATACAAGGGTACCAGTGGTCGACTTTATTAAATTTATTCCGGTTGGTCTAATGGTTTGGTCTCAACTTTTTTTTTTTTTTTTGGGTATCTCAATCACTCTATTTCACCCTAGCAGTGGTAACAACTTGAATCGTGAGCCCCACCTAATCACTTAGAGAAACATATTTTAAAGAAAACAAAATAAAAATAGAAGTGAAAAGGATTCAACGAGATATGGCGAAACTACCATGTTTTTTCTTTAATTCTAACACCTGAGCTCTGTGCTTTTATGAAGACTCTTTAGATGTTTCCATCTAATCAGATTGGTTCCTCAACTCCTACAACCAAAATGCTTCCATCCACTTAGATTGGTTAGTGCCATTCTTAATAAGCATAAATTTCTAGGCTCTGGAGTTTATTTATTGCAACTAAAAATGTTTCTCCCATACCCCCAAACTTAAATCTAACATTGTCCTCAATGTTCTAATTATAAAATTAAAAGCATGAACAAGGAGAAACTGTTACCATTTGAAGTAAAAGAGTTAAGGAAAGATATTACCGTGTCGCATGAATATTGGGTTACCTCCCAAGAAGTGCTAAGTTTAAAGTCTTCAGCCAGACTAAGAAAGGATTAGTCACCTCATAAAATCATAAAGCAATAGCCGGAATTTCTGTGGGTCATCAAAACCAAATAGATCTATCACAAGAAAAAGGAATCTGCAACATGCCAAGAAAATTAACAAATAGAGCACACCCTTGTCTGGTTTCATGTTTAAGACAACTACATCTAGCTGTGGTTCAGGTTCTATAACTGGGTCCAAATAAAATATTTTCAAGTGTTGCATTTCCTCAAAGCTAAGATCCGGTTCAGGTTGTAAAGTCTGTAAAAACTCAAATAAGGACTTAGAAGCACATAATAATAACTTGAATAATTGCGGATCCTTAAAGTCAATCAGTTTTGACTCACACAATTGACCACGATGAAACTGGCGGTCAATCTTAAGCAAATGTGTCGGTACTAATTTCCTAAAGTACTTAGGCTCAGTCTCAAAACTTAATAACTGACACATTTTGAACTCATACATTCCCACAATTGGTTGAAAAATATTTGGTGGGAAAACAAAATCAATCTGGGTATCACAGCCTGGGTAAACCACATCAACCAGAGGATGGGTTTCTAACAACTGAACTTCTTCCTGGACATTATTAGGTTCTGGAGAACTAGTATGAAGGCAATCTGGCACAATGGTTGAGGCACATATATCAAGTCCCAAGTGAGGGATCTCTACAAGAGCTAAAGGTAAAGCACGGGGAGAATGATAATCACCCCCAAACTTAGAGTTTTCAGTGTCTCTAGAAAGACTAGTCACAACTTCCCTAATTTCAAGGTCATCTGATTCCTGAAAATGGTTAATCGATTCTTCTAAGTCAGGTTCATCCTCACTCATATTTGAGCTCTCTACGAGTCTATCTTCTTTGTCTAAGGCTAATGTTTCTAAATCGCTAGACTTTAAAACAGTATTCTCAGAATAAACTCGTTCCTCAAAACTATCATCAGCTTTGTAATCATAAGGAAATACTACATCGTCTAAAACGGGGGTATCTCTAGTCAAATCCTCGTCCTTTTGAATAGGTGAATAATTATTAAAATTATTTGGATTTGAACTAGAAACATTATCATTATTAAGTTCATTTGGAGTAACAAATTCCTGATCACTATGCCTACTTATTTCAAATTCTTCATCAACACTATCCTCATCATAATCATCATTATAATAACATGAAAATGGTTGAACCTCATCTAAACAAGTAGTGTTACCAATTTTATCCTCGTCATCTTGATTATGCAAATAACTATCCTTATTTTCAAGGGTATTATTGGAAACACTGTGATGGAAATCAAGATTATTTCGAGCAATTCTTTCGTTCGTCTCCGCTATCATCTTGAGGGATTCCTCTATAGAAAGTTCTCTTTCGTCATAAACTAAGTTATTCATCTTAGCTAACTTACGTGTCGTCTCCTCTAATTTCCTGAGAGACTCTTCTAAAGGAGAAATATAAGAATTTTGCTCGTATGACCCGTGCGTGTGTGGATAGTAATTGGGCTCATCATGGTATGATCCATAACCTTGAAAAGGTTGATGTTCCCAACCACTATTCACATTATGGTCAAAGTAGTAACGTCCATTTTGAAACTCAGTCGGATATTCGTTGTATTGGCCATTGTAATACCAGTTCGACATTCTATTGCGGGGTGTGAGTTGTCACACAGAATAAAACCCACTGACAGGGGATTCGTGGGTGGATAGAGTCTTACCTCCCGTACCAGACGGGCGATGAACCGTTGAAGTCGACTCAGGCCACCGACTCCTATGTCAGTGTACGAACCCGAGGGGCCGAGACAGTATCGTAACTGTCGTCCTTCCCTGCAAACAGTTTATATTTAATTTTTAACCCTTCCTTAGGGTTTAAAATAATAAAGTCCAAGTCCAAAAATAAAGTCCAAAAATAAAAATATCCAAAAAGGAAAAGAAAATTTACAAAAATAAAACCCTATTTACAGTTTCTAAAAATAAAACAAAATAACTATATACAAAATCTTCTTCTTCACTCCTTTCAGATTCCTCTCTTCTTTCCTTCTTTGGCGATGCTTTCCTTTTATAGCACTTTTTCTTTCCTTGTAGCTTCGCTTCAAATCTGAAAAGAATCGAAAAACACCAAAACGCGTAAAACAGAACAAAAAATAATAAAAATAAAAATAAACCTAAAACAAATCTAAATACAAGTCCGCGTCGGCGGCGCCAAAAATTGATGTGGTTTTGAATTATTGTAAAAATGGTAGTAAAAGTTCGTTCAACTCGGGCTTGTAAAGATTTGATTTCAGAATTTAATAATAGAAAATATATACACAAGTTTGTCACAAAAATCGAGAGATACTAGAACTTCAGATTCCACCAAACTTCACAATCAATTGGTTCATACAATGATTCATAACAATTTCAGCTCTTTTCTATACTCTATTTCTTTGCCAAAAGTAGATTTTATAAAGAATTAGATGTAAATCATAAGCATAGCGCATCAAGAGTTCTTAGACTAAGCATACGCTATCAGACAAAATCATAAATAATCAATGAAAATCATAAATCGATTAAACCTCATTTTCAACTTGTGTTCCTCTTCTTTCGTTTGTTAATCTTGCCATTTCTCTCACCAACTCACTCTTCTCTCCCTCTGGTACTACTACCAACGACAATTTCAATCGCTCCCACTATCCTCGTGAAAACCGAGATTTTAAGTAAAAACTTAAAAAAAAACTAAACCCGAACAAATTCATGGAATAAATCCACTAGCCTTAATTTGCGCTATGTTATTCCATGAACGGTTTATTACCTCTAAATGCCAACAATGTTCGATAAGAACGATCTTGTGTATTTGTTATGATTCCGAGAAAAACAAGGAAAATGGAAAGCATCTTGCTGTTCTTTGCCCAGGCGAAGATTTGATTATATGTCTTATTGTAAAGACATTACTCATAATCAAACATTAATACCTAGTAAGTATGGTAGAAGAGAATATTCATCGAACTTCCTAGTGTCGATTAAGATTCGGCTGATTGCCAACAAGCTTCCTCGTCATCTTCTCCATCAATTGGTTTGGTTTAATCTCTAGTTTCACAACCAACGGGCTATCATGTGTTTTCTCTTCCTTTTGGCCATTCAAAGAGAAAGAAAATCAATCAATGCGCTCATTATTTCTTTATCATTAGAAAGTCATTAGAATCAATTATAATTACCAAACAATTGTGAACTTGGCTTCCTCCGTCGTCCCAGTGTTGGGGTTTAGCTCCTCATGCTCAAAACGCACCCAAAAGATAGAAACATGGCTCAAAAAGGTGTTTTTATTGAGAAATATATGAAAGGGTACATTATTTATATGTCCCTACTTTTATAACCCAACAAATATATCCTTTCCCAAAATAAATACATCCCTACCAATTTTACGAATTAAAATCCGGAATTATTAGATTACTGAAATGCCCTCCCTATATATTTCACTTAATACTAGATCGGACACAATAACTCCTCATTTTCAGTTACGGTTTCTCTCACCAACTCACTCTTCTCTCCCTCGTTTCAATCGCTCCCACTATCTAAGTATATGTAGTAGCGGATTTCCCACAAACCGATTTTACTTAAAACCGAGAAAAAAAAAACTACACTTAGAAGTTAAAAATTCATGGAATAAATCCACTAGCCGTTACTCATAATCAAACATTAAAAATCAATCAATGGGGTTGAATAAATCCACTAACAGTAAACTGAAAGTTAACATAGTTACATTTCGTTTCATCAACAAACAGAAAGAATATCTTTCATCATCAACAGAAAGCATCGAATGTAGGCTAATCAAGTTTTATTTGATTTTCGAAGATTTCAATTTGAACAGTAAAAACACTTTCGATTTTGGTCTTGTTTTGATTTTTGGTTAGAGTTCTTGAGATTTAATTGATGATTGCAAAATTGAACAGCTAAAACCTTTTGATGTCAGATTTAATTGATGCATGTATGTTTTGGTCTTGATTTTGTTATTGTAATGATTATATGTTTGTATTTGCCAGATTATTACACTCGCTAATTCCGATTAGGTTTGATTTTGCTCTTGTTTAGTTAGTTTTGAGTTTTGGTTAATGTTTCAAAATTGATATTTCTCTTCAAACTTTAAGTATTGTTTTGCTCAGATGCAAATTCAATCTACTGTTGATAAGTATTGATGGGTGAAAATGTGATTCTGAATGAGTTTTAGATATTTTTGTATAAACAATTGTACTTGATCCAAATAAAAATTGGATAAACAATAGCAGTTGATCCAATTTAGGGGATAAACAATAACAGTTGATCCAGATAAAAAAAGGATAAACAATACAAGTTGATCCATTGTATGAAAATTTTATTGTTAATGGGTGAAAATGTGTTTCTGAAGGATTTTTAAATATTTTTTGTATCAACAGCAGTAGTTTATCCAATGTAGGGGATAAACAACAGCAGTTGATCCAAGTAAAAAAATAGGATAAACAATAAAATTGATCCATTGTATGCAAAGTTGTTCAACTGTTATGTGTTTCTGAAGGAATTTTAGATATCTTTGCAAATGAAAGGGATCAACAGTAGAAGTTGATCCAATGTAGGGGATAAACAACAACATTTGATCCAAATAAAAAAGGATAAACAAGAGTAGTTGATCCATAAAAAAAGTTTTTTTTGATGGTTATGTACATTTCTACTATGAAAATATGAATGCTAACTATAATAAGTGTTGAACTCAGGTTGAGAAGACATAATGCATAGAAGATCACCAAGGATAAAGAAGAAGCAAGATGAAAAGGGCACGAAAGAGATTAAGAAATCTACAGAACCAAAAAGAAATGCGAAGAACAATAAGATAATTGAAGAAGAGGCAACAAGAAAGAGGAAGAACAAGAGTGCAAATGAAGAAACACAAAGAAAGGTGAAACACAAGAAAATAGTTCAGGAAGAACCAGAAAAGTCGGAATCAGAATCCGAAGAAGAAGGACAAGAAGAATCAAATGATGATGATGAAGAGTTGGAAGAAGAGGAAAAAGAAGCTAAAAAGGGCAAACCAATGAAAGTCATCAAAGGAAATGCAAAGAACAAGAAAGAGACAACAAGAAAGAGGAAGATAGCATTTGGGAATAAAGAAGCACAACAAAAGTTAAAGGTGAAACTCAGGAAGATAGCTGAGGAAAAATCTGAATCATAATCCGAAGAAGAAGCGCAAGGAGAATCAGATGAAGATGACAAAGAGTCGGAAGAAGAGGAAAAACAAGCAAAAAATAGCAAACCGAAGAAAGCCCTCAAAGGTAAAAACATACATTGTGATATTTGTGATGGTATTCTTACTACGTTACTTAAAACAAAATGAAAATGACTGAGTTTCATGTATGCAGGCAGGTTAAAGGCGAAAGCAATCAAACTCAAAGAAGAACAACAACAAAAGCTGAAACAAAAGAAGAAAGTTGAGGAAGAACCAGAACAATCAGAATCCGAAGAAGAAGGGCAAGAAGAATCAAATGAAGATGATCGAGAATCGGAAGAAGAGAAACAAATTGTAATATATGAAAAAAAAAAAGCAGAAAAGGGCAAACCGAAAAAAGTCATCAAAGGTAAAAACATAGATTGTAATATTTGTGCTGGTATATATAACTATATTGTTTGAAATATTGAAAACAAAATGAAAATGATTGAGCTTCACGTATGCAGTCGGGTCAAGGGCAAAATCAAAACCACAACAAAAGGAGAAAAACTAGAAGGTAGTTGAGGAAGAATCAGAAGAATCGGAATCAGAGTCCGATGAAGAGGAGCAAGAAGAATCAGATGAAGAAGAAGTAGCAAAAGAGGGCAACACAGAGCCAAAGCGCAAAGGTAAAAACATTGACTCTTTAATGAAATATTATGTGTAAGAAATCATAGGTTTGGATCAACAGTCACAGTTGATCCAGTAAATATTTGAAGTTTTGGATCAACAGTCACAGTTGATCCAACATCAGATTATGTGTAAAATATGTGTAAAATATCACATTTGATCCAATAAGAGGTAGTTAAAGCATGAACCATGATTACACATATTTATATGTCGCACCTCACTCGGGGGCTACGCCCCCTCGTGAAAATATATTATGGGTAGAATGCGAGAAAACAAAAGATTATTGTCAAAAATGAAAAGGAAAATGATTTGAGTTTCATGTATGCAGCCAAGTCGAGAGCAGAGGAATAGAGAATCAAAGGAGGTCTACAACCATTGGCTGAAATGGGGAATTTTCTATGCAAAAAGTTTGAAGTGGAAGATGCAAATAACAAGAAGAAACCGAAACTTGCAAAAGCATCAAGGAATCTCCATATTGGGAATTAATCAGCCCATTTTATGTAATGAGACATGAGTATGAGTGGTAAATGGATGAACAAGATTAATCTTGCAATGCATTGTTGATGAGTGCATTTGATAAAAAAACCAGAAAGTTCAAATTTGGAGAAAACGAAGAGTGCTCTCTGGAAGCAAGAGATTTCGCTTTGATATTCAAGATGATACGACTGATAGAGAGTGAAGAATTGAAGCAAAGAAAGAATCGAAGAAAGGACTAGACTACAACGAATTCTTAAATAAAAAGTTCAGACCAGAAAAACCAAAAGATTGTCCAGAACCAATATTGAAGGTTGAGGTTGTATACAAACTGAAAAATGCAGCAGAAGATGAGTCTGATCCGGAGCATTTTGTAAGACTTTTCGGTATGTGGTTATGCACGGTTTTCTTATTCCCAAATGCTGGTATGACATCCTTCCCAAAGAAATGGTTGCCTCATATCTTACTGATGGACAAAGTGTCATGGCCGGATCATGTTGTGGAATGTTTGATTTCAAACCTGGCAAACAAGAAGAATAACCAATTAGCTATCGGTGGCTGCACAAATCTCCTAGTGGTAAGAAAAAACGTTAATTTTGTAAAACTAAAATGTTTATTGTTGTAGAGAGTGAAATGCATACTATTGGATAAAACTAACATTGTTGTTTATGTTATGCAGTGTTGGTTCTGCGAACATACCGATAAGTACATAACGAAAAAGGGAGGGATTTCAAAATTCAACACCAAGATTCCTACGATGGAACCAGCATGCATTGTGCAAGCAGCTTGCAAGTGACTTTGGCAACAAATTGAATAAGAAGGCAATTGATATGACTTGGTTCGACAAGATGGTAATCCAGTTTTTTACTATTACAAATGTACAATTTTTTTTTAGTGAATGGGGTCAACGGCCAAATGTTGATCCAGTTTTAGTGTCAGTTTTTTGTGGATCAACAGTGGAAGTTGATCCATGTGAATGGGATCAACTTCCAATGTTGATCCAGTTTTAGTGTGTACATTATTTTCAGCTCCTCCAATTCTAAGTTTTTTGTGGATCAACATTGGAAGTTGATCCATGTGAATGGGATAAACAGCCAATGTTGATCCAGTTTTAGTGTGTACACTATTTCCAGCTCCTCCAATTCTAAATTTTTTATGGATCAACAGTAGAAGTTGATCCATGTGAATGGGATAAACAGCCAATGTTGATCCACTTTTACTATCAGTTCTTTGTGGATAAACAATGGAAGTTGATCCATGTGAATGGGATCAACAACAAATGTTGATCCAGTTATACTAGCTACACTATTTTGATTTCTGTTGATCATGCTTCGCAGTTTCATCAAGACTTTGTTGATCCAAAGGTCTCGTTGAGGAGAAATATTTAATTGACCTATCGACACTGCAAGAGAGCTGGAACAAGAGAGGACAAGGATAAAGGAGCTAGAGGAAGAAAACATCTTTCTTGATCGTGACAAGCATGAGATTCATTACATGGACAAGGCTGAAATTAAAAAGTTTGTCCAGAGCACGTTATTATTGAGAGAGTTGTATCAGAGGAACAAGGACAAACTAGAGTTGCAAGCTGGAGAACAGGAGCGACTTGCTGACATTGACAAGAACATAGAGAAATGGCAGGGAGAGGAAATAATTTATCAGGAATCACTAAATAGAAAAAAACCAGCGTATACAGGGAAGGAATTTGAAGGTTTGGAATTTGAAGAATTGTTCACACAGAAGCAACAACAAGGAGAATCATCTGGGCAAGGAAATCAGAATGAAGTGAAATCGCGCGAATGATCAACCAACGAGATGGGAATGAAACTAGAGTAAACATGGAAGTCGAAGATTCAGTGGCTGTGAACAATGAAGACACTCAAGAAATGAACGATTCCTTGGGAACTCAGACTACTTTGGTAACTCAAGATACCTTGGACACTCAAGAGAAGAGTTGGCGGAATGGTTTTGAAACTGGAATGAAGTTGTCTGAGGAAGAACCGAAAAGTGACAAATCTTTGGAGAATTGGAAGGAAGACTTTCATGCAGGAAGAAAACTAAGGCAAGCTGATGATTTAGAGCTCAATATTGTTGTTGAAAACAATGCAGAGCTTGATTCGCTGGTTGAAAACATTGCAAAATCTGCTGGAATAGTAGAAGAGAAAGATGGCATACCAATGGAAGGAAAGAGCCCGTCCGTTGAGAAGAAGAATGATGACATACAAATGGAAATGGTTGTGCTTGACACTCCTCCACTTTCAAGCAATAAAACCAGATTTAACTGGGTATGTGCATCCAGGTAGCATGCCGAGTTTCGGTGCAATAATGGAGGAGGTACATAGCATAACACAAGAAACAAAAGAAACAGAAGAGGTTGAAGAGCAAAGTGAAGAGGATGACAATACATTAGGAGCTGAAATACGCGCAGGGTTGAAGAAATTGTTTAATTTGGAAACAGTTGAGGAGCAAACTGAAGAGGAAACCGAATCAGAGGAAAAATACGATGATCCAAAAGCATCAGAAAAACAGCAGGTCAGTTCTCTTGTTAAACGGGTGAAGAAGGGAGAAAGGCCAAAGAGAAAGCCGTATAAACTTCGAAGTCGAAGTCAAACACCTACTTCTAAGCGTAGAAGGAGACAAAGGAAAGGTGGAAAAGGAAAAAAGAAGCAAGAGGAGAAGGAAATACAAATAATTGACCTCGACCTTGCCGACAGATCAAATTGACAACATACCTGCGGAAGCCAAAAAACTGTTGAAGCCAAAAAAACTAAAATTGTGGAAGAAAATCAATGACAGCGAAAAAGAAGTCATCGAGCCATTCTTTGAGAATGCAAATGAATGGTATGTAATAACATATTCGAAGTCAAACACCTCAGTTAACATAGTTTTTTTTTGGGTTATGCTAGCTCTTTTTAATAACATATTCATTTGTTGCTTATTTTGCAGCGACAAAGCTTACAGTTTTTATTTCTGCAATCAAGATTTCGAAGTAGTTATCATTGGGAAGTACATACAAAGTGTCTTGAATAATCAAAACATTCACGCTGAGATTGTTGATTACTACACCAACATGTTGAAATCAAAGATGGATTCGCCGGATAAACCAGATTACAAGAACCACGTCATTCTCTCAACAAATGATTATGTAAGTAACCGATAAATCTTGGTTTGTTTTGTATGTCAACAACAATTTTTGATCCAAATAAGTTGGATCAACATCCATTGTTGATCCAGATAGGTTGGATCAACAACAATTATTGATCCAAATAAGTTAGTCTGATTATGAATGAATATTACTGGTATGTATAGCTTGAGGAGTTTAATTGCAAATATGATATGTTGTTCTCTCAAGTTACGATATCACAGTTGCATTTTTTTGTTGTTGACAAATGTAGCTTTTGCTTATCTTGTAGATGATCCATAATATTGCAAACTAATATATTTGAAAAATATTGATTGATATTGGGGATCGCATTAGCCACGAAAAAAATGGAAAAGGTAGAGATGTGGGATTATGGAAAGGTCGAGGAACATTACACGGGGAATGTTGAAGACACATACCTCATTGTACCAATGTGCTTGGTGACAAGGACGGTGTTGGATACCATTGGGTGGTGCTAGCGTTGGTAAAAGGAAAATGGATAGTGTACAACTCTGCAAAAGGCGAAACGCGGCTTACAATTGGCAATATATGGTGATGATAGTACCGCCGACTCAATGGTGAATGAAATGGGCCACAAAGATCCGAGACAAGTGGTGAAATACGAGACAAGCTTTTCACATTGCACTGTACCAAAGACAAGACGGATGCGACGTGCATTGCACACTTGCATGTACATGAAGAATTTGGTGAAGCGTGGAAAGCGTGAACACCTAAATGAAATCGCTAACTTAGATGAGAAGTTGAAAAGAAGCGAGTGAAGATTGCAGCAAGAATCTTGTCGGAATTGGGTTCATGGAAGAAACTGGAACAACTTCCGATTCAAACATCGACTCTATTCAAGAAAAAATCCAATTGCAAGACTCGGTTGAACAAAGTAGTTCATCCGGTAGTTGAACAAAGAAATTTGAAATTTGAACCATTAGAGTGAGATTGATCTCATAGTCTGTTCATGGTCGTAAAGAAAGAAAATCTAATCGTAGTTTTAAACATACTTATCTTAGTAAGTAAATCTTAATGATGTAGGTCCGATTATGAATGAATTTATGAATGAATGAATTATCATGAATTATTATGAATGTCTTAAATTTATATAAGTCTGATTATGAATGAATGTTACAGGAATGTATAGCTTGAGGAGTTTGCTAGTAAATACAGATAGAACCATGCAATTTATTTGTTTGTTTTGTGTGTAAACAACCAATGTTGATCCAAATAAGTTGGATCAACAACCATTGTTGATCCGCTTAAGTTGGATAAACAAACACTTTGTTGATCCAAATAAGTTGGTCTGATTATGAATGAATGTTACATGTATGCATAGCTTGGGGAGTTTACTAGAAAATACAAATAGGACCATGCAAATTTTCTGTTTGTTTTGTGTGTCAACAGTCATTGTTGATCCAAATAAGTTGGAACCAAGGAACAATGTTTCCACACTATAGTGTAAACAACCATTGTTGATCCATTTTAGTAGGATCAACAATGGAAGTTGATACCATTTGTATAAGTATGTTTTCTGTAAAATAAATAAAGATGTAACCTGAAAACTGACATATACTTGAGAAACAAAATAATAAAATTCATAACAACAAACTAAGAGTGTATATCATTTAAAAAAATAACAATTGCAAACCAGAAAAGCATAAAAAAAGAAAAAGAAAACAGCCAACTAGTAAGAAACCTAAAACAAGTTGTTCAAAATATGAATAAAACCAAAAAACTTCAGAACAACATCCTCTTCAAGAACTTGATCATCCTGGAATGAGACTCCTTGCGAAATGTTGGTGCACGAGGAGCCAAAGGAGCTTTGCGACATGTTCGACGGTTGTGAAAGGTGAGCATCCCACATTGGCCACACTTCCTCTTCTTGCGCACCTTTTCACGACTACCCCTATACCTAACACCTTTAGGCCTTCCAGCTTGTTCTCGACCGCCATTGGGAGGCAAAACATACCCCTTTTTATTAATTCCAGGAGGCTTCTCAGAGTCCGGAATAGGATATATGGGTCGAGAGTACAACCTTCTATAGTAGTCAGAAGTATAGTAAGGGCTAATGTATTTGTATGGTTCATCATTTCCAATCTGCAACATGGATTTCATTGCATGAGTGCAAGGAAAGCTATGTTTTTGCCACCATTTGCAGCTGCAGGTCCTAGAATCCAAGTCGACAGTATGCTTTCCTGTTGGAGAAATGATCTCAAATACTTTCTCACTTGATCTCCGAAACTTGTATGAACGGCAGTCGTTTATCCTCTTGTTAAACCTTGATTGCATACGAGGAGTAAGCCTTGTAGTCCACTTGTTAGACTCTAATAACCTCTTGTAATTCTGCTCCATTACCTTAGCACGAATACCATCGAGAAGTTCAATTGCTGGAAGCGGCTTATCATGCTTAATAACATTGTTAAAACTCTCAGCAATATTTGATGTGTTCTCACCCCACCTTTCTCCTAGAAATGCATGAGCAGCCCAATTCTCGAGTGGAATCTTCATCATACAAGAAACCACTGAATCCAACTTTAGATTACTCATACTCTTCGCAGCAGCATAAAATTTTTCCTTTGTTAATGCAGTGTAGCACTCTTCGAATAACTTGACTGCAGTTTGTCTGCTCTTACCCTTTGGAACCGGAATATTTCCTTTCATATGGTACAAACAGTAGGAATGGAAAGCATTTGGGAAGACTTTAGGCACATGCTTCAAAAGGCCGATTCCACGATCTGATATGATGGTCAATGGACGATCTTCACGAATAATACCCTTCAAATTGATTAAGAACCATTCTCAACTCTCACAATTTTCACAAGGAACAATTCCAAATGCAACTGGATAGATTTCTACAAAAACCAAAAACAAAAACAAAAATAAGTGACCAAAGAACTAGTATCAACAAACAAAGTTGATCCATTTCAGTTGGATCAAAAGTCACAGTTGATCCATTTCAGTTGGATCAACAATGGAAGTTGATCCATTTCAGTTGGATCAACAGTAGAAGTTGATTCAAAACAAAATATAGTTTTTGGATCAAAAGTCACATTTGATCAAATAAATCTGTGTAAGCAATGATGGTTTTGGATCAAAAGTCACAGTTGATCCATTTCAGTTGGATCAACAGTAGAAGTTGATTCAAAACAAAATATAGTTTTTAGATAAACAATCACAGTTGATCCAATAAATGCGTGGTGCAAAATAATCATAGTTACGGATCAATAGTCATAGTTAATCAACAATCACGGTTGATCCATGCTTGAACAATCACAGTTGATTCAATAAAGTTGGATCAACAATCACAATTGATCAAATAAGAGGTAGTTAAAGCATGAATTTCAATGTAAACCAAAGAGAAAGCAGTCTAAATTAACCAAAGCTACATATAGTATAATGTTAAATACAATGTAGAATGTGAGAAACCTATAATAAAAGCTACATTTTTTTTTACGGTTTTCGGTTTGATAATAGCATGATGGATCAACGGTAAAAAATTAAAAAAACATGGATACAAAATGAAAAATAGTAAAAGTTAAAAGTCATACGTTGGTTACCGGTTTGCCGCAAGCAACCATAAGACCACCCTTGAACTTCCCAAAGTGAGAAAGGTACAATCGATAAATAGCATCGGACGGCGGTAATTGTTGAAACCGATTATGGAAGCTTCAAAAGCAAAAAAAAACTTTTGAACCGACGCGTCACACTATCATACTCAAAATTCACAACACTTCCGAGATTGTACTGTTCAATTGCATCTTTATACCAAACTAAGTCGAATAGGACTTGACGTCATCACCCCAAAGAAATGTCTTGGTGAATTGTAAACCGTGATATGCCTGACTATACGTGAGGTCAACTCCATATTCCATTCGGAGTAAATCTATAACATCAGCAGTAGTCTTCTTCTTCTTCGATGCTCGTAAATCATCTGACAATATATTCTTCATAAACGATTTTCTCATCCTAACTTTTGATGGATCCGAAGAAGCTAAACTACATGAATGCTCTGCGATATATCTCTTGCATTTAAATACACCATTTGATTGGCGAGGAGAGAGGCGTGAAACCTCCAGCGATAATTTTCCTTCTCTTTGAACTTGCACTCCACAGTGTATCGTAAAAAGTCACTCTTAATTAATTTGTATTTGCGACCACTACACATTTCATACTTTGTAACAGAGTCCTTAACTTCCTCAATACCACCTTCAAACAACTGCCCTACTCCAGTTAAGATGTTGACCCAAGCATCAGACTTCTTCGGGACCTTTTTGATCAAACACGCATCATCGGTGACGTCTTCCACAACAGCTACCTCATCGCTTGAAATACAACTTGATGATGACGAAGAAGCAGGAGCAGGAGCAGAAGAAGATGATGAAGAAATAGAATCAACACAAGTCCTTAACTGGATTTCAAACTTCACCAAGTCAATCCCTTGTGAGCTGCAGTAGTGAATGAAAAACCTCAAATCCAAATCATGATTGATGAAATTTGAAATCCCTTCTACAGTGTAACCAAAGAGAATGAGGTCTTCGGGAACATAAGGCCACTTTTGTTTCACCACACTTATCATCTCCTTGACAGTAGTTGATGCTGAAATGGGATACGAGACGGTCTGATTGCAAAATTTGAACTCTGCAACTACCATCTTTGGCCTGCAACAACCATAACATATAGTGATGTTCAGAAATTTGGATCAACAGTCACACTTGATCCAATAAAATATGAGTAAACACTCATAGTTTTGGATCAACAAATCACAGTTGATCCAATAAATATGTGTAAACTTGATCACGATTGATCCAATAAATCTTTGTAAACAATCATAGTTTTGGATCAATGATCCACAGATTGATCCAATAAAAATGTGTAAACAATCATAGATTTGGATCAAACGGTGTGATTGATCCAATAAATCTGTAAATAAATGATGATTGATCCAATAAATATGTGTAAAATATCACATTTGATCCAATAAGAGGTAGTTAAAGCATGAATTTCAATGCAAACCAAAAAGAAAGCAGTATAAAGTACCCTAAGCTACAAATTGTATTACGTCGCAACTCACTCGGGGGCTACGCCCCCGAGTGAAAGTTATATTCAATGTAGAATGTGAGAAACCTAAAATAAAAGCTACATTATCAACAAAATGAATGCAGCTACATTACCTGCAATCTACCAAAGAAAGAAAAACACAAAATAAAAACATATTGTGTTCAGAAATTTGGATCAACAACAACAGTTGATACAAAAATCTAAAAATCATTCCAATTTTTTGTATCAACAATCAAAGTTGATCTAAAAAGAATGTCTAAATTTCATCACAAACAAAAACATAATTGATATCAGTAGTTCATCAAATTCAACATTCGACATTCAACATTATCATATGTTCTATATTCATCAAAAGAAAAACACAAAACCTGTTTTTTGATTGATGAGAAGATCTAAAAAAACAATTCAAAATTTTGAAAAAGTACATGTTTAACTAATGAATCACGATCTCGAGATCAAATTATGTCAAGATCAACCAATTAATGTAACAGAATAATCACGAAATCAAGCTTCCCACAAAAATCACGATCTCTGCAACAACAAAAATAAAAAAACCAAAACGAAATCAAATGTTGAACATAAAATAGATGAACCGAACATGCAATCATCAAAAACAACTCTATGAATCTTCAAAAAAGCATAAACATTACCAATTTGTTTCAGATTAACAGATCTAGCCGATTCTGTTGATTAATAAGAATTGAAAAACGCTGCTAAAATCAACGATTCTGTTGACTAAGACGATGACGATGACGATGAAGGAGTTGAAGAAGAATTCAAGTTGAAGATGAAGCATAAAAATTGCAATTGATTTTTTTTTAACGATTTCAGCTCTCTGCAGCTGAAAATCAATCTCTCTCTCTATCAGTTTTTTTTTTCCGTTTAATAACTGAAATTTGATTTAGATACTTGAATATATAGTGGGGGTATATTTGGAAGTCCATAAATTATTGATGGGCCCCTGATGGGCTTATAGATAAAGAGGGACATAATTATTATGTGATAAGGATATTTGTATAGCCCATCAAAAGTAGGGACAATAATTCAATTACCACTATATGAAAACAGAGTTTCGCAACGCTGCACTAGTGTTACAGACGTTACTGTTACAATTTTTAAGACTGTTGAACAACGATAGTTTATTAATGCAGCAAGACTGCGACCGTCTTTGTTGGTCCAATGTTCTTCGTCTCCTCCTTCCTCAGCAGCAGCAGCTACTTACTCTGCAATTCGTATTCTTTGCCTCTGCAGCCTCACTTAGGTCCCCAAACTCTCGACAACGCCTCTGTGACTTCCTCCAAGCCTATTTATACACATCACGATCAAAGAATCCCTAAAATATCTTCAATATTTTCTTTTTTTTTCTTCACGGCCAAGTCACGGAATTTCTTATCTTTGGGATTCTGATTTACGCGTCTATAATTGCTTCAATTCTTTCCAAATATAGTGAAGTCGAATCAGGGAAGATATTTTTACCAAAACTGCACGTAACTTCCCAAACCAATTCCAAGATATTCAACCCTGTTTACTCGAGATTTGATGAAAACTTTCTTTTTTTCTCCTACACGGCTTCTGTGGTCTATCCAAACCCCATCAGTACCTTATAAAGATCCCGTACATTCAATCCTACACGTTAAATCCTCTCCTAACTCTTCCCGGAACTCCCAGATGCACAAAAATGATCCCGTAGAAATAGTTGCCCCGTTTTAGCAAGAGCCGATCATCCAGCCCATTTGAATCGATTTAAATGCCTATACCATCCCTGTTAGTCCCAAACAGGTCCATTGAAAACATGATTCCGCGATTGAATCATCAGGAGATAGACCAAAAGTCGAACCATAATTCTGGCTGAAACTCCCCTTATTTTCCCGCCAAAATTTAGATTTCAAATGAAGAGGATGAAGTTCCCCTAACCACTGGTGGGGTGCGAATAGTAGATGCTCTGGAAATGGGTTGCCCCTTAGTAATTGAGGTACCCCTTATCCAAAATGGGGGTCCGTATAGTAATTTTCTCCCACGAGCGCAAAAACCACTTTTAGAGTCAATTTCGCCGCAAAAGCTTATTTCTCCAAAAACACCTACAAAGACATAAAATACCAAAATAAGCGCAAAATCGAGTACTAACATTACAGAGAATTGAGACTAAAATAGACACATAAATGCGTCCATCAACTACATTTATCCAACGTTCACACTTTACAATGGAACGGACAACGATCATGAACATGTTTCTCGATTCTTAGAATCATTGGGCGAGCATGAAAACAATGATGTCGTCCGTCTGAAGGAATTTTCAAAGTTTCTGACAGGCAGAGCATATACCTGGTACGACAACATCGCACCAGGAAGTATCACCAGTTGGGGAGAGATGATTAATGCTTTCTACAGAAAATATTTCTTCGTTTCAGAGCAAGTCACTCTCTCTGATCTAGGAAGGATGTTTCAAAGGAGCAATGAACATCCCAATTACTATGTGAAAAGGTTCAGAGTTTAAGCCTTGGATTGCCACGATCCAAACGTCACAGAGCAACAACTCGTGGAATTATGCATTAATGGAATGATTCCAATCTACAGCTTTATTGGAAAATCTCAGGTTCCAGAGTTTCTCAGAACTTCATGAAGCGGCCAAGAGATCAGAAACTACTGTACCTGCTTTATTGGAGAGAGCTAAGACTACAAAAGCTGAAGAACCACGAGAAACTCGAGGTAGCAGACGTTTAATCAACAAACAGTACAACCTCCAACCTTCCACAAATGTTGTTGCAGAATGGAGCAAACGAAAAGCCGAGCCGCAACGCAAGCATACTTCTCCGACCCCTTCGAAAGCACAAAGGAAGGATAATCAAACTCGAGATACACAAGCTTCTACCCAACACGCAGGAGCTGGTCAAGAAGTACTTGATTCCCCTTTTCCCATCGAAGGTGATTGAATTATTATATATTTGGGTTCAAGACGGTGCAATCAAGTTACCATATGTGAAGAAAGAACCAACTAAAGAAGACATGGAAAATACTCGTTAATGTCGCTTTCATAGATTCGTCAATCATCCCACAAAGGAATGCAAAATCTTGAAGCGCATATTCCGAGAAAAAGTCGAATCAGAAGAACTTAACTTGGGGAATGAAGAAGTGCACAGAGACCATCTCCCGGTCAGAACCTTCACTCTCTCTGAACCACCCGTCAAAGAAGCAGTTCAATCCTTAATCGAGCATGTTTGCGTATTATTGTACTTATCAAAGGCTCAAAAGAAAGACATGTTTGCTGCATTGAATCACATCGTGTCAGGGAAGCGTTTATTGATCCGGGAGACATTTCCTGAGCCTTCATCAATAGACAAAGAAATGTACGACTGGGACTTCTCACCACAATCCATCTCGTAGGAAATGAATTCGGAAGAACGTTGATCAATGCTGACACCTCCATCAACATCATTCCACTGAAAACCACCCACAGAGCCGCATGCATCATTCGACAAGAAGCTACTCATGCTCTCATCTCAATCGGAAACCATGAAGGAACGCTCAGAGATACTTGTGGCTACATCACTCTCAAAGTGAACATAAGTTCAACCTGGACGGAAACCAAGTTTCACATAATCAGGAAGATCCAGGATATGCATGGACTTCAGACGAGCGTGGATTCATGCTAAAAACATGGCCACTGACAAAGCGCCTTTGGTTGCACATCTCTCCAATGAGGAAAGTTCTGATCCGGAAGATTCGGTGGACATTCCATCATCAGAGCACCTGGAGGAATTTCGAACTTTAACGAGGTTGAAGCAAGAACCTGCAAAATATGCATAGACATTCATCAAGAGGTTCCATTCAGGAAAGTCTCATTCCTCCCATGTCTGTGTCATTTATTTCCTCACATGCTATCCTAGCATGGGGACTCAATTCTGCTATCAACTATGTTATTGCAAGACGTTATGAAAGCATAACTTCACCACATTTTATTAAGTGGTTGAATCTGACACTTCTCGAATCGAGCATCACACTGAGATATTCATTACTATATGATGTCCAAGCATGGCAAAAAAAAACACTTTGGACGTTTCTCCATAGCATTACTGGAGTGTCCATGTGTGTCACAAAATCAAAAAGCTCTGATGTCTGCACAAGTGTTGAATCCCACTACCGCAACGAAGGAGTGCTGAAAATCAATAGAAAATAGTCGGGACCGAGGCGATCAAACCTAAGACATTCGGCGCTCAAGGGATATGACGCTTCAATGCTCAAGCATCTAAGAAGCCTTCAAATTGTACTCCCAATCAAAGAGTACACCTTCGATAATGGCGCCTCTGGATTCAGCACAAATATCTCGACGATGGTTTAACACCAACACGATCAAAGTGTAACAGAACTACAATCGATAAGTCTTCACTATCCCATAAGACTTCTGAAGCAATGCAACATCAATCATCCATAGATGACACAAACTCCTTCAACATACACTGGGACTTGATCTTATCGGAGAGATCGATTCAAATCTATTTCAACAAATGTTATCCACATAACAAGTTACTGCAACCTGGTGTGATTCCATGAAACTTCATCAACGTGACCTCTCTACATCACAAACCCCTGCACGACTGAGGAACTTCCTCTCTTTACTAGAATAAAGACCAGTGCTGGCATCTCCCATAACAACATCGATTCACTGACAGAGCCAGTTCACAGTAAAGTCATATTGTTCAAGATAATTCGGGCTGATCAGTACACCTTCAACTTGGGAATGCCCAACCCACCAACTTGTTCGTGAATGTAAAGGCTCACTGGATGGAGGAGCAAAGGCTATGTCAATAATCATGGTTCTAGCCTTTCGGTCTCTGGAGCATATCCAACTATAGTATCGGCATCAACAAGGATATCTGGAGGAACTCCGTCTATGGCCTCAGCATCAACAACGGTCTCAGGAGCAACATCCTCATGATAGGGCTTCATCAACTAATCATTCTCTGAAGTGTTACACGTGAAGAGGACTTCTCCAAGAACTAATGATTCATATCAAGATGTGTAGACATGATAACATGCTCACATGAAAGTATTCTCAAAGCTTGAACGACTGGCGGACACAATCCAAAGTCTTCTACAAGATGTTCTCATCGCCTCTACAAATGAGATACAACACAGTTCAGGCAATGGGTTTACAAAAACGTACCAATGGGTGAGGAATTGGACAATACTTCCTCAATGAAAGATGTTCATATACGTCTCTTCTACAACATACCAAAAGGGCGCATCAATCGGACATACGAGCTCAAAGATATGTCCTTTACCGTCAGGTCTACGAAATCTGAAAAATTTGTACGGGATTACAATTTACAAATGTGCACGCTTCTTTGGCTGACCTCTACAACTCCAAATTGAGTGATTCTTTTCTCATGTGATAACTCAGTCTGTTAGCTTCAAAAGTTGGGGTGAAGCATCGAATTCCGACGTCGTATGAGGTTCCTACAGCTTCCAGAGCATACAACATGCAAGCAGAAATTCGTGGATGGGATTCATAACCTCTACAGTCGATCGATGTCCACCAGGTCTTTTCACTAAGTCCTTCATCAAGGTACCTCCAACTTCTACCACCTTGGTCTTTAAATCAATTTTTCTACCCGGGTCCTCTATCCAGGTCTTGCCAGAAGAAGGGAAAACGAAAAGGAGAGATTTAACAAAATACTGGGGACTGACAGTCCACTGATCATGACGATCAATTTCACAGTCCAAGACTCGTGGCGCCGGACTCTCCAGTGCTAATCATTCATCTTTAAAGGAACTACTACTGGTACATGCAACCATGGTCATTACATCATCCCCTCTTGAGAGCAACCTCAGTTATGGTCATGTGACCAGGGTTTCAGAAGTAATGTTTCTACGACTGACAGAAACAAAAAATGGTACTGCAAGCACCAGGCTCATTATTAACCAAGGGTTTCAGATTTCAAATTAATCAATGACATTGAAATCCTTCATCAAGCGTTCGAGACACAAGCAAATGGTCTAAAGACACAACATGGGCGTTTTACAACAAGCTCGTCTGAGACAATTTTACTTTATCATGCACAAAGAAGCGAGCTGGGAGCAATTGGTGAGGAATCTAAGGTGGGTCATATGTAATTCTCTTCGTATGGATGTCCTCTACAACATATCCAAAATTCACAGCAATTGTATGAACGAGCAAAAAGATGTGGCCAAAACCTTGGACTACATGACAGCTGAAAATTTTCTGAAAACCTTCTGGAAGTTTACTGTTTCATCAATTTCGGCGCTTAAACGTGCTTAAAAGCTGAAAATATTATTTACAAAGCTTGGAAATTTTCCGAGGATGAAGAAACATGGGTAGATCACAAAAACCCGACATCGGACGAAGATTCTACAGCAATTTCAATGAAGACCTAACTTCTGAATTTTTTGATGACGAATTATGACGAAATTCTTCATTCATCCACATCTGAATCAGGAGCTACACAGTCAACACAAGGCCGAACTTCATCTTTACCCAATAGTCTCACTTGCAAGTCGGCGGTGCTTCTGCTGATGAGATATGAGCTTTTCATCTTCAACTCTTTTCTTCTGTGATATTTCATCATGTTTTCCCTCCGCATCTGCTAAGACCAAGAAAGCATATATTGTAGTTGCAGGAAATCCTACACTACACCCATCACAAGAATCCACACAATCAAATCATTTTAAGATGAACAATTATAAGTTTTATTGATCAAACTCCAGAAATGTTACAAGATGAGAAGGAGATAAACCAAAGAATTACATCCACTCTAAACTTTCTCTCTCTTAATGACTTGCTCAACACTCGAAAAAGATCTCTCTCTCTCAAGTCTACTCGGCCCTTTATATAGGACATTACATAATGGATGACAGCTAAGTTGTCCTTTATTTTCGGATCTGGCTTGCGACATTCTCGCAAGTATACATATGTTAAATCTCGCGACATTCCTCGATCTCGCCACATCTTCACATCTTTCTCGTGTTTTGGCTGTCGTCACCCGTTACGTCGTTTTTACTTCCAGCCCGCGATATATTATCTTCGCAGTGTGTCGTTTATGGATTTCGCGAGAATCTTGGTGTTGCGATATTCCGATCCTACATCTTTCCTCTTCTCATGCCTTCTCTGCGAAGAAGAGAACGTCATGAGAACTAGTACTTTCAAAATGTCGCGGCCGTTCATTTCTTTCTTTTATTTTTCTGCCGACAAGCTTCCGTAAATTCAGTATAACTGCTTACATGTGTTACATATTTCCCTTTTTACCGGCACATTAAATGCTAACCGGTCATCCTTTTCTTGTCTATTTAAGAAGAGATCTATCAAGGATATCTTTCTTTTCTTTTACTTCATCTTCTTCATCTCTGCATTCTTTGTGAATTCTTTATCATCTGCAACTTTTTGATGTTGTTCATCTTGCTGTAAATCTTCTCTGCTACTGTTCTTATGGAGCCATCAAGGATTGTAGATCATACTGCATGTGATCTATTTGAACTCTTCTCTTTGAGATTACTTTATTTGATTTTGTTCATCTCGATTAATTCCCTTCTTGTTTGTTTTAGTAAGAACGTCCATGTTACCAAATTCACAGTCCAAAACCCTAAAACATCCAAGGGTTTGCAACCAAAATCCGTTGCACACAAGAGAAAGCCTGCGAATAGCAAGGTATTAAGAAACATTTACTCTTCTAATAACAATAGTGTTGCCTCTGTTTCTTATTTAACTTGTGATTCGCAGGATGACAAAAACGTCGATAGATCCCCCAAAAGATCTCGCCGTTCTAAAAATGTTGAAACTTCTGTTCCTTTTCCTATATTTAAGCTTACAACTCCTCCTGCGATACCATCGCAAGATAAATCTACTCTTGCCATCTGCGAAAATGTCGTTGCTGATTTTCCTCCTATGTCTGAGTTTTCCATAGATGAAGTTCCTCATGATAGTCCTGTTGTGAATGAACCCTTTTCTTCTTCTACTATCGATGCCTCTGCCTTTCCCCCAGTCATTAACCTTCATCAGATTTCATCTTCACATGACATTCCTGCGACGAAAGACGATTCAACTCTCCCCTCTTCTGTCGTCACTACTTCTTCATCCGAGTCTATCCCTCTTACTAAGGAAAATTTGGAGGGAATGGACGTGGCTTTCAAAGTTTTATCAGATATTATGAATGACGCCAAGAAGACCTCCGTTGATCCTATCAAGTCTAATGTCTGCGAGATTTTGAGTAAATACTTTGGTTCTGACAGAATTTCGCAAACATCTTTAGAGCAAGAAGTTAACATTTTGAAGAACAATCTCCAAGCCATGACTGCAAAGTGTGACACTCTCCGTCTTGAGAATCAAAAACTTCAAAATGTCTCACTGGATCGTGATAATATTCGCAAGAAGAACGAAGAATTAAAAGGTACAACTCCCCTCCCCTTTCTTAATTTTTTTTTTTTTTTTTTTTTTTTTTTTAATCTTCAAGCCCTTGTTCGCCCTTCAAGCTTTGAACCATAAGCGAAAAATGGAGATATATCAGTTGGAATCTATTGTTGAAGAAATTCGAATGGATAAAGACGTTTGGATGGAGCAATATAACCAATTAGATAATCTTCATACATACTCTGTTGATCAAATAGATAATCTCTCTAAAGAAAATGCTGACTTAGTTCAGAAGCAAGGCTCATTAAGTAGTGAATTATATCGCCTCTCTTATTCTTTGACTACATCTAATTTGGAGTTGGAAACTTTATCAGATGAAAATGGAACTCTTTCTCAAGAGAAGCGAGCTCTGTTAAACAAGGTGGCGATTTCCTCGCAACAGCTTGATGTCTATCAAAAAATGTGAAAAGAACAAGAACAATCTCTATATTCGCTGAGAAGTAAACTCGAAGAAGTTACTGTTGAGAGGGATAAACTTATCCAAGGTAGAATAACTTTAAGTGTAAAAACAAGCCAACTCAAAGATCAATATTCCAAGTTAGAAGAATCCTACTCTTCTCTTGCGAAGGAAAACGCCTTACATGTTTCTAACGAAAAGAGCTTGCGATCTCGACTGAAAGGTTTGGTTGGAGATAATTTTGACAGTGCCATGGATCATTTGGAGAATAGTTGTTTGGATCAATATCTTATCTCGCAAAAGGAAGGTAGTCATGATATTTGACTACCTTAATCAATTTGTTTTCTTGAATTTATTGTATTTTCCTTGCGAATTCAAGAAAAATCTGAATTATTTTCTATACTCTTTATTTTTGCAGAATCCGAGAAAAATCTTCATTCCTCTATTTCCTCTTTGAAATCTGACTATGCCAAAATTCGCAAAGAAAATGGACTGCTCGCTGCTTCTCTTGCTCGCTCTCGTGATCTAAGAAAGAAGATTCGACTATCTCACTTACTCTAAAGATATAGAGAGTAGGAATCATCAGAAAGCACTCCTTCGCCAATTTCACCCCAAAGCTGAAGTTCTTGTGAATGATGTCTTATTGTCCAAATCTCTTGATCCTGTATCCGTCGAACCTCACGGAAATAGGTGATGATGAAATTCCTAACCCTCCTGATAGTGATTATGATTATGAAAGTGGCGAAGATTCCGCAAATGAAGAGGTGATTCCACCTAATGAAGCTGTCAATAAGAATTTAGTTGAAGGAAGGTCTGGCGACAATGCAATAACTGGCGAAAGTGCGGAAGTTGGTGAGGCTAATAAAATTGTTGAAGAACATCCAAAGATCTCCTTCCGCGAAAAAAATTGATATTGAGAATTGAACTTCTCTTGTAATTTTACTTCTTGCATTGTTACTTCTTTATGTACTTCAATCACCTTTGAGATGTATTTACTCGTTTATTATTCTTTTTTCTTGCATGAAAGACAATCTTTGATGTTTAACAATTCCCATTTTGTTTTCCATTATCTTTTTTTGCGATAAAAGATCCATGTTATCTACATTCAAACTGTTTATGTGGATTTTTTTTTTTATTGCGACAAGATCGCAGGACGTCCTTACATTTTCATGTGATGACCCATTGATCTTGCCTTATCATTTCTCTTGTGTGGTCTTATTTTGCCTTCCTAGGTAAAGGTCTTATTTTGCCACCTCTCATTATTGTGACAAAATCGCAGGACGTCTTTACACTTTCATGTAATGACCCATTGATCTTGTCTTATCATTTCTTTAGTATTATTGCCTCTGCAGGATATTTTTCTTGCGACAATATGATAGGCCTAAATATTCTTGCGAACGTAAAGCCCCATGACATTGCCGTCTTTGCGACGAAATCGCAGGACGTCTTTACATTTGCATGTAAGGACGCATTGATCTCGTCTTATCTACTCTTTTGTATTTTTGCCTCTTCAGGATTGTTGCATAAATATGACAAGCCTTGATACTCCCGTGAGTAAGAAGCGTCATGACATTTACGTCCTTTTTGACACTATCAGCTCCCTAATGGAGGGTGCCGCCCTTATCTCCCCCCTGGTTGCCCCTTCAAGGAGGCGTACTTCTGCCATACAAGGCTAGCTCCTCCCATCCGGTCTTAACAACAACCAGTTGTTTTCGCAGCCTCTTATCCCTTTTGCCTATAGGGCTTATGGTTACGAGACTGCACCCTAAGTGGAGTTTTCTTCGGGCCGAGTGCAGCATAAGCCGAGACTTGCCAAGAATGGCCGAGACACTTCAAATGCCCCAGGCACCCTTGGCTCAACCGTGTACCTCGGCGCCTTGGTCAAATGCCGACTCCTTAGAAGAGACCCTCGGTCGTCCAATCTAAGTCACTAGCTTAGATTGAAAATCCAAGGTACCTCTCCTAGATGGGTTTTATTACCCCAATCTCCATGACTCAGGTTCCAGGGGCGGTGTAACCTTTTCCCTGAGCCACGCTACAGATACCCCCTTACATGACGCACTTTAGGTGCTTTGCCTCTTACGAAATTTTATTCGCCAACTAGGGTGTACGCCATGAAGGTTCGTCCCATTCTGATTTTTTTTTTTTGTTAATTTTTCTTTATATGTAATAGGTACCCCCTACTATGACGCACTTTAGGTTCTTTTGCCTCTTGCGAAATTGTGTTCGCGAACTAGGGAGTACGCCATAGTAAGTTCGCCGCTTTTTGATTATTTTGTTGATTCTTCTGTATATGTAAGCACTTTTGTAATTTCGCTGATGTTTGATAATTTTTCGTCGTTTTTTGTGCGAAACATTCGCATGTTTTTTTTTCGAGAATAAAAATGAAATATTTAATTCTTTTTGCCTCAATCATGTACCATTCCACAGTCTACTCCTTCACCATAATTTTTTATGGGTAATATCTCTTTAAGTATAATCTATTCCATGGTCTATCGAGTCTGCGTCCCACATCTCTACCCTCAGGGTCCATCAATCTATATGCCCCTGTTCCAACTATCTCCTTGATGATATAAGGTCCATCCCATTTTTTCGCAAGCTTTCCACCACTTTCTCGCTGATATATCGGTGTTTCTCGCAAAGCACCAAATCGCTCTGGTTGAAATTCGCGTGTTTTAACACGTTTATTATATTCTCGGGCTAATCACTCTACTGATAATTTTCCATATGCTTTGCAAAGCCCTTTCTCTTTTTCTTCTAATTCATCCAATTTAGTTAAAATAATACCCGCACTAAGATTTTTCTCCCAAGCTTCTCTCTTTGTTGTTGGGATAACAACTTCGTTGGTAGCACATCCTCAACCCCATATGTTAAAAGAAAGGTGACATTCCCGTGGCTTCTCGCTTTGGTTGTGTTGTAAGCCCATACTGCATTATGTACCTGTTCGCACCATGCTTTATTGTACCCTTCTAATTTCTTCTTCAATATATCTGCGATTGTCTTATTTGTTGCTTCTGCCTGCCCATTTGCCTGAGGGTATAATGGAGTTGACTTTCCACATTTTATCTTAAATGCATTTAGTAACAATTCTATATTCTGTCATTCGAACTGCTTCCCATTATCAGATACCAATTATGCGGGAATTCCAAATCTGCATATGATATTCTCAAATATGAATGTAAAAATATCTTTGTCGCGAATGTGTTGTACTGCCTTTACTTCTGCCCATTTTGTGAAATAGTCTGTAGTGACAATCAGACATCTTCTTTGTCCAGACCCTGGTAAAAACGGTCCAACAATATCTAAACCCCATTTTCCAAAGGGCCACACAATTTTTGAAGATGTTAATAGTGCTCCAGGTGCATGTATTTTCTTTCCATGCCTTTGGCAATCTTCGCAACGTCTTGATACACGTTTCGCATCTTCATGCATATATGGCCAGTAATAGCCTTGTATTTTCGCTCTGTATGCCAAAGATCTTCCGCCGCTGTGATTGCCAGCATCCCCACCATGCAACATCTTTAACACTGCTTCTCCTTCTTCTCGTGTCAAACACCTAAGTGAAGGCCCATTAAAAGATCTCCGGTATAGTATCCCATCTCTTAGTTCATAATTTGTAGCACGGCTTTTTAATTTGTGTGCCTCCAGCCTATTTCTCGGTCTTTCTCCTCTCATCAAATATGCATGAAGTTCGGCTCTCCAATCTTCAATATTGTGTATTTGTTCTCCATTTTCTATTATCATTACATCTACCTATTCTTCTTCTTCTTTATTGATTGATGGTGATAGAAGTGTCTGTATCTTTATGCATCTCGCAGTTGGGTCTGTCATCATACTTGAGATAAAAGCAAAAGCATCTGCGAGTCTATTATCTTTTCTTGATATATGTCTCCATTTTATTTTTGGGATTTTCTCTGACAATTCTCCAACAAGTTTCTTGTATTTCTTTAAAGATGGTTCGTTTGTAGTGTATTATCCTTTTATTTGTCGAATGACTAGCTGCGAGTCACTGGTGATTCTCACATTTCCAACTGCATTTCTATTACGAATTTCAAAGCATGTATTATGACTTCATATTCCGTTTCATTATTAGTGGATGTAAATTCGATCAAGGAAAAGCCATTTTAGTGCCCTCTGGCGAAATCAAAACAATTCCAATTCCGTTACCTTCTCCATTTGATGATCCATCTACCAACACTTCCCATCTATCTGGCTCGGTCAGTAGGTCCTTTGGGTTTCCATATTCTTCTTCTATATCCATCATTTCTTCCACTGCTTCATCATCTTCTAAAGGAAATTCTGCTAAAAATTCTGCGACAATTTGTGATTTGGGTGAAGATAGTACTTCGTACTTGATTTTGAAGTGTCCTATTTGTGCATTCCATCTCTCGACTTTGGATGATCTTTTTGAATTCTTCATTAATGATTCAATGAGTACCTTTGTTAATACCCTTACTGTATGTGCTTGAAAATATATGCGAAGTTTGAATGCTGCATAAACTAGCGCCAAAATTAACTTTTCAATTTTTGAATAATTTTTATCTGCGGCATTGAAAGTTTTACTGATGTAGTAGATTGATTTCTCAATTCCTGTATCTATGATAGGTGTAGAATACACCGTATTTACTATCTAGTAGTTATGCTTTCTTTGCTATTTTTCTTGTGAATTATGCACTTTACGTGTGTTTTTTTGAGTTATTAGGTACTCTGGAGTCGCACGGAGGAAAAGAAGGAAAAATTACCCAATTTGAGCAAAAAGGGCGAAATTGTCATCTCACAGGCAAATGATATATGGAGCTGAGCCAAGGTTAAGGGGCAACTCTATTAGGAGGAGTGTTAAATAACAACCAGCAAAGGTTAAGGGGCTACCAGCTGGGTACCCCTTATCTGCTTTACCTGAGTGGTTATATCCACTTACATTTCTTACAACAAAAACTGAAAATCGAGAGGAGTTATTTCTTCTCATTATTTCACACCTGAATCGAAATTGAGAAACAAAGCAAGATTTCTTTGCTAAATTGAAATCGAGAGAGAATTGGAGGCAGAGACGGCCAGAATTGGAGGCACTTTACCATGAAATCGAGAGCAAGAACTATTCAGTGAGAGACGGATGTTTACTAGGTCGGAGAATCAGTAAAAGAAGTCAAATTAGAGATGTTGCTCAGATTCAGATCGAGATGGGTTTTGAAAGTTAAGTTGTAAATCGAGATTTGGGATTGTTGTGGCTCATAGTTGGCAGAGATGATGTTAACATCGACCTCAGAAACAAAGTAGATGCTGCTGCAAATTTGGGTTGAAATTCCAGATGGGTTTGAGATTAGTGATTGAAGTATTGATGGCGTTGTTGAAGCTCGGTGAAAAGGGGTTTGTGAGATTTACATGAAATTGAGATGGTTTACTGCCATACAGGGAGAGAAAGGAGTTTGTGAAGATGAAATTAGGGTTTTGATTTGTGAGTTTGTCCCTGAACAGATTGATGCAGGGTTGAGTTGAAGTTCAGTGGCAAGATTTTGGAATTTGGGGTTGAGCTTGAATGACCAGTAAGATGCTGGGATTGATTGAGTATTCCAGGTATGGTGCAATGTTGAATGTGGAGCTGTCCAATTGGAGTTAGTCAAGTGGAGATGCTGTTGGTGTTGAGAGAATGTTGTGCAGCTACAGGGATTGTGGCAGTAGTGTGTGCTAGAGGGTGGTGCTATTGGAGCTGTTAAGCTAAGATAAATTTCAAGGCTAGCTGCAGTAGGCTGAGCTACAGGGAATGTTGGTGTTGGTTGCTGCTTTTGGAGTCTGTTGGTCTTGAGATGTTGCAGGTGGAGCTAGTGGTGCCATGGTCCTTATGGTGTTGATGACCAGATGGTCATGTTTGTGACAAAAGATTGCAGGTGCAAGCTGGTGAAGATGGCTGCAATGCAATAGTCAAAAGTGCGGGATTGGAATAGAATGGCTAAGGTTCTGTGCTGGTGGAGCAGCTGACAATTGCAGGTTCAGGTGGCCTGAGATGAGCTGTGAAGGCTAAAGGATAAGCTTGAACTGAACTGTGAAGTTGGTGGTTTGGTCTGGTGTTGTTGGTGGTGGTATGAAGCTGCTGTGATTAAACCCAGTATGGGGGAATTGGCAGAGTGGCAAGTGTCCATTGATCTGTGTCAGCAGCTGTGCAATGCAAGAAAGCCTAGGCTGTGAACTAGAAGAGCAGGTGGTAATGTTAGTAATGGCTTAAGGAAGGTGATGCTGTGATTCAGCTGGTGCTAATGAATGATGTCTGGTGAAAATGGTGGTAGTGGCGTTGGATCCAGGCTTGTGCTGCAGTTTTCAAATGGAAGGAGGGGCTGCTGTGTATGTTAGATATGAAGCTGGGGTAATAAATGGTGTTAAGCTTAGAGTTGCAGTCAAGGCAATGGAGCTGTTGATAAGCAGCTGAGATTTGAGCTCAAAGAGAAATGAACTAATCTAGTGTTGCTATGTACTGGTGCTGTGATGGTTCTGGGATGGTATTGCAGCTCAAAATATCATTGCAGGGAAGTAGGAGGTGATGGTGATTATGTATGCTGGCAGGTGATAGAGTTGTAGCTGTGAGATGGCTCGGGTGGTGAGACTGCAATGGTTGGGCTGAAGAGCAGGTGGTGTTGGCATAAGCTGTGAATTGGTTGAGCTGGATATGGTGAGGTTACAGGCAGAGCTGAGAATGAAGTGGGGGAGTGGAGTTGCTCAGATGGTGCAGGAAAGTTCAGCCATCTTGGCTGAAGTGCAATGATTGCACTGTAGAGATCAGGCCTGGCAAAATGGCTTTGGCCTGACAACCAGTTAGCTCACCAGAAGCAGCCTTGACCCGATCCAACTGGCTACCCTGACCCGAGTTGACCCGTGACCCGACCGATCCGACCCGTTGACCGGTGACCGGGCGGACTTTGCCAGTCACCGGAGCCGCTTTCCGGGCACTTTTCCGGCCGATTTCCGGCCACAATACCAGTTTTCCGTCGACGACTTTTTGGACATATTTTCTACATGGGTTTCTCTCTCTCGTGGGCTTGGTGGATTTGCATCTAATGGACTTTGAAGATTTGACCTAATTTTGGAAGGAAGGAAAAGCTATAAAAGAGGAATTCTACAACTTTTGGAAATCATCTCATATTTTATTCTTGGAACTTGGGAGAGCCGTTTTTGGTTACGCAACTAGGGTTTGCTTTTGTTCATCTTCTTCTTTAATTCAACTTATATTTTTGTGATGAACTCCATAGCTGTGTGTAGCTAAATTCTCTATTATTGGTTAAGGATGTAGTCCGATTTCTAAAACTTGTGTTTGCTTTATGTATTAGTTTTCTCTCTTGATTATCGTTCAATTCTCTACTGTTTTTATGATCACATGATTGAAGTATTGTGATAGGATTATGGTGTTTGATTAGTTAAGTGGCCAATTAATTGAACTTGCATCTTAGTCCATAGCTATTTTAGGGTTTTTCATCAAGCGATAACCTTGAATACAAGTAGCATGATATGTTTACGGTTTGTAGTGATACACTCTCGTAATCATATGTAGAGTTTGACCATTGTCCGAATTGTTTTGCGCAACGTATGACAATTGCATTGATTAGCCTATTTCTGAAACTTAATGCTCCTACGAATTGAACTTGATTAGCGCAAGGCGTTAGGTTATTCTTTAGGTAGAATTCACATATGCAGCCCTAATGTGTGTGTTGATGAACTTGAGAAATTAATAGATTATCTTGCTTTCTTGATTCTCTAGGATTTTGATAACACAAGAGATTAAATCGTAATTCTAATCATATATGCAAGCACATGTCTAAGATTGAAGATGAATTCCTTGACCAATATTTCTCTCCATTGATTACTTTCTACGATTTACTTTGTTTTTAATTTGTTTTTATTGCTTAAATAGAAATAAGAAATCCCCCCAATTGGTTACTTTAAGAAATTGATTACGAAATAACTACAATCGCCTCCCTGTGGATACGAACTCTTTCTTATCACATACTTTAGGAAAGTGAAATTATTTTTGACGCATACGACAAATGATCAAATTTTGGCGCCGTTGTCGGGAGGCACACGGCTAGTTATTAAGTTTTTAGTTTCTTTTTACAATTTCTGCTTTCATCTTTGCTTTTTGTTTCTTGTCTTGTTTCTCACTTGTTTGCGAGAATTGTTTGCAGGTACCTAATCTCTGGCTTCTAAGGATTGGAATTATCCAAGGTGCGGGATAGCTACTCGACGAGGCACAATACTCCAACCAAGTCAAGACACGACGGACGAGCACGAGTTGGAGGTAGAAGGAGAAGAGATTTTCCAACAACAAGAAGAAGGAAAAGAGGTTCCATTCATAGACGAACCACAAGAAGAAGAAGAAGCTATGGGTGATGCAAATCGTTCACTCAAGGAGTTGGCTTCTCATAGGCTTGATACACAACAGGGGTGTATTCAAACGAACTCTACTTTTGAGATAAAGCCGGGGTTGCTTAGAGAATTACCAAAATTCCATGGCATGGTGAATGAAAATCCAAACAAATATCTTTTGGACTTCCACACCATTGTCACGGCTATGCTTCCAGCAAATGTTGAGGCGGATGGTGCAATGTTGAAGGTTTTCCGTTTCTCTTTAATGGATAGTGCTAAGGATTGGTTGTTCTATTTACCTCCCTAAGTGTCACAACATGGAATGGATTGAAGAAACTCTTTTAGAGAGATATTTTCCCGCATCAAAGGCTACTCAAATTCGCAAGGAGATTTGTGGGATGAAGCAAAATGTGGGGAATCCTTATATGAATGTTGGGAACGATACAAGAGATTGGTGGCAAGCTGCCCTCACCACCAATTCAGTGACGCTATGATCATCCAATACTTCTATGAAGGACTCCAATCAAGTGATAGGAATCTCCTCGACGCTGCGGATGGTGGTGCATTAGTTAACAAGACGGTGGCACAAGCTAGAGAGTTGATTGAAAACATGGCAGCGAACTCACAACAATTCTTGAGTCGTGGTTCGGATGTGATACTAAGAAGGGTGAGTGAGGTGAGCGAGGTTGAAGAGCTTCGTCAACAAATGGGTAACATGAACGCAATGCTTCAACAAGTTGCAGCCGCGGTGATACCAAGTTCCACTCAAGCTTATGAGGACGAGCAAGCTAATGCGATCTTTCCAAATCAACAAAGACGGTATGATCCCTACTCCAACACTTACAATCCGGATGGAGAGATCACCCCAATTTTAGTTATGCCAATAAGCAAGGAGCGGTTCAACAATCTAGTTTCAACAACCCAAGTGGATTTCAACCTCAACAACAACAATTCCAACCGAGACAACAATTTCAACAACAACAACAACCTCAAATGGGGTCCAATATGGAGGAGTTCTTTGAAATCTTTTATGCAAAGAACGGAGAGTTCGGTTAAGGAGTTGCAAACTCAAGTTAGTTCTATGGCTATGGAGTTGAATCAATTGAAGGCACAAAATGGTGGGAAACTCCCTTCTCAACCTATCAACCCAAAAGAGGGTGTTAATGCAATTACATTGAGAAGTGGTACACAACTTGTGCAACCCGAAGTTCTTTGATTCGGGCGTGGTGGAAACACCAAAGGAACTGTTTTGGAGGAGAAAACCGAGGATTCTCCCCAAACTTCGAGGTACCTATTCCTAACTCTAAAACTCCGGTTTCTACTTATGTTCCTCCTCTACCTTTCCCTCGCAGATTTGCAAGTTCTAAGAAGGCGGAACTAGAAAAGGAGATTTTAGACGTTCTAAAGAAGATCCATGTGAACATACCACTCATAGATGCAATCAAGCAAGTTCCAAAGTATGCAAAGGTGTTGAAGGACTTGTGTACCAATAAGCAAAGGCTCAAAGGTAATAAAGTGCTTAGTGTGGGGAGAATGCTTCGGCAATCTTACAACACAAACTCCCACTTAAGTGCAAGGACCGGGTAGTTTTGACATTCCCGTCACAATTGGTAACACAACATTTAATAAAGCTATGTTGGACTTAGGTGCTTAGTTAATGTCATGCCTGCGTCTATGTATAATTCACTTGATCTTGGTCCTCTCAAAAAGGCTGGAATTGTGTTGCAATTAGCCGATCGTTCTAATGTCTACCCAATGGGTATTGTTGAGGATGTTCTTGTGCAGGTTAATCAACTTGTATTTCCAGCCGACTTTTGCGTGTTGGAGATGGATGAAGGTTCACCGGACTCGTCTCTTCCATTGCTACTTGGGCGTCCCTTCATGAAAACGGCGAAAACCATTATTGATGTGGACAAGGGAACGCTAACTATGGAGTTCGATGGAGAAATAATACGTTTCAACATTTTCGAGACGATGAGATATCCTAGTGATGTCCACTCTTGTTTCTCCATTGATGTGATGGACACATTGGCGCAACAAATGTTTGAGTTGAATGGTGTTGATACTTTGGAAACCGTGCTCACTACACCTATTGACAATGGTTATGCGTATAGTGATGAGATGAAAGAAACCATTGGTTCTCTTAACTCATTACCGGAAAAATCAGCAACTAAGAATGTTTCATATGCGTCTTTACCTTGCAATAATGAAAAACTTGTGCCATCTATTGTTAAACCTCCAAGTTTAGAATTGAAACCTCTTCCAAGTCACTTAAAGTACTTGTACTTGGGTGACAATGAAGACTTACCCGTGATTGTTTCTAACGAGCTTAATGAATTACAGGAGCAAAAACTTCTAAGGGTGCTAAGGAAGTACAAGACGGCCATAGGATGGAAAATCGCCGATATTAAGGGTATAAGCCCTGCCGTTTGTATGCATAAGATTCGTGTGGAGGATGATTCAAAGCCTACAAGGGAAGCGCAACGCCGTTTGAATCCTCCCATGATGGAAGTTGTGAAAAAGGAGATACTCAAACTTTTGGACGTGGGTGTTATCTACCCCATATCCGATAGCAAGTGGGTAAGCCCGGTACAAGTGGTACCAAAGAAATCGGGTGTGACGGTGGTGGAGAATGATAAGAATGAACTTGTCCCAACTCGTGTGCAAACCGGTTGGAGGGTTTGTATTGATTATAGAAAATTGAATGCCACCACTAGAAAAGATCACTTTCCTTTACCTTTTATTGATCAAATGCTTGAACGTTTAATTTGGACACTCTTACTATTGCTTTCTTGATGGCTATTCAAAGGTTATAATCAGATTGTGAGATAGCAGGAGGACCAAGAGAAAACCACTTTCACTTGTCCTTTCGGTACTTTTGCTTATAGAAGGATGCCTTTTGGCTTATGCAATGCTCCGGCTACCTTTCAAAGGTGTATGGTAAGTATCTTTTCGGAATATGTTGAAAACATAATCGAAGTGTTCATGAATGACTTTAGTGTCTTTGGTGATTCTTTTGACCTTTGCTTGAACAATTTGTCTCTAATCCTTGAACGATGTGTTGAAACAAATCTTGTGCTAAATTGGGAGAAGTGCCATTTCATGGTAACTCATGGCATAGTTTTAGGCCATATAATATCTTCTAAAGGCTTGGAAGTTGATAAATCTAAGATAGACCTTATTCGTGCTCTAACCCCTCCCACTACGGTGAGGGAGATACGCTCTTTTCTTGGTCATGCAGGTTTTTATCGTAGATTCATCAAGGACTTTTCCAAGATAGCATCACCACTTTGTAACCTATTGCAAAAAGATGTGGTTTTTAACTTTGATGAGAAATGTATGGCGGCATTCAATCGTTTGAAAGAACTTTTGATTTCAGCCCCTATCATTAAACCACCGGATTGGAGTAAGCCTTTTGAGCTCATGTGTGATGCAAGTGACTATGCGGTTGGTGCGGTGCTTGGGCAGCGTGTGGGGAAGCTTCCTCATGTTATTTATTATGCTTCTAGAACGTTAAATGAGGCCCAACAAAACTACACAACCACTGAAAAAGAGTTATTAGCTATTGTTTTTGCTTTAGAAAAGTTTCGCTCTTATCTAATTGGTACAAAAGTTGTTGTCTTTTTCGATCATGCAAAGCACTTAGATACTTGTTTACAAAGAAAGAGGCGAAACCGAGGCTCATACGATGGATTTTACTCTTGCAAGAGTTTGATCTTGAAATCAAAGACAAGAAAGGAATTGAGAACACCGTTGCGGATCATTTGAGCCGACTTGCTGTGGACAAGGAGACTATCCCGTTGCGTGAAAGTTTCCCGGATGAGCAACTATTCTC
Source organism: Papaver armeniacum (assembly GCA_023531295.1). NCBI lineage: Eukaryota > Viridiplantae > Streptophyta > Magnoliopsida > Ranunculales > Papaveraceae > Papaver > Papaver armeniacum. Next base: position 96,721 of record JAJJWW010008343.1, read on the forward strand.
AATTGCCTTTGGAGAACCATGGTACGCTGATATTGTTAATTACTTAGTGTCTAAGCAAATCCCAAAGAACTTGTCTCGTGCTGAGAGGGACAAACTTAAGAAGTTAGGCAACCAATACATATGGGATGATCCATACTTATGGAAACATTGTAGTGACCAAGTAATACGTAGGTGTGTTCCCGAAATTGAATTTAATTCTATCTTGTCTTTTTGCCACTCATATGCTTGTGGAGGACACTTTGGGAGTAAGAGAACCGCTCTTAAGGTATTAGAATGTGGTTTCTTTTGGCCAACTTTGTTTAAGGATGCACATGCATTTTGTATCACATGTGATAGGTGCCAAAGAACCGGCAATCTAGGTGCTCGAAATCAAATGCCGCAAACTATTATTCAATTTGTGGAGGTTTTTGATGTATGGGGAATTGATTTTATGGGCCCTTTTGTCAATTCTAATGGGAATTATTATATTTTGCTTGCATTGTGGATTATGTTTCGAAATGGGTGGAAGCTAAGGCCACCCCAACTAATGATTCTAAAGTTGTTTTGATTTCGTGCAAGCTAATATTTTTGCAAGGTTTGGAATTCCAAGGGCTATAATTAGCGATGGAGGTTCACACTTCAAAAACAGGTTCTTGCAAAGCTTGTTAAGGAAGTACAATGTGTCGCATAGGATTGCAACTCCCTACCATCCACAAACAAATGGACAAGCCGAAGTTTCCAACCGAGAGGTGAAATCAATTCTTGAAAAGACGGTGAATCCAACAAGGAAGGATTGGAGCATGCGACTTAATGATGCTTTGTGGGCGTATAGGACCGCATATAAAACACCTATTGGGATGTCTCCCTTTAGGCTTGTGTATGGTAAACCTTGTCACTTACCCGTTGAAATTGAGCATAAGGCGTTTTGGGCTATTAAGCAATGCAACATGGAGTTGGATGGGGCTGGAAAGCAAAGAAAGTTACAACTTCAAGAGCTATAGGAGATTCGTAATGATGCATTTGAAAGCTCACGGATTTACAAGGAAAAAACGAAAGCTTTTCATGATAATATGATTTCTAAGAAACAATTTTGCATTGGACAGAAAGTGCTTTTGTTTAATTCTCGCTTGCAATTATTTCCGGGTAAATTAAGGTCACGTTGGATTGGACCTTTTATTGTGACTAATGTGTTTTCTCATGGTGCAGTGGAAATTCGTAGTTTAGCTACAGGTAATGAACTTAAAGTGAATGGGCACCGGTTGAAACCATATTATGAGAACTTCTCTTCGGATGTCGTGGAAGGAGTTAATCTTGTGGAAGTGCTCCCTCTAGAGGAGTCATAGAAAGCAAGGAGATAGTCGGGCTGACGACTTTAAACCAAGCGCTAATTGGGAGGCAACCCAAAGGATGAGTATTTCTTGTCTTCTATTTATTTCTTTTCTTGTTTTTAGTTTTTTCTTGTTTTGTTTTCTTTGTTTTTGCTGATTTCTTATTAGGATTTCCCACCTTGACTTACTTTGGAAGATTCAATTTACATTGAGGACAATGTAAAGTTTAAGTGTGGGGGAGTGGTTTATGTTGTAAATTTTTGCAATTTTTCAACTTTTTTGTGAACTAGTGAATAAGAAAACTCCAACTTGTAGTTATTTAGAGTCACATAGTATACATGTCGCTAAGATTACATCGAGAATCTCATACTAGTGACTGAACTTAGAGATTTGAGAGAACATGATCGGGTTTCTTAATTGTATGAGAGTTAAAGTCGGATTTAACCATGCCAAAGTGGCAAATAAGGTGCAGATCGAATTCGGTATTAGAACAGTGATCCCCTATAGTGGAGACTACCCATGTTACATAATGTGAGGCACCAACCTTCAATTTTTTTGTACTGTCTAAATTTGTGCTTTTAGAGTGTGTGTCACCGTACGTAAATTCAGGGCAGAATGGTGAGCTGTCCAACTTCCCACCATAGAAGCACTATTTTGATCTCTTGAGTGCTATTTTTATCAACCATGTTGGTGACATCGAATTGCTAACTTACATACCACTTGTGATCTTGTTCAGTTAGCACCATCCACCTTATCTCTCTCTACACCAACAGTCCATAGAAACACCATCATTATCAACAAGAGGAGCATCACAAATTCGAAGGAAAGTTGAACACGTTCGAGGTTTACAAGCAACAATACAGAAATGGGCAGATTTCAGATTTGAGTAAAGCAACAAAACAGGAGCAAAATTTTTATAAGTTGAAGACTATAGTACAAGAGCGGAAATTATAAAGGATGAGAATTTGAGAAGTCTATGATATCAAGACATATAAGTTGTGAAGATTCAAGCGGTAAAGTACTTACACCATGGCATTGTACTTACATTTTTATTTTATTTTATTTGTATTTTTACTTTCTCTTGTCTCAAACAGTAAAAAAAAAAAAAAAAGTAAAAAAAAAAAAAAAAAAAAAAAAAAAAAAAAAAAATTTAATTATTTTGGGTTTGTATAGTTTGTTTTTAGTTTTGTATTCTTTCAATAAAGCCTATGGAAAGAAGGAATATCTATAATGAAGTTTCAAGCGACAAGGAATTTGAGGGAAAGAATCATATTGTCAAGATTCTACGAAGTTCGAGAGTTATCATCAAGAGTTGAAGACCGAAGACGAAGATGAAGACACCGATAGAAGACCGAAGACGTTTCTATGGATCTTTGTGAGAGTGGTGCTAGATGCACGCCGAACGGATTCACTGTAAGTAAGCATATTCCCACCTTCGTTAAATGGTTGATTTCCTTTCGAAGAGATCGTCAGAAAAATGGGTTTTCAAAAAAAATATATAAAAGATGTGGGTTTTCAAAATATTTCGGAGGGTTTTGCTTTCCTACCATTCAACGTGTCGCAGGATTCTCTCTTCATTCCTACCTGGACACATGTGTGACCCATAAAAAGCTGTTTATTATTGAGAGCAATATCATAAAACCCTTTCTTGTGAGGCAGAGTCGAGACTTTTGATCACTCCGAACCCAAATTTTAGTCGAGAAGGGATGGTTATTTCTCTCTCAACTTTTAAGAATGAGATTGTGTTCATTTATGTGTCTAACTTCTTATGACTAGTGTGCAGAATCTCTATGTCTTCTTAGTGCGTTGGATGCTATCATTACGGAGAACTAGTAAGTTGGAAAATAGGTTTTGTGGGTATATCTCTTGTAAACCTTCACGAGACTAAAACTCGTCCACTAGGGACACCTAGGGGTTTAAAGGCTTGTTATTTATGCTTAAAGTGACCGTAGCCTCGACGAGACGGAGTTGTATGTATGCTTTATACTTATTTTTGTTTGATTTGCTCGAGGACTAGCAAAGTCTAAGTGTGGGGGAATCTGATAGGTGTAGAATACACCGTATTTACTATCTAGTAGTTATGCTTTCTTTGCTATTTTTCTTGTGAATTATGCACTTTACGTGTGTTTTTTTGAGTTATTAGGTACTCTGGAGTCGCACGGAGGAAAAGAAGGAGAAATTACCCAATTTGAGCAAAAAGGGCGAAATTGTCATCTCACAGGCAAATGATATATGGAGCTGAGCCAAGGTTAAGGGGCAACTCTATTAGGAGGAGTGTTAAATAACAGCCAGCAAAGGTTAAGGGGCTACCAGCTGGGTACCCCTTATCTGCTTTACCTGAGTGGTTATATCCACTTACATTTCTTACAACAAAAACGAAAATCGAGAGGAGTTATTTCTTCTCATTATTTCACACCGAATCGAAATTGAGAAACAAAGCAAAGAAATTTCTTTGCTAAATTGAAATCGAGAGAGAATTGGAGGCAGAGACGGCCAGAATTGGAGGTACTTTACCATGAAATCGAGAGCAAGAACTATTCAGTGAGAGACGGATGTTTACTAGGTCGGAGAATCAGTAAAAGAAGTCGAATTAGAGATGTTGCTCAGATTCAGATCAAGATGGGTTTTGAAAGTTAAGTTGTAAATCGAGATTTGGGATTGTTGTGGCTCATAGTTGGCAGAGATGATGTTAACATCGACCTCAGAAACAAAGTAGATGCTGCTGCAAATTTGGGTTGAAATTCCAGATGGGTTTGAGATTAGTGATTGAAGTATTGATGGCGTTGTTGAAGCTCGGTGAAAAGGGGTTTGTGAGATTTACATGAAATTGAGATGGTTTACTGCCATACAGGGAGAGAAAGGAGTTTGTGAAGATGAAATTAGGGTTTTGATTTGTGAGTTTGTCCCTGAACAGATTGATGCAGGGTTGAGTTGAAGTTCAGTGGCAAGATTTTGGAATTTGGGGTTGAGCTTGAATGACCAGTAAGATGCTGGGATTGATTGAGTATTCCAGGTATGGTGCAATGTTGAATGTGGAGCTGTCCAATTGGAGTTAGTCAAGTGGAGATGTTGTTGGTGTTGAGAGAATGTTGTGCAGCTACAGGGATTGTGGCAGTAGTGTGTGCTAGAGGGTGGTGCTATTGGAGCTGTTAAGCTAAGATAAATTTCAAGGCCCGGCTGCGCAGAGGTCGAGCTACAGGGGAATGTTGGTGTTGGTTCTTCGCTTTTGGAGTCTCGTTGGTCTTGAGATGTTGCAGGTGGAGCTAGTGGTGCCATGGTCCTTATGGTGTTGATGACCAGATGGTCATGTTTGTGACAAAAGATTGTAGGTGCAAGCTGGTGAAGATGGCTGCAATGCAATAGCTGGTGCAGGATTGGAATAGAATGGCTAAGGTTCTGTGCTGGTGGAGCAACTGACAATTGCAGGTTCGGGTGGCCTGAGATGAGCTGTGAAGGCTAAAGGATAAGCTTGAACTGAACTGTGAAGTTGGTGGTTTGGTCTGGTGTTGTTGGTGGTGGTATGAAGTCTGTTTGTGATTAAACCCAAGTATGGGGGAATTGGCGAGTGGCAAGTGTCCATTGATCGTGTCGGCCAATTGTGCAATGCAAGAAAGCCTAGGTGTGAACTAGAAGAGCAGGTGGTAATGTTAGTAATGGCTTAAGGAAGGTGATCTTGTGATTGATTTTGGTGCTAATGAATGATGTCCGGTGAAAATGGTGGTAGTGGCGTTGGATTCCAGCTTGTCTTTGCAGATTTTCAAATGGAAGGAGGGGTTCTTGTGTATGTTAGATATGAAGTCGGGGTAATAAATGGTGTTAAGCTTAGAGTTGCAGTCAAGGCAATGGAGTCATTGATAAGCAATGAGATTTGAGCTCAAAGAGAAATGAACTAATCTAGTGTTGCTATGTACTGGTGCTGTGATGGTTCTGGGATGGTATTGCAGCTCAAAAGATCATTGCAGGGAAGTAGGAGGTGATGGTGATTATGTATGCTGGCAGGTGATAGAGTTGTAGCTGTGAGATGGCTCAGGTGGTGAGACTGCAATGGTTGGGCTGAAGAGCAGGTGGTGTTGGCATAAGCTGTGAATTGGTTGAGCTGGATATGGTGAGGTTACAGGCAGAGCTGAGAATGAAGTGGGGGAGTGGAGTTGCTCAGATGGTGCAGGAAAGTTCAGCCATCTTGGCTGAAGTGCAATGATTGCCTTTGTAGAGATCAGGCCTGGCAAAATGGCTTTGGCCTGACAACCAGTTAGCTCACCAGAAGCAGCCTTGACCCGATCCAACTGGCTACCCTGACCCGAGTTGACCCGTGACCCGACCGATCCGACCCGTTGACCGGTGACCGGGCGGACTTTGCCAGTCACCGGAGCCGCTTTCCGGGCACTTTTCCGGCCGATTTCCGGCCACAATACCAGTTTTCCGGCGACGACTTTTTGGACATATTTTCTACATGGGTTTCTCTCTCTCGTGGGCTTGGTGGATTTGCATCTAATGGACTTTGAAGATTTGACCTAATTTTGGAAGGAAGGAAAAGCTATAAAAGAGGAATTCTACAACTTTTGGAAATCATCTCATATTTTATTCTTGGAACTTGGGAGAGCCGTTTTTGGTTACGCAACTAGGGTTTGCTTTTGTTCATCTTCTTCTTTAATTCAACTTATATTTTTGTGATGAACTCCATAGCTATGTGTAGCTAAATTCTCTATTATTGGTTAAGGATGTAGTCCGATTTCTAAAACTTGTGTTTGCTTTATGTATTAGTTTTCTCTCTTGATTATCGTTCAATTCTCTACTGTTTTTATGATCACATGATTGAAGTATTGTGATAGGATTATGGTGTTTGATTAGTTAAGTGGCCAATTAATTGAACTTGCATCTTAGTCCATAGCTATTTTAGGGTTTTTCATCAAGCGATAACCTTGAATACAAGTAGCATGATATGTTTACGGTTTGTAGTGATACACTCTCGTAATCATATGTAGAGTTTGACCATTGTCCGAATTGTTTTGCGCAACGTATGACAATTGCATTGATTAGCCTATTTCTGAAACTTAATGCTCCTAGGAATTAAACTTGATTAGCGCAAGGCGTTAGGTTATTCTTTAGGTAGAATTCACATATGCAGCCCTAATGTGTGTGTTGATGAACTTGAGAAATTAATAGATTATCTTGCTTTCTTGATTCTCTAGGCTTTTGATAACACAAGAGATTAAATCGTAATTCTAATCATATATGCAAGCACATGTCTAAGATTGAAGATGAATTCCTTGACCAATATCTCTCTCCATTGATTACTTTCTACGATTTACTTTGTTTTTAATTTGTTTTTATTGCTTAAATAGAAATAAGAAATCCCCCCAATTGGTTACTTTAAGAAATTGATTACGAAATAACTACAATCGCCTCCCTGTGGATACGAACTCTTTCTTATCACATACTTTAGGAAAGTGAAATTATTTTTGACGCATACGACAGCGATCAATCTACTCGCAATAACACAGCACTTAATGCGTGCGATGTTGTCGCAAGATATAGTAATAGTTCTTCTCCTGGTTTTGCTTTTTGCAAAATAGATATATTCATCAGATAATCTTTTATTCCTTGCAGGGCTTTCTTGTATTCATCCGTCCATTTAAATTTTGTCCCCTTTTTGAGTATGTTGAAAAAGTGTTTGCATTTATCTGATGATCGCGAAACAAACCTCCCTAGTGAAGCTAAGAGTCCGTTTAACTTATGTACATCTTTTATTGTTGCTGGAGTTGGCATGTCGCGAACCGCTTGCACCTTCGCCGGATCAACTTGTATACCCTCTTTTGATACAATGTAGCCTAAAAATTTCCCCCGACGCAACCCCAAAAATACACTTCTCTGGATTTACTTTGATGTTAAACTGTCTCATTTGTTCAAAAATTTCTCTCAGATCTTGGACATGATCTTTTGCTTCTTTACTTTTTATTAACATGTCATCCACATACACCTCTAGTGTCTTATGTATCCAATTCGCAAACACTTTCTCTACCATTCTTTGGTATGTTGCTCAAAGCATTTCGCAAACCAAATGGCATTTTTGTATAACAATATAATCCTCTTGGGGCGAAAAAAAGCAAAGTGTGTTCTTGATCTTCTTCAGCGAGAGGGATTTGATTATATCCTTTGTATCCATCTAGAGAAGATATTCTATCATTTCTGCTGCCGATTCTACCAATTGTGGGATATCCGGTAGTGGAAAACTATCTTTGGACAAGCTTTATTTAGATCAGTGAAATCTATACAGATTCTTATCCCTTTATTCTTCTTTGGAACTACTACCATGTTTGCTATCCACTCCGGATATTTAGCTTGTCTTATAATTCCTGCATCAAGCATCTTCTTGATTCTTCTTCTATTTGGGGATGATACGTTGTTGCAATCTTTTCGATTCTTTGTTTGAATGGTCTAACATTTTTATCAATCTCCAATTTATGACATGCCACAGACGGATCTATTCCGGTATCTCATCCATATCCGATGCGAAAATGTCTTTATATTCTCGCAGCAGATTAACAGTTCTTTCTTCCTCATCCTCCTCCATCTTAGTTCCAATTTTTAGTATTTTGGGTGCTTCTTTGGTCCCAACATTCACTTCCTTTGTTGGTTCTGCCGCAGTATAACTGGCCTCAGGTTCTCGCATAGGTGTCGGTTCTTTTATCTCCTTCGCAGGTCCATTCCCTTCTTCCGAAATTTCGCCAGGTATACCTTTTCCTTCCTCTGTTTTTATCATGTAAATTCTAAATTCTTCTTCTTTCTTTGCTTCCTTCGCCATTTTCCTGCGATTTTTCCGCTTCCCTGCACGTCCTTCGTATTGCTTCACTTCAATTTGATAACATAATCTCGCTTTATCCACATCTCCTCTAATTTCACCGATCCCACCTGGTATAGGAAATTTAATGCATTGATGTAATGTCGACGCTACAACTTTAATCGCATGTATCCATGGTCTTCCCAACAACATGTTGTATGGTGATTCCATATCCACTACACAGAATATTACTCGTGTTTCGATTTCTCCTAATAAAATTCGCAACTCTATTTCTCCTTTTGGTTTTGTTACAGATTTGCCAAAGCCATGAATATGATAAGTTGAAGGAGACATTTCTTCATTTTTGTACCCCATTTCTTTGTATGTATGGTAGAACATTATATCCACCGAACTCCCTGTATCCACCAAAGTTCTGTTTATTGTCCATTCTTCCATAACTTTTGCCGTGTTCACCTTTTCTTTTTGTGTGGTTACTGTGATTACCAAAGGAGATGTGTGTCCCAAATTTTCTTTTGGTATTTCTGCTGCTGTGAATGTAATTTTCTGTTTTCCCAATCTCTCAAAGGTGATGCCTTCTCAACTGCTACAATTTTCTTTCCTTCAAAGTCTCGTTTATGTATTCTCCCTCTGACGTTCTCATGGAATACATTGATCATTGTTTTTGTGATTGAATTACACTCCAACCTTTTGTTAAATTTCCTGATTCTAGTTTTCTCTATTTTTACTGATTTATCCACTTGTTTTATCATTTTCTTGATTTGAACAATCTTGATAACAATCTTTAATCTTTTCCTTCAATCATTCCCTGTTTCTAGCGCCATTATGTAGTTGCAGGAAATCCTACACTACACCACTCACAAGAATCCACACAATCAAATCATTTTAAGATGAACAATTATAAGTTTTATTGATCAAACTCCAGAAATGTTACAAGATGAGAAGGAGATAAACCAAAGAATTACATCCACTCTAAACTTTCTCTCTCTTAATGACTTGCTCAACACTCGAAAAAGATCTCTCTCTCTCTCTCTAAAGTCTACTCGGCCCTTTATATAGGACATTACATAATGGATAACAACTAAGCTGTCCTTTATTTTCGGACCTGGCTTGCGACATTCTCGCAAGTATACATATGTTAAATCTCGCGACATTCCTCGATCTCGCCACATCTTCACATCTTTCTCGTGTTTTGGCTGTCGTCACCCGTTACATCGTTTTTACTTCCAGCCCGCGATATCTTCGCAGTGTGTCGTTTATGGATTTCGCGAGAATCTTGGTGTTGCGATATTCCGATCCTACATATATCTTAGCACGAACCACTCTAAGAAGTCTTCATCTTTGATTTGATATTTCTGGAGCGTTCCTCGGAAGAGCCAGAAGGGTGGTTGTAACTGGAAGTCACCATTATCTGAGGCGAAAAACATGGAGTCATGGATATACCAATAACAAACACGCAACAAAATGGTAACAATCCAACTCTTACCTATTTACAATTTCACTAGTTGTAGTGATTATAACGTCAGAATTTCGAAAAACTTGCTCGTTCCTTCAAACCTGCAAAGACGAGCAAAATTCATTATTCAAAATCATGACTTGATTTTCATAAAACCGTGAACAACCCATGTGAATTTTAACATCCACTGGTTTTTCAAAAATTGGACAGACGTCCATTCTACAATTGTGAAAACTCACATACAAACATTATTTCACCATGTATAATTGTCTACTTTCAACGGTTGTTCAAAATCAAAACATTGATTTAACAAAAAATATGTTTTAACGTGAAACTCACGTGAATTTGAAAAACATATATATATCTTATTTTTGCTCCCTGGAGAGTATATTTTTCAAAAATTTGTGAAAGCTTACATATCGAAAATAATTTTTTTCATGAAAGCTCATAGAATTTTTTTTTACTAACAGACGCACGTCTATTAAAAAAAAAAAAACTTTTTCTCTCGTACAAGCATCCACCTTTGAAACGAGAGTTTATTAAAATCTCACATATTAAAAAAAAAAATCTCTCCTACATTAGGGATTATTGCTAGTTTCTTAAACTAACGATCAAACGAACGTTCGTTCCTAAAACAAAGGTTTTTACAAAACTCACGTCTATACATGTATATGTATATATTTTTTTAACATGAACAACTCGTGAACAAGTTATCAACTTCTGAAAAGAAATAAAAAAAAAAGGCGGTGCTACACCACTTTATGCTCGTTAGATGACACTCTATCATGCCATTAGGATCTTCGTTCAAGCCAGGGTTCGCTCGCGCAATCGAAAATCCAGTAACATCTTATCTTACGACTAAGTTCAATTACTTATTTTGTTTGTAACTGGAAAATCACCATCCAGTGCTGACCGAGGAACATGACTGTCCCTCACTAAGCAGAGGACTTAATGTAGATGGTGGATTTTTGACAAAGGCTAAAATTGTAAAACCATAATTGTACATGCTCCTGATCCAGCAATCAGATGAAGCATGAAAGCTCATGCCACAAGAATCTCTGGCTGAGCATTTTGTCTCTCAGAGCATATGTGAATATGCAGTCTCTCAACTGAGGCAACGGCATATCTCATGAATACTTAGCAATTTCAGTAATTACTTTTACATAGAATCGAACGATTGGACGGCTCCTAGACAGCTTGCCTGCTAGTATAGAGCAATAACGTCTTCAGGATGTAACAATGTTTTCCCTGACTATATAAAAGACATGTGTATATAATCATTATGATTGGACGACTCCTAGACAGCTTGCCTGCTAGTATAGAGCGATAACGTCTTCAGGATGCAACAACGTGTTTTCCCTGACTATACTATACATAATAAATATGACGCTTCAACAAGCTCATATCACTCAATTCTCAAACAAATAATGCTCCTAGACAGCATGCCTGCTAGTATAGAGCCATCAATTAATTATTTCTAATCCTTAAATTCATTAACTGAATATTCGGAAATATTCTACGTTCTTCATAATATTTCATTACTTCAATTCGTGGTTCTTTCTAGCGGAATTCCTTGAGTTAGTGATAAATATTCAACGTACGGGCATCTGAGCCACTATCGAGTAAGCCCCGACCAAAATGGTGCAAGTGTATGCATCAATAACGCACAAACGAGCACCTGGATGCACGAACGAGCATTCCAAAATACGAAGGAACGATGAACCTATGCAAAATAGGAAGAAAAATAATAAATAATAAAATATTAGCTAGGGCGCTAGGGGACTGGACCCACCAGCCGGCCGGTCATGCCGTGGCCAGTCCCACGCCCAATTCTATATTTTATCATATTTTTATTATTTTCCTTGATCTCATGAAAATCCTTTCATTTGAACAAATATCCTTCATTTTAAGGAAACTCCTCAATTTCATGGTGTTTCCTCCGTATCAAAGAAATAATAAAAATTAGGAAAGGTGTCGCGGGACCGAGCCTACTAGCCGGCCGGTCATGCCCTAGTTGTGGCCGGTCCCACACCTTGCATTCCTTATAATTTTATTATTATTTCCTTCATCCCATGAAATTCCTTGATTTCATGATATTTCCTTCACATTAAGGAAAATAGATAAAATTAGGGAAGACTGCCCCTTATTTTATTATTATTAATGTTTCCTTCATCTCATGGAAATTCCTTCACTTCAAGGAAATTCCTTAGTTTCAACAAACTCCTTGATTTCATGATATTTCCTTAAAATCATGAAAATAATATAAAATTAGGGAAGACTCACGGGACCGGGCCCTAGCCGGCCGACCACGCCCTAGTCGTGGCCGGTCCCACACGCCCCTTATTTTATTATTATTAATATTATTGTTTCCTTCATCTCATGGAAACTCCTTCACTTCAAGGAAATTCCTTGATTTCATGATATTTTCTTAAAATCATGAAAATAACATAAAATTAGGAAAAGTGTCATGGGACCGGGCTCATTGGCCGGCCGGACATGCCTTGGCCATAGCCGGTCCCACACTTCATGATTCCCTCATTTTATTATTATTATTTTCTTCATCTTATGAAGTTTCCTCAGTTTGAGCAAAAACCTTGATTTCTTCATATTTTCTCAAAATGTTGCTCAAACGCGCATCAGAAAATATCAAAATTCTCAGTGAGACACAAACACTTTGGTGACATGAGCATATTACCTTGACCGACCAAGGTTGGCTCTTTGGCTTGCAAGAGGCCGGTCCCTCATACTTCTATCATTTGACCTAATTTGTTCACATTAGGTTCAAACTCTTCCAAACAATTTGGAATTTTCATAAAACGATCGTCATACGGTCCCGTGACCAACCAGGGCCGGTTTTCATGACCCCTTGGTCGGTCCCTCATCTTTTCATAATTAATTAGGTTTTATCACCTAAGGCTCAAACGAGCATTATTTTTAATAAATGATTAAACCAGCATTTAATCATCCTCTCAGCAAGCAATTGGTCTTCAAGAGACTTTGGTATTTGCTCACTCGAGCGCCTGGGCGCTACATGGTCGACCCATCGTCGCATGTAGCCTGTCCCTCCTTCACTCTGTGGTTGATTTTCAATAAATCATCAATTGATCAGCAAATGATCGAAATTAGGGTTTTCGAGTCCAAGGTTCATAATTCCATATTCAAACGCTAATAATTTTACGTTGATCCCATGATCAACATTTTTATTAATTATACTCGGTTCAGTTGCCAGTATTTTAAATTAATATTTTATTTGGTCTTGCTACCAATAATTCATTAAACGAGCAACATTTGCTCAGGTGAGCAATATTTTCTCAGACTAAGGAATATTGTTTCAACTATCAACATTCAACAATCCATCGAATGAGAAATATTTGCTCACCTTAACTATCAACATTTACTTGAGAATCATACCTCTGTCTCAACAGACACGTTCAATTCACGAGTCTCAGAACATTTGCAAATCACATTCGACTCAGTAATACAAGGACTCATCGTCCCATGAAGTCAGCAACTGAATAACTAAATACACGTATGCCTTGCAGACTCCACAATCACGAGACATCAATCGTGTTACATGGGGGGATATTAACTAGGGTTTTGGTCTGGCGGTCTATGGCATGTGTGTTCGTACACACGATGAGAATGTGAGAAAGTCGTGCAATCAGTTGGAGGAGTTAACAAAGTAGTGGATGGAAAATCAACCAAGTCTCCGCACGATGAGCAACTGGTTTTAACACGATTTCCACTTCCCCACTCTTTGACTCCAGCAACTGTCACACTTCATGGGATCAAGATGTTTCACAATTCTAGCATTATAAATAAGTTTCTGAATCATGATTGAAAAAGAAGACAATCTTACGTCAAACAGACAACAAGAGATTAACAACTCAACGTCTGAGCAATTAATCTCAACAGAGCAAATTCAATCATTCAGAACTTATCTTATTTCAGAATACACAACACACCTACAATCTTCGATCACCATTGATCTCACACATTTCTCTGCTTCCCTCCTACAGATCGACCCATCCTCTCTTGTGACCGAATTGACTCTGGAACGGCCATTGTCTTAGTTTAGGCCGGAGTCCTACAGATTGATCTCTCGAATTTAAAGCACTCCCTTTTTGCAGTGCTTCTGTGTGAGGTTTGACAGTTCGCTCGGTTCAAGGAGTTTCCTCCGCACAGTCGTCTCCTCAATTCCTTAAAAACCAGCAACTCGTTTTGCCCCATCTACATACTCTCAGATTTATATTGAAGTTTGTCCATACAGATTGCCTAATCAAAATATTGGGTGAGGTTGTTAGACCCCCGCTTTTTCAATTGGTATCATAGCAGGCAAACACGATAAACCTAATAAGTTTGTGTTTGACTGATCCTTAAAGTCTTTTCTTATGGGAAATTACTGTGGGAAACTTGTTTCGGGCTTCTGTAACGCACGCCAGATTTCCTTAAAGATTGTTCAAAGCTTATTATCCACAAGACCTCTGGTCTCTCAAGATAATCTCGCTTCATCTAAGACATAAGAAAACTTAGGTGATGTGAATCAATCTGAAGGAAAAACTAAAAGTTCTTCTAAGAAAAATCATTCAAGAAAACGTGGTCAAAGCTCAAAGATATGGAATCTCACTAGATTAATTCTTAATATTTTTGGGGAATACTATCGTGATGGATCAATTGACAAAGATCTATTTGAAGCCTTTGAAAGCGTTTTTAAATTCTTAGAAAAACTAAATTCGATTGAGGAAAAGTATCATTCCGATAAATGTTCCGTACCTATCAATTCATGTGCTCATGATGTACGAACTAATCCTGATACCGACTCATGTAAAATTGATAAAAAGATTTCTGGTGAGTTCGGTATGAGTTCCAATTGTCGGAAAACATCATTCCTTAGTCATAAGAAAAAAGGAGTTAAAAAATCCTATTAACCCTGAGTATCATCATTACTATGATTATACTTCTGGGACACTTCACAAATATCAACCGAAGAAGTTTCATGAGGATCTCTCTGCACATCTTGCCTCTTCGTAACAAGCTTGGCTCTACCCCATCTGTATATAACTTGAGATGGGGCAAGTAACGGTTTGATTTTTTTTTGTATTTTGGTTAATTTTTTTAATCTTTTTCTTTGAGAAAAATTTCTTTGACAAATCTTTTTTCTCTAACCTTGTTAATTTAAGCGATGTAGTTTTTCTACTATCCTTTTACTGCACCGTACTGATTTCAGTGTGCGAACCTGGGTTGTTGAACCTTTTAAGAAATCCTGCCTTCTTTTTGAGGGTCGCGGTTCATGAACGGGTCCAAGCCCATTACTGTGTATATAAGATGCGTGGTACACATACCCTTCTTCTTCCTCCTCTAGTCCGCGTACGTGAACTTTTCTAGGGTTCATGTATCATCTCCATTAATTTCACCTTTGGAGATTCAAAAGAGGCTAAAGGGTTTTCTTCATCTTCAAGGAGCTTTTCAAGTAAGTTTTTCCTTCTTCTTGTTCTCTCAATTTCTAGGTCTCATGAGAAATTTCAAGGTTTCAAAGAAGGTTTCAAAAAACTTGGGTTCATCTTCTACTTATAGCATGAACATACCTATAGACCAAGCCTTTATTAGAATCAGATTTGTCAATGATTCTTGTGGTAAGATTTTTGAAAGAATTTATTCTACTGGTTTCATCTTAGAAAAGAAATTGTATATGTCTAGTGGTCATAAAGAAGATTTGGGTTGTTTTGAAAAGTATAATCTTGGAAACATCTTTGATGGCCTTGGTGAAGGTTTTGACACTCTCACAAGAATCTTTTATACTAACATCCATGATGTTAATCTTGATGACATGGAATTCAAGATCATGATAAATAGGGAAAGGATTCTTGTTAGTAGAGAGTTGATTTCAAGGATTACCAAAATTCCATTGGGTAATTTTCGCCTCCCTAGGCCAAGTAAAGAAAGACCATCATATGAAACCATCTCGAATGGTCTTTGCGGCAAGAGCGTTGATTGGAATGAAGGAAAATTTCCCACTAATTATCTAAGTCTTGCTTTGATGTCTTTCGGAAAACTTGGTATATCTAATCTTTGTCCCTCCACAATTGAGAATTCTCGGTGGAGTTGTGAGTTTGCGAGTTGGTCTATTTCCTTGAATTGGGTACTCCAAGTCTCGATATTTGTGGATTCATCATTCTTCAAATGGTCTCAATGACATCATCAAACAAGAAGTTAGGCTTTCCTTGCTTTATTAAGAAAATTTTCCATTCACATTCTATTGCTCCCATTGGCAACTCCCTTGGAACTCCCAAATTTGTTCGTCCTTGTACTTTCAAACGTATGAAGGAGAATGTGTGCAAAAGACAAAGATGTGATTCCCTTGACGGTTCTTGTGATCCTACCACCTTGAGTCTTCTTCAACAAATTCACAAGGGTGTGTGTAAGACCAATTCAAGGGTAAAATGTGTGCAAGAACAATTGTGTTTGATTGCAACTAAGTTTCCCGAAATCAAGGAAGATATGGATATTATTCAAGCCTCTTGGATGGTTTCCGATGATGAAGATGATGAGTAAATTCTTTGTCTCTTGATGTTTCATTTTGTCTAGGAAACTTCTTATGAGAATTTATTCTTGTGTTTTAAGAAGGATAACTAGGGTTTGTAATGGCAATTATTGTGAGTACACATAGCTATTGCCAACGCTTTTCATCTTGCAATGTTTTTAGATTTATTTATTTAAATTCTAAAGTTTATTTGGAAGATGATTTTGCAGTATTAATCTTTATTGGTTTTATGTATTGCAAAAATATCATGGGATATGTGTGATTACGTCCATGAACTATGATTGTCCCATATACGTCAAAAGTTAAGTCTATTATATGTCTTTATGCAAATATTGATGGAAAATTGTTGATGGTGGTTTTTAGTTCAGGGATAAATTTGTAAAACCTCGCATTTAATATGCCGTCACTCTGCAAAGAAATAGATCCATGTAAGAGTGATGAGTGTTCAACCTCTTCACTGGCGCATTTATCGAGCAACTCAATATATTCACATGAAATTTATCCAGAATGGTGCATGTAGCAACAATCCCAGATATTCTATAAATTTTGACACCTTGCATGTATTATTCAGTTAAGATAAGTTTCTTTGAATACTTTCTGTGTTATGTTCCCCGGCCGAACCCTTAATATTGATATGGCATGATAATTTGTGTTCACTCGCAGCAAAGTAGAATGAATTTCCAAGTATCAAGGTTAAGGTCCTTGCATAAAGTATTCAATCGGAAAGCATACTGCTCTCCGGCAATGAACTTAAAGAACACTGTGTCAACACATAGAATTCAATCAATTTTGTGATAATTCACAAGATTCAGATATTACCCTGACTAATTTGCAAAAATTAGGGTTTTGCGCCTTGCGCAGTATATTAGACCTTGCCTGTCGAAACTAAGCCTAGGCGAACTAGGTAACTAATCCGCCATGGATTAGTAGGTGCAAAATCCTACCCAAAATCAGAAAACAATGAATAAAAGGAGTCGCAGAATAGGAGCAGCATCAAAGGAAGGTGTGGCCATGCCATAGGCCAGCCGGCGCCACTTGCAAGTGGACACACCCCATGATGTTCGACCGGCCCCTATTTCCTGTCGACCAATCAGGTCGCCTTAAACCCGCCACACGCACATGAGTTGTGGCTGGGCCCATACTTGCCGGCCCTATTTCCCATCGACCAATCAGGTCGCTTTAAATACGCCACACGCACACTAGAAGTGTGGCCACACCCATGCTTGGCCTCCCCTCTTTTTAATCGACCAATCAGGTCGCTCTAAACCCGCCACAGTATCAAAAGAGGCAAAGTTGGGCCAGATAGTCACAATGCCAAATTGGCTTTCCAAAGTCGCGTCAATACGCTAATTGGCATGCCAAACATGCCAAACGTGCCATTCCGCTCCGGCATATTAGTGACATGCCGAACATGCCATGCCTCTCCAAAACACTAATTGGCATGCCAAACATGCCAAACGTGCCACTTTGACACAGAAGCATGCCGAACGTGGCAACGTACCATAAATTGTGCGCCAACGTGCTAACCCACTTCTTGTTCGTGGCCAAACGCCATAACATATTCCAATTAGGTTATTCTAAACACGGCTCTGCCTTAGTGGCGTTAGTCGAAACCCTAATTTCCAGTCGTGGCCCAATTACGCTACTTTGTCCCTACAACATGCCACAAGCCATGTGGGACCCGCCAAACCCTAGAAACGGCGCCATTTTATAACCACCCGTGGCCATCCTTGCGCCTGTGTTTTTTCCCATATTATGGCTTGCCATAATTCCTTTAATGTGGCCATGGAACAGATTGCATAAAGTGCCACCGTGCCGCGGCCATGCTACACGCGCTAATTAATGTTTCGACATGCCAAACCCTAATTTAGCTAAAGTTGCCACGCCAACTAAGTCAAGTAATTCTCCTAAGGCCTTAAGTTTGATGTAACAACAGGGCCAATGTTGCCGGAGCCATATTCGGGTCTAACACCAATATAGCTGACATGGCTACGCCAGGCGCCACTATGCCACTGGCATGCCTCTATATGCCACTACGCCATTGGCATGTGCCAATGACACCACTGTGCCACAATCAGGCGCCAACAGAATGTGGCCATAATCCATGGCCACCTTTTCTCATGAGTTACGATCTCAGTCGTCCAAATTCGCCACAGAATTGACAGGCCTGTTGTAAGTTTTGGGCGACCAACTAAGACAAGTCTAATAGCATCACATGCTATTCTCCTGCGGCAAGTCTCCTGACTTTGACTTGCCACACATAGCAACCTGCTACATGTTTTCCATGAAAACACTCGAGACATCAAATATGTCACAAACTTGGGGATGCTCATCAGGGTATTGGTATGGCGGTTTACAGCGTGCGGCGTGCAACACGCCCATTATAAGAAAGTGTCAGAAAGCAGGGCAGTTACTGGCGGTAAGAAGTAGTGGGTGTAACTAACCAGTTTCCTCCATGGTGGGAACGTGGTCTCTGGCATTTACACATAACCCCACTTCTCCATTACTCAATCACTCCCACTTTTTACGAGGTCAGGGTGTGTTCAATATGACTTGTATAAATAGGTTTCACCTATTTCAACAAAACAACAAGTTTTGGTGAGAACAACAACACAATATCCAGAAAAATACAAAAGAACTAATAGCTTTCATTCCGCAAGCCAGTTCCAAATTCTGATACAAGTCATAAAATAGCCACACCTCTAGAATTAACCATTCTGGTCTCAACACCTTCTTCGCTTCCCTCCGTAAGACCAACCCTTCTCCTTCACTTTGTGATCGAAGCAAGACTGGAACGACCATTTCTTGGTTTAGGCCAGGATTGTACAGATTGATCTCTTGAATCTAAAGTACTCCCGTGCAGTGCATTTCTTTAGGTTTAGATTTGTTTCTCATCCACACACCCAAATTTACCAAAACCAGCAGAAACAATTTTTACCCATAAATAACTGGCGACCACAGTGGGAGATTAATCTCTCGATTGCAATATCAATTTTCGATTTTCATTTTCATTTTCATTTTTCCAATTCCAATTCCAAGATGGTAGAGCTTAGGTCCGGATCAGCCACAACCCTTGATGCCACCAGCGCTGAGAACATCCTTGGTATCAACGTCTCTTCCAGTGGCATCATTTTACCACCTGTCATCATGACCAACACCAGCGGCGTAGGAAATGTTCCCTCAGGCGTTACACCTCCGATCACCAGATCCAGAGCCGCTGCCGCCACCCCCAATATTTCTTCAAGCGTGACGCCCTAAGTTATCACCAGAGCTGCCGCCACTCCACCATCGGGACGAGAGACTGGAGGAACCAGAGGAGGCCAACACCTATTACCATTGCTGATTTGATGGAAAGACAAGAAGTTCTTGCTAAAGCTCAGACGGACATGGCTTCAACTCAGAAAGAGGTACTTACCTTCCTCAAGACGCTAACGGAGCGGCTTGATGGTTATTTTCAATAATGTTGTAGTAAATAGGTTCGTTGAGACTTGTGAAAGCAATAGATTTTAGACTTATAAAACTTAAAAATAAAGAAAACTTAATGCAAAAAGTGATTTCAAGATTTAAAAATAACCAAGACACTGATACTACTATTACACATGAATGAATGATAGTAAATAATCCAAAACTCTAATTATCTTTTGAGTCCCTTATTTCTTAATTCACAAATAATCAGGCAAATTCTCAAATAATAATTGCATTCCCTAAGCATAGATTATCAATTGATTAAACAAAGTATAACTGTAACCTATCAAATTGAATCACAACTAATTAAGAAAATTATGCAAACAATTTAGAACTCTGCAAAAGCAGTGATTTAGTGAATTATAAATTATAAATTAGAGAAAATAAAATAGTTACCAATTATTCATGCGTAAATAGCTTCCTCATTGCCTTGGTTGTGGGAGAATTAGCTCATCATCATGTTAGAAACACGCTCAAAAGTTGATTTCATTTCTCAAAGTGTTTACAAATGATAAAAATGGGAGAAAATGATTAAAACCGGGTTTGTAACAATTATATTTGTTACAAACCGAACTGTTACAAAGAACGATAACAAATATGTGTCACTGTCACTGTAGAAGTACGACCCGCTATTCACTGTCGTTGTCACTATTGCTAAACGACTGACTTTTTTCATCTTATGTTCTTCGTGTTCTTCACAGCAGCAGCAGAAGTGTGTTCTCTGCAACTTGATCAATCTCCTATGTGGTTGCTCTAGACTCTCCCCAATCACTCCATAACCCTTCTGTGGTGCACGAGTACCCTTTATATAGCCATAGACACCAAAAAATCTCGCTCCATCACTGTCAATAATCCTCCATTACTCGGTCATATTTTCATGCAAGATACGGGAATAATTTTCTATTTTTAGCTCTTTCACGCGTCTACAGCTTCTGAATCTTCCTTATTTAACTCCTAAACGCTTCTGCAGAGACCTATATCTATCCAAACACGAGCAGCACACGTCTAACTCGTTGTAATTCCGTGATTATCCCCTCCGGCCACGTACTCGCCTGTTCTCTTCCCAATGATTAAACAGCCCAACTAAACTCAAACGAACACCCATACCAGCATTGTTTGGACATATCCCGTTCATCCCGATCGAAACCAGTGGTTGAGTCTCACTGGAACTTCTCCAAAAATTCAACAGAGAAATATGCAGTGAACTGCATTATTTTCCCGCCATTTTCAAAGTTTAAAACGATGAAGAAGAGTTGCCCCCTAACCAAACCAGGGGTGCGAATAGCAAGAGCCCAACTGGGGTTCCCCTTATCCAAAGTGAGGGTGCCTTTAGTACTTTTCTCCGGGGGTCCAAAAAGCACTTTTTGAGCAACTTTTTCCACACAAGTGTATTTCTCCAAAAACACCTACACAAACATAAAAACACCATAATAAGTACAAAATCAAGCACTAACAATAGAGACACCGAGGACAATTCAGACACAAAAATGTGTCTATCACGGCTACCGCAGGGACCACGCCAACCAAAGCCAATGAGGAACACTCTTAATACACCTGGCGCCGGTACCTCAGTAGGGCGTACCCTTGTAGATGAAGAGGCCCGCCCATTGGAGAGGAATCAGCCATCCAATTTCATCACGCGTGAAGATTTGGAACGACTTCTCCGAAATCGAGACAGAGAAAATCCGGTGGACATGCACCAACATCAACCTCCATATCCTCATGATGTATAAAGAGTTCCTCTTGCGAGGGGATATTCTTCTCCCCAATTCTCCTTATATGACGGCATTGGTAATGCACGTGAACATATCTCTCGATTTTTAGAATCCTTAGGTGAACACGAGTACAATCATGTCCTACGCCTGAAAGAATTTTCAAAGTCACTTACTGGAAGAGCGTACACCTGGTACAACAACATTGCACCAAACAACATATCCAACTGGCGTGAGATGGTTGCAGCTTTCTACAAGAAGTATTTCTTTGTGTCTGAGCAAATCACCTTTTCAGACTTGGAAAGGATGTTCCAACGAAACAATGAACATCCGAATGATTATGTCAAGAGATACAGAATTCAGGCGTTGGATTTTCACGACCCAAACGTGACTGAACAACAATTGGTGGACTCTTGCATCAATGGCATGGTTCCCATTTATCGCGCCTTACTGGAGAATCTAAGCTTCCAGACATTCTCTGAACTTCATGAAGCTGCTAAGCGGTCGGCCACAACATCACCAGCATTGTTAGAAAGAACCAAGCCGGCCATAGGTGAAGATGCACGCGAAACTCGAGGAAACATATGCCTCATCAATAAGCAATATAACACTGGCCCCTCTATAAGAGTAATGGTTGAAGGAGGAAAAAGGAAAGCTCCAGTAGCGGAACAAACAGCCAAGCGCAAAAAGACCAAAGACATCAAAGCGGCTCCACCCCGTAAGGCTGCGGCTAAAGCTCCTACGCAACACCAAGAAACTGAAGAAGCTACCCTAGATTTCTCATTCCCAATGGAGGAAGTAATTGAGCTCTTGGAGGCATGGATCCAAGATGGTGCTATCAAGCTGCCTCCTATCAGGCGCCCGCCGACGGAAGAAGAAATAGCAAATCCCAAGTATTGCCGCTACCACAGGTTCGTCCATCACCCGACCAATGAATGCAATAAGTTAAAATACATTTTCAAGGAAAAGGTGGAGGCATGAGAACTTGAACTGGGCAATGAGGGAGTTCACAGAGATCCTATTCCAGTCAGGAATTGCATGCTCTCTGGGGACTCTGTTCACAAAACTGTGCAGTCCATGATGCAACGTGTGTGCGGAATCCTATACTTCTCCAAGGCGCAGCGTCAAGACATATTTACAGCCCTCAATCGTGTTGTGTCGGGCAAGAGAGTCTTTGTTGATGAGGAAGCCACTCTGAAATCCCAACCTCTCTCAGGAAGCGCTGTTGGAAAGTGCAACTGGGGACTGCTGACCACGGCTTACCTAAAAAATGTTGTGTTCAATGGAACGCTGATTTACGCGGCCTTTGACTTCAACATTGTTACCGTCAAGACTCTGAGAGCTGCAGGATTTTCAAAACAGGAGGCTACCCTTTCCCCAATTGTGGTCAAAAACCTGGAAGGAGAAGCAATAGACGTGTATGGCTACATCAACCTCGAAATTAAGGTGGGAGATGCTCTAACACATGGAAAATTCCACATTGTCAAAGAATTCCCAAATTATGACATGATTCTGGGGCGCTCGTGGGTACATGGCGATAAAGCAAAATTAGGAGTATCCCCCTGCCGGTGTCAATACCCGAAAGAATTTCCAACAAGCCATCCAACCCTAAAGATTACATGTTGCCGTATCAACAACTTACCAATGTAACTCAATTACCTGGAGAGAGCCCGTCGACGTTCATCCGTAGATTCTGAACACAAGTAAGTCTTATTGAACAACCTTTTCTGCACCCAGTCACTTCTCCTCTTGGCCAGGCATGGGGACTCGGTCCAGTTATCAACCCGGGCGTCACTAAGAGATGTGAATGGGATGCTGGGCCTTTTAAATGTTTCATCAAAAATTTGGAGGTTGTCTTAGTCGAGAATAATAAACCCAAGAATCAAGTAGCCGCGCAACATCAAAACCCATTCCAAGTTGGAGATATGGTAGTAAAAGTTGCCGCTCAGCCTCCTTCGTCCAACTCCATAGACGAACCGTAGCAGAAGTTATTTTGGGAGGTTACTGCAAGCTCGTCAATGCCGACAAGTTGGAAGGTGTAGTAATACATGCTCAGTGGCTCAAACCCTTTTAAAGCTTCAAAGCGTCACGCCGCCTCTTACCTCACAATTCTTCTTAGTATTTCCTTCAGCAATTTCCCTTTTCCCTGCAATATTTGTAATTTCTCCAAAATGATTGCACTGCTTGCATTCATAATTAGGGTTTCGATTTTAATTAAAAGCATCTTTATTTCAAAATAAGTTTTCCTAAATCATCTCAAAGGAAAAGTACCCAGCAAACCCACAAAGTCATTACCCATCAATTAAAAACCAGAAAAATCAAACCCTACAAAAAATATCTCTGTTCAAAAATATTGAAGAAGGGAATATGCGAGGAAGAAGATCATCAAGTGGTGGCATGGACACCTTCCTTCAAGAACCTCTGGCCTCAGCTTTCGCCTGACGAGGTTTCTCTATTTCTCTCACGACGTGTTGTCCAGCTTGTGGCAGCTCACACTTCTACATACCCAAGCGGCGTGCCACAGACGCCCTGGATAATTTGCAAGGGAAAATCCAATAAAAGGTTGGTCAAATCCTTAACTGTTGCTACTGTTTTTCCCCTGTTTTGAGTTGTTGTTGCCAACGACATGCGAGGCGTTGTTATGAAAGTAGCTAAACGGAGAGAATGTGACACGCCCACTAGCATTATTGATGTACTATTTATGTGATTTGGCTTCCCATCTGCTGAATCGCTCTGGGAGAATGGAAGAACTTGTTTTTTTTTTTCGCAAAAAGGGGTTTTAGGATTCTTTCGGGAGATTTTATTTATTCAATCAAAGATATGAAATTATCAAAGCAGCATAAATGAAGGAATATTACTCGGTGAAGCATGGCTTCAGTCATGTGAACAAAAGAAAAAAAATACTGAAAGTATCAAAACATCTACAAGCTACGAAAAGATTGTTCTCTTACAGAAGGGAATAATGAAATGGAAAGCTAGCTGTCAATATCAACGCCAAGGCCAGCGGCGCCTCCACTAGAGTTCTCCCAAGCACCTGCTCCAACACCCTCTCTAACAGCAGGCATCCCCTCCAGAAGTCGTTTCAACATAAGCTTTAACATCCTCTCTAGAAGCAGTTTCAGCAGCAGCCTTGACACTATCTCCAAAGCCTGTTCCAGCGCTATCTCCAAAGCCTGTTCTAGCGACATCTTCAAAACTTGCTTCAGCAGTCTCTCCAACAGCCCCCAACGTTTGCTTCAACGCCCTCTCCAATGGCCGCTTCAATAGCATCATCAACGGTCGCTTCAGCCTCTTCGACAATAGTTTCGGCATCCTGGGCCGCGCCGGCATCCTTCTTAGCAACTGCTCCAACATCCTCTTGAGGATACTCCGGTTCGTCAACATCAGAGTCAAGGATTACGATACCTTTGTGAACAGGATAATTAAATTTACTCTCACCTGAGGGTTCCTTAAGCTCGATCTTTCGCTGCTTCAGTTGAGCAGCGAACCTTTCAGCCCTAGCACTGGGATGCTGAGATGCTTCACCACACTGAGAATCAACGCGCTGAGATGCTTCATCATATCTCCACTTCTCCTCCATGTCAACCGAAGTCATGAAAGCTTGAAAACGCCCTCGAACAATGCGTAAATGAGTGAGAGACATACCATGTTGTTGATGGTGGTTTTCAGTTCAGGGTCAAAATTGTAAAACCCTGTATTTAATGCGCTGTCATCCTACAAAGGAACAAAAGCCATTTGAAAGTGATGAGTGTTTAAACCTCTTTACTTATATATGTATTGAGTAATTCGACATATTTATGAAATTTATCAGAATGGTGCATCAATCCCAGATATTCTATAAAACTCAACCTATCGCATTAATTACTAATGCATTGACCTGCCTGATATTTTCCGATGCTATGTTCCCAGCCGAACTCTCGTTATTGACATGACATGACAATTAAGTGTGTTCACTCTCAGCAGAGTAGCATGAATCTCCCAAAGTGTCAGTATTGAGATCCGCATGAAAATACCCACACGGGCTACATCACTCTCTGACAAAGAGAATCTCGTATCGACGCGTTTTTAAGTTAGATCGATCACGCTTGAATTCCTTAAGGAAAATCTAGACTGTTAATATCAGTCTCATAAACGATCACGGCCACACAATTTGGCCGCGCAATTCAACAAACCTAGACCACTCCTGGCAGAACTAGGTAATTAATGTATTGACCTCCCGTGGGCCCACCAACGTCCCAACCAACCGGACTTTGCCTAAACGCATCACAACGTTGTCAAACGCTAACCCTAAACAGGGTGGTCGCGTCATTGAAAGAATCTCGAATGAGCTAAACTGTCTAAAACAGTCTCAACAGTGTCACAACCGTCCAACTTTACCAGCCTGGTTGGACGGCTTGGATTTTCTTACGAGTGATTAAGGAAGTGCTAGCATGCACACCGGCGGCCCAGCCTTCCCCCCACTTGATCGGTCTGTCCACGACAAGTCTGTAGGACAATGAATCATTTTGCCCAAACTATGGCAGACGTGATGCTTTTAAAACCCTAATTTGGGTCACGGAAGTTTATTAGTGTCTTAAATCGATCACGACCATCCAACTTAGCCAGCCTGTTTGGATGGCTTAGATCGTGTTTTGGACAGTCAGGGAGGTGCGCACGAGTTCACCACCGACCCAACACTATTCCTGCTCGATCGACTTACCCATGGGAATTCAATGATGCATTGAATTGCTCGATCGAACTAGAGAAGCCGCGGCTGTTTCAAAACCCTAATTGGGTTTGCGGCAACATACTTCTGTCGTAAATTGATCACAACCATCCATTTTTGCCAGCCTAAACGAGTGGTATAGATCTAGATTCAGGCGATCTCGAAGATGTTAATGTGATCACCGTCGACCCACCTTTTCATATGACCGACCGGCCTATTCAAACTAGGGCTCGATCCCTCGAAACGCTCGCCCAAAGAGGGGTGGGCTACACGGTTTCTAAACTCTAAATTGCATCAACGGTAATATGTAACTGCCGCAATTTATCTTGTCCACCCAACTTTGCTAGCCTAGTTGGACGATGTAGATTTATTTCAGCAAACCAACAATGTAGCATGGCAATCATGGCCACCTCTCTTTCACGAGGAGCGATCGACCAAGTGATGGCTCGTCCATACGGCCTTCAAATGATCACCCAAAGATGATCGGTCATGCTACCCTTTTAAGATGCCCAATCCGCGACTTATTCAATCGAGCTCTAAAACATGCTTTATACACATCGATTACTTTGAGTTGTTCAAATGCGATGCTTTACATGCATCGAATACATACATATTTTATGTCGGCCTCATAAACAACTTAGTTGTTTCACCTAATAGCATCATATGATATTCTCTGCGGTAGGTCCCACAACTTGACCCACTCATTCGAGACATCAAACATGTTACAAACTGGGGGATACTCACTGGGGTATTGGTCTGGCTGTTTACAGCGTGCGGCGTGCAACGCGCCCATTATGAGAAAGTGTCAGGAAAGACGAACAGTTAATGAGAGTAGTGGGTGAACGTGTGATCAGTCTTCCATCATAACGGAAACACGATGATCACCTTCCGCACAAACCCACTTCCCCGTTACTTAACTTCGTCCACTTCCTAAGATATCAAGGTGCGCTCAATGGCTTGTATAAATAGGTTTTCAATCTATTTTGAAAAGAGAACACAAGTGTTATCAACACAAGTAGCCAGGAACCATTTTCTGATACGCAAGTCATAAACAGCCACACCTTCAACACTCTGATCTCAAACACCTTCTCCGCTTCCCTCCCTAAGATCAACCCTTCTCCTTCACTTTGTGACCGAATTGAATCTAGAACGGCCATTTATTGGTTTAGGCCAGAGTCTTACAGATTGATCTCTCGAACCTAAAAGCATTCTCGTGCTGTGCATTTGTTTAGGGTTTGAATTCATTTCTCATCAACACAACCCAAATTACCAAAAACAACAGAATCAGTTTTTACCCCAAAACAACTGGCGACCACAGTGGGAGATTAATCTCACGGTTGCGAAGCCAATTTCTCAATTTTCATTCCAATCTTCCCAAACTCAAGATGGTGGATCTTAGGTCTAAATTCAATCATTAACCAGAATTCACTCCAATCACCAATCCCAACTTTCCGCTTCATGATGCATCCCGGCCATCCGAAACACTTCCAAAGCCGCCAATGCTCGAAATCCAATCTCCATGAAAGGTATGGCAAAATATTAGAACAAGTTGTCACAAATCAAGCTGATATTGTCAAGCTGCAAAATGAGACGTTATGTCTCTTAAAAGTATGGCAAACCGGCTGTAGCAAGAGCCAGCAAACATTCGCTCGAAGAACGCCACCAAATTTCAGAGATAACACAAAAAATGTTGAATCCTTGTCTGAAGTCCGTGCCTCCGCCAACGACGATGCAGACAGAGTATGTAGACGTATCAAACGAGAGCAAAAGGGAATGACCAACACCAGTGTACCATCCGCAAGCGCAGTCAACACATCCCATGGTGTTACATCCTCTAGCACCAACACCAGCAGCACCGGAAGCATCCACTCTGGCGTGACGCCTCCTACTACCAGAGCCAGAGCCGCCACTACTCCTAATATTTCTTCGAGCACGATGCCTCCAATCATATGTAGGGTTGCTACCACTCCTTCATCAGGACGAGAGACTGGAGGAGCCATAGGCAGCCAACCTCGCATTACCATTATCGATTTAATGGAGAGACGTGAAGTTCTTGCCAAAATTCAGACGGACATGGCCACAACTCAGAAGGAGCGAAACAACGAACATCTGAATGATTATGTCAAGGGATTCAGAATTCAGGCGTTCGATTGTCATGATCCAAATGTTACTGAACATCAATTGGTGGAGTTGTGCATTAATGCTTTCTGGGGACTCTGTTCACAAAACCGCAGGTGTCTGTTTCCAGTCAGGGAAGCTGCTCCCAAATCTCAATCTTTCCTGGAAAGCGCGACTGATAGATGCAACTGGGGACCCATAACCGTCGCTCACTTGAAGGATGTTGAGTTTCACAGACGCGTTCTCTGATTTTAACATTGTCACCGTCAAGACTCTGAGAGCTGCAAAGATTTCAAAGCAAGAAGATGTTCATTATCCAACCATAATCAAAAACTCAGAGGGAGAATCAGGAGGCGCTTACTGGTACATCAACCTCGAAATCAAGGCAAAGCTAGGAGTATGTCCTTTGCCAGTGTTTATAACTGAGAGGGTCTCCAACAAGCCATCCAATCCTGAAGATTAGTTGTTGCCGCGTGGACAACTCGCCAATATGACGCAATTTCTGGAGAGTGTAGCTTCGCAAGTTCCACGAGTAAGTCTTGTTGAACAACTCTCTTTACAACCGGCTATTTTTCGTCCCATCAAGACCTGGGGACTTTTGCCCGTCTATTAATCCGTCGACTTCCTGATGTCACCACACTAACGCCTGATGCTGCTTACTCATGGGAGAGCCTGATAAACCCAAAGCCCAATCATGCGCGAAGGACATACCTAGCGGATACAGAGCTAATTAACTATCCTTAAACTAAATGTTTTATATCTATTAGGCATATCAAATAAATTTTAAATATATTAGCGTTGAGACGTGCAAATTCCTCAACACTCACTACTGTGTTGCCAGGCATGCTGCTTCAACACATCCTTCCTCTTAGTGTTGAGATGTGCAAATTCCTCAACACTCAATACTGTGTTTCCAGGCATGCTGCTTCAACACATCCTTCCTCTTAGTGTTGAGACGTGCAAATTCCTCAACACTCACTACTGTGTTGCCAGGCATGCTGCTTCAACACATCTTTCCTCATAGTGTTGAGACGTGCAAATTCCTCAACACTCACTACTGTGTTGCCAGGCATGCTTCTTCAACACATCCTTCCTCTTAGTGTTGAGACGTGCAAATTCCATAACACTCAATACTGTGTTGACAGGCATGCTGCTTCAACACATCCTTCCTCTTAGTGTTGAGACGTGCAAATTCCTCAACACTCAGTACTGTGTTTCCAGGCACACTGCTTCAACACATCCTTCTTCTTAGTGTTGAGATGTGCAAATTCCTCAACACTCACTACTGTGTTGCCAGGCATGCTGCTTCAACACATCCTTCCTCTTAGTGTTGAGACGTGCAAATTCCTCAACACTCAGTACTGTGTTGCCAGGCATGCTGCTTCAACACATCCTTCCTCTTAGTGTTGAGACGTGCAAATTCCCCAACACTCACTACTGTGTTGCCAGGCATGCTGCTTCAACACATCTTTCCTCTTAGTGTTGAGACGTGCAAATTCCTTAACACTCACTACTGTGTTGCCAGGCATGCTGCTTCAACACATCTTTCCTCTTAGTGTTGAGACGTGCAAATTCCTCAACACTCACTATTGTGTTGCCAGGCATGCTGCTTCAACACATCCTTCCTATAGTGTTGAGACGTGCAAATTCCTCAACACTCACTACTGTGTTGCCAGGCATGCTTCTTCAACACATCCTTCCTCTTAGTGTTTAGACGTGCAAATTCCTCAACACTCACTACTGTGTTGCCAGGCATGCTGCTTCAAAACATCCTTCCTCTTAGTGTTGAGACGTGCAAATTCCCCAACACTCACTACTGTGTTGCCAGGCATGCTGCTTCAACACATATTTCCTCTTAGTGTTGAGACGTGCAAATTCCTCAACACTCACTACTGTGTTGCCAGGCATGATGCTTTAACACATCTTTCCTCTTAGTGTTGAGACGTGCAAATTCCTCAACACTCACCACTGTGTTTCCAGGCATGCTGCTTCAACACATCCTTCCTCTTAGTGTTGAGACGTGCAAATTCCTCAATACTTACTATTGTGTTGCCAGGCATGCTGATTCAACACATACTTCCTCTTAGTGTTGAGACGTGCAAATTCCTCAACACTCACTACTGTGTTTTTCAGGCATCACTGCCTCAACGCATCTTCCTCTTAGTATTGAGGCGCGCGATATCCTCATCACTCACTCGTGTTGCCAGGCGTCACAGCTTCAACACATCATAGTGCTGGCGGTTCCACCACCTCAGCATTTATCTTTGTATTCAAGGATCAACTTCCTTAACACTCATCAGTCGAGGCTCCACTACTTAAATACATCATTTTAGTGTTCTCGGCATCAACGTACCAGAATGGTGATTGCTACTTGCCTCGACATTTCATTAAACATATCCTGCTCAAGAGCCGAGCCAGCATCTATCCTGGTAATGTACGCCAAGCTTCTCTCATGAATTTCTTTGACTGTCACCATCTAATGCTTACCCCGCAATAGCGTCGCTATTGCGTACTAAGCATGGGACTTAATGTTGATGGTGGTTTTCAGTTCAGGGTCAAAATTGTAAAACCCTGTATTTAATGCGCTGTCATCCTGCATAGGAACAAAAGCCATTTGAAAGTGATGAGTGTTTAAACCTCTTTACTTATATATGTATTGAGTAATTCGACATATTTATGAAATTTATCAGAATGGTGCATCAATCCCAGATATTCTATAAAATTCAACCTATCTCATTAATTACTAATGCATTGACATGCCTGATATTTTCCTATGCTATGTTCCCAGCCGAACTCTCGTTATTGACATGACATGACGATTAAGTGTGTTCACTCTCAGCAGAGTAGCATGAATCTCCCGAAGTGTCAGTATTGAGATCTGCATGAAAATACCCACACGGGCTACATCACTCTCTGACAAAGAGAATCTTGTATCGACGCGTTTTTAAGTTAGCTCGATCACGCTTGAATTCCTTAAGGAAAATCTAGATTGTTAATATCAGTCTCAGAAACGATCACGGCCACACAATTTGGCCGCGCAATCCAACAGACCTAGACCACTCCTGGCAGAACTAGGTAATTACTGCATTGACCTCCCATGGGCCCACCAACGTCCCAACCAACCGGACTTTGCCTAAACGCATCCCAGCGTTGTCAAACGCTAACCCTGAACAGGGTGGTCGCGTCATTAAAAGAAGCTCGAATGAGCTAAACTGTCTAAAACAGTCTCAAAAGTGTCACAACCGTCCAACTTTACCAGCCTGGTTGGACGGCTTGGATTTTCTTACGAGTGATTAAGGAAGTGCTAGCATGCACACCGACGGCCCATCCTTCCCCCCACTTGATCGGTCTGTCCACGACAAGTCTGTAGGACAATGAATCGTTTTGCCCAAACTATGGCAGGCGTGATGCTTTTAAAACCCTAATTTGGGTCGCGGAAGTGTATTAGTGTCTTAAATCGATCACAACCATCCAACTTAGCCAGTGATCGCGGTCGTAAGCGTCAAAAATAAATTACACTTTCTTACTACTCAAAATATAAATATAGCAAGGGCAAGAAAGGATCGATCCCACAGAGAGGTCTAGGTTGTCAAATTGTTTCGGTTCCCTATAAATAACACCGGTAGTTTTGTGATTTTTATATAATAAAAGCAAATAAAATAAAGAAATAAGCAAACAAATTGAATCAAGGATAAGAAGATATTGGTCATGGTTTTCGTCTTCAATCACAAACATGTTTTCAACACAATAACTAGAATTGATATTTTAATCTCAACTTTTATCAAAGGCCCTAGAATACCTTGATCGCAAGAATATCCCGCAAATCTCCTCATGTCATCAACAAACACATTAAAAGATGCGAATATGAATTCTATCTAAAGGAACAACCTAACGTGTAAAAGCACTAATCAAATTTAATTCCCTAGATGCATTAGGTTCTATGAAATCAGGCCAATCAAAGCAATCGAACGTGGAAAGCGCACTAATCCGATTTAACAAAGGTTATGACTCACATATGATCATAAGAATATATCACTACAAACTATAATCATATTTATGCTACTTGCAATCCGGAATTATCACTTTTGCGTATAATAACCCTAATCTAGCAAGAAAGATGAAAGCAAACTCAATCAATTCGCGACTCGACTAAATAGCATTCAAATCATGTAACAATATTAATGGTGAATCATAAACGATAATATGAGAGAAAACTAATTTATTGAATTAAAACCCATATTTGGAAATCCAACTTATTCCATAACCAATAATAAAACTCTAGCTCATATTCATGGAGTTCATAACAAGAAGAAAGAGAAAAGACTTCATGGTTCTAAACCCTAGAAAACAAAGTAGAGGCAAAAGATTAAGATCCAAGATATTAAAAGATAATCATAAAAGATATAGAATTCCTCTTTTTATAGCTTCTCCTCCCTTCCAAAACTAGGTCTAATCTTCAAAAGTCCACTAGATAGAAGTCCTCCAAGCCCATGTGTGAGAAAACCCATGTAGAAAATTATGTCCAAAAGCCGTTGACGGAAAATCGGGATTATGGACGGAACTTGCCGGAATAGTCGCCGGAAGTAGCTCGGGTGGCCAAGCAAAGTCAAGCCGGTCACCGGTCAACGGGTCAAAGCAGTCGAGTCAACTCGGGTCAAGTTACTGAGTCAAACCGGGTCAGATCATTGAGTCAGGGTGAGTCAGCTGGTTCTAGTCAGCTAAGTCAGATCTCTGGCTGATTGGGCTGAGTGGCATTGGCATAGGCCATTACTCATGCCATAGATCTGACTTAGCTGATTAGAACCAGCTGACTCACCCTGATTCAATGATCTGACCCGGTTTGACTCAGTAACTTGACCCGAGTTGACTCGACCGTTTTGACCCGTTGACCGGTGACCTGGCTTGACTTTGCCGGCCACCCGAGCTACTTTCCGGCGACTATTCCGGCCAAGTTCCGGCCATAATCCCAGATTTCCGGCGACGATTTTTGGACATAATTTTCTACATGGGTTTTCTCACACATGGGCTTGGAGGACTTCTATCTAGTGGACTTTTGAAGATTAGACCTAGTTTTGGAAGGGAGGAGAAGCTATAAAAAGAGGAATTCTATATCTTTTATGATTATCTTTTAATATCTTGGATCTTAATCTTTGCCTCTACTTTGTTTTCTAGGGTTTAGAACCATGAAGTCTTTTCTCTTTCTTCTTCTTGTTATGAACTCCATGAATATGAGCTAGAGTTTTATTATTGGTTATGGAATAAGTTGGATTTCCAAATATGGGTTTTAATTCAATAAATTAGTTTTCTCTCATATTATCGTTTATGATTCACCATTAATATTGTTACATGATTTGAATGCTATTTAGTCGAGTCGCGAATCGATTGAGTTTGCTTTCATCTTTCTTGCTAGATTAGGTTATTATACGCAAAAGTGATAATTAGGATTGCAAGTAGCATAAATATGATTATAGTTTGTAGTGATATATTCTTATGATCATATGTGAGTCATAACCTTTGTTAAATTGGATTAGTGCGCTTTCCACGTTCGATTGCTTTGATTGGCCTGATTTCATAGAACCTAATGCATCTAGGGAATTAAATTTGATTAGTGCTTTTACACGTTAGGTTGTTCCTTTAGATAGAATTCATATTCGCATCTTTTAATGTGTTTGTTGATGACATGAGGAGATTTATGGATATTCTTGCGATCAAGGTATTCTAGGGCCTTTGATAAAAGTTGAGATTAAAATATCAATTCTAGTTATTGTGTTGAAAACATGTTTGTGATTGAAGACGAAATCCATGACCAATATCTTCTTATCCTTGATTCAATTTGTTTGCTTATTTCTTTATTTTATTTGCTTTTATTTAGTTTATTATATAAAAATCACAAAACTACCGGTGTTATTTATAGGGAACCGAAACAATTTGACAACCTAGACCTCTCTGTGGGATCGATCCTTTCTTGCCCTTGCTATATTTATATTTTGAGTAGTAAGAAAGTGTAATTTATTTTTGACGCTTACGACCGCGATCAAATTTTGGCGCCGCTGCCGGGGAGGCAGCGGTTGTTAATTGTTTTTGGTTTCTTATTTTTGTGGAGAGTTTTTGTTTTATTTTTCCTATTTTCTGGTTTTTAACCTTGGTTTGAGAATCTTATTTCAGGTGCTTATTTCTATGGAAGGAGCATATTGGAACAATGGATACGGTTTTCAACAACCTCAACAATACGAAAACTACCAATTCCATGGGTATAATCAAAACCAATTCATTGGTTATGACCAATATTCCATGGAACCTTATGGTTTTCCTCAACAACCTTATGGCGGGGAACAACCACAAGAATGGGAGGATTCTTATGCTCGTGAACAAAAGGTCTCTAATTTTATAGACAAAGTTTCCAACTTTTTACAAGAGGAATTTCAAAAAGCTAAAGAGACTACAAACGAGCAACTCCAAGAACTTCGCGAAGGTATTGCTAGCTTGCGAAGAGGCATTGATCAATGCAAGGAAGATATGGATAATTCTAATGTGCATATGGTTTGTGATGAATATTTGATTGATGTTAATGTTGAAAAAGGGCAATCCTTGGGCACTTTTGTTGATAATTGTGTAGTTAACTCAACTCTTGATCGTAATAATGATCATTCACCTATTCAAAAGGATGAGTTCGAGATTAGCAACACTAAATTCAGCGAGGACCAATCTTATGTTGACTATGATAGTGACGGTGATTATGATACATTGCTTGAAACAACTCATGGTGACATCCCCGAGGAGTGTACAATGGAGTCTTTTTGGGATCAAGATGAAGACGAAGAGGAATATGTCGACACTTGTGTAGATTACTCAAGCATTGATCTTAATAATGATCAAGAGCCTATTCAAAGGGTGGAGCTTGAGGATGATGCATTTTCGAGTGTTCTAGAAAAGTTTCTTATAATAAAATTTGGATCCGCAAAAGAGCGTGTGCCTTACAACAAAGAGGAGTATGTTGAGAATGAAACCGTTATGACCAATATTGTGGAAGACCCAATTGAGCTTGCAAATGATTGTAATGATGATGTTTATGTCGAGACTTTGGTTAAGGCAGAAACGGACGAAGAATGGTTGCACGGTTTGATAGAGGACCATGATATGAACGAGGTGAATAATTCACTTGAATTTTTCAAGGATGAAGAGGATTCCGTAATACAAGAAATTGTGCAAGGTTTGTCTAACCCGTTGCCTATTGTTTCTTCTCCTTTACCTCTTATTGGTTTGAATGTATGTGCTTCGAGAGTATTGTTGAATGACTTTGTTTCTCGTTTTCCGCCATTAGAGAAACTTGATTCTCATACTATGCAGGTTTTGGAACAAGAAACCGTGGAAGTACCCGACTTTTATGTTCTTTATCCACTTCCGAGTGTAAAAAGGACTAAGTGTGGGGGAAACTTTCAAGCTATAACAATTTCATTATTCATATATTATGCTAATCATTGTGTGAAGTTGTTACTAGAATTGCAGATTTTTTTCTGGGCAGACTACCAGATTTTCAGATTGTTGGTATATAGACGATAACAAAAGAGTCGGGCTGACGACTTTAAACCAAGCGCTAAATGGGAGGCAACCCATAGATTTTGTATTTTAGTCCCTTTTATTTTTTATTTTTTTATTGTTTTCATATCATATTTGCACCCCCATGTTTAATTTCATTGCGTCCGGAATCTATCTTAGAAGAGAATTATGACGAATACCTTTTCGTCAGAAAAATTCAGACTGCACGTAGTTTAATCCAGAGACCATAACTGTCAGACCGTTTATCGAAACATGGTGCCCTTTTGACACTTTGTAGAAAACACGTAGATGAACAACTTTTGTGAAATGGAGTTTTTCCAAATTCCTTACCAATTTGTACAGTTTTTGCGTTTTATCTGCTGTTACGTCAGAATTCAGAATTTTCGGTTTTACACATTGAGGACAATGTGAAGTTTAAGTGTGGGGGAGTCTTTTGCATATAGAGTTTTTAGCCTTTTTGAGTCAAAATTTTCAACTTTTTTTTTGTAAATAGTGAATAAAAAACTCCAACTTGTAGTTAGTTTAGAGTCACATAGTATACATGTCGCTAAGATTACATCGAGAATCTCATAATAGTGACTGAACTTAGAGATGACAGAGAACATGATCGGGTTTCTTAATTGTATGAGAGTTAAAGTTGGATTTAACCATGCCAGTGGCAAATAAGGTGCAGACTGAATTCGGTATTAGAGTAGTGATCCCCTATAGTGGAGACTACCCATGTTACATAATGTGAGGCACCGACCTTCAATTCTTTGTACCTGTCTAAATTGTGCTTTTAGAGTGTGTGTCACCGTACGTAAATTCCGGGCAGAATGGTGAGCTGTCCAATTTCCCACCATAGAAGCACTATTTTGCTCTCTTGAGTGCTATTTTTATCAATCATGTTGGTGACATCGAATTGCTAACTTACATACCACTTGTAATCTTGTTCGCAGTTAGCACCATCCACCTTATCTCTCTCTACACCAACAGGTCCATAGAAACACCATCATCATCAACAAGAGGAGCATCACAAATTCGAAGGAAAGTTGAAGACGTTCAAGGTTTACAAGCAACAGTACATAATTGAGCAGATTTCAGACTTTATGTACGAGAGCGAATATTATCAAGATGAGAGTTCGAGAAGTCTATGATATCAAGACATATAAGTTGTGAAGAATCAAGCGGTAAAGTACTTACACCATGGCCATTTGTACTTATTTTATTTTCAGTTGTGTTTATTTCTCTTGTCTCAAAAAAAAAAAAAAAAAAAAAAAAAAAAAAAAATTAAGAAAAAAAAAAAAAAAAAAAAAAAAAAAAAAGACAAGAGAAAATTTTTAGGTTCGTTAATAGTTTTTTATTATTTTGTTTTGTTTTGTTTTTATTTTGTATTTATTTTTCTTGTCTCATAAAAAAAAATAAAGAAAAAAAAAAATAAAAGAAAAAGAAAAATGAAAAAAAATGAAAAAAAATGAAAAAAAAAAAAAAAAAAAAAAAAAGAGACAAGAAAAATTCATTGTATCATATTTTGGGTTTGTATAGTTTGTTTTTAGTTTTGTATTCTTTCAATAAAGCCAATGGAAAGAAGGAATATCTATAATGAAGTTTCAAGCGACAAGGAATTTAAGGAAATAATCATATTGTCGAGATTCTACGAAGTTCGAGAGTTATCATCAAGAGTTGAAGACCGAAGACGAAGATGAAGACACCGATAGAAGACCGAAGACGTTTCTATGGATGCTGTGAGAGTGGTGCTAGCTGCACGCCGAACAGATACGAGGTAAGTAAGCATATTCCCACCTTCGTTAAATGGTTGATTTCCTTTCGTAGAGATTGTCAGAAAAATGGGTTTTCAAAAATATATAAAAGATGTGGGTTTTCAAAGTATTTCGGAGGGTTTTACCTTCCTACCATTCAACGTGTCTCAGAGTTCTCTCTTCATTCCTACCTGGACACATGTGTGACCCATAAAAAGTCAGTTTATTATTGAGAGCAATATCAT
This sequence comes from Papaver armeniacum, assembly GCA_023531295.1. Classification (NCBI taxonomy): domain Eukaryota; kingdom Viridiplantae; phylum Streptophyta; class Magnoliopsida; order Ranunculales; family Papaveraceae; genus Papaver; species Papaver armeniacum. Next base: position 134,362 of record JAJJWW010008343.1, read on the forward strand.
AAAACCCTTTCTTGTGAGGCGAGTCGAGACTTTTGATCACTCCGAACCCGAATTTCTTTCGAGAAGGGATGGTTATTTCTCTCTCAACTTTTAAGGATGAGATTGTGTTCATTTATGTGTCTAACTTCTTATGACTAGTGTGCAGAATTTCTATGTCTTTCTAGCGCTTGGATGCTATCATTACGGAGAACTAGTAAGTTGGAAAAGTAGGTTTTGTGGGTATATCTCTAGTAAACCCTCACGAGACTATAACTCGTCCACTAGGGACACCTAGGGGTTTAAAGGCTTGTTATTTATGCTAAAAGTGACCGTAGCCTCGACGACACGGAGTTGTATGTATTTTAGAATTGTTTTGATTGATTTGCTCGAGGACTAGCAAAGTCTAAGTGTGGGGGAATCTGATAGGTGTCTAAAACACCTAATTTACTATTTAGTAGTTACGCTTTCTTTGCTATTTTTCTTGTGAATTATGTATTTTACGCGTGTTTTTGAGTTATTAGGTACTCTGGAGTCGCACGGAGGAAAAGAAGCAGAAATCATTCAAATTGAGTCGAAAAGGGTAAACCGGTCATTTCACAGGCAAGCGATATCCGGAGCCCAGTCAAATATAAGGGACAACCCTTTTGGATTCTAGTGAGAATTGCTAAAAGCACCCATGGGTGGTAATGGGCGCTCATACTATCAGATCTAGTTGGGTCGAGTTCTATTGTTTACAACATTTCTTTCAATTCTTCTTGAGCTGCAAATGGGGATTATTGTTGGAGAGTTGAATCAGAGGAATATTGGTGGATTGATGATGAACCAGTGAAGGATTATAAATCTAAGTCACTCTGGTGGATGTGTTCAGTTCACAAGAGTAGGAGTTCGAGTTCGATTCCGAGTTAGGGTTTCCGGTGATTTTGTTGATACTATCGATTGAAGATGATGGAGGAGTGTATGTTGAAGATAATGGTCGATTAACGGTGGGTTTGAGGTGAATTTGTGTATCACAGAAGGAATGGCTCGAATTAATGGTGGTTGAAAGATGAATTGAAGAACTGAGCAGGTGGTCTGATGTTTCTGAGATGAATGATGGGTTTGTGAATATAATGGGTATGGAATTGAGAGGATGATAACTGAAATGGTTGTGTTAGTGAGCTGCAGACAAGGATTTGAGGTTGGCTGAAGATGAGAATTACAGTCTGGGGTTGATTCAGAATTGAAACTCAGAGTTGAGTTAGATTGAGAAGATGTGAAGACTGGGTTTGTTGGCTAACCAAGATTAAGAAGAAGAGATTGATGGGTTTGTTTATCAGGGACTGATGTTGTCTATAATGGTTGCTGCCAGGGTTTGATGATGTGTGGACTCAGAGAGGATGATTCTGAGATGTATGGGTTGTGGCACTGAGATTGGAGGAGTGCAGGTTTTGTTGCAGTGAAGGCAAGGGAAATGGAGGTTTGAAGTTGGGTTCTAGCAGGAGCTAAAGATGAACTAATGAAGCTAGATGTTTGCTGTCGATTGAGAAGCTCATGCCATATAGGGAGTGACGTTGTTTGCAGGTTGGGTGTTGGTGTTATGTTACTGCATTGAAAGGGTAGCTGAGTCTCTGATGTTCAAATGAAGCTGATGCTGTGAAGAATGAATGTTTAATGAGATGGAGTTATGAACTGATGCTGCAATGTAGAATGGATAATGGAAGAAATTGCAGCGTGGTTGAGCTGTGATGAAGTGAAGCACCGAACCTTAGATGTATGTTAGGATGAATGATTGCAGGGATTGATGGCCAGAGGTGATTTCAGGTGGAATAGGGCTTGTGTTGCTGTGATGATGATGCAACGGACTAGGTTTGTGCAAATGGCAGTTGCAATTGGAGTTGAGGGCTGGAGCTGGTAATTTGTGCATCTGGTGCTGGGATGCTGCCATTGATGTGGAGAGAAGGAGAATGATGCAGCTCAGATGGTTCAAGTGGGAGTGCAGCATTTATTGGGCTGGAGAGCGAGATGAAGGCAGGCTATGGAATACTGGTGGTGACACTTAACTGCAGGCAGGTGGTCTTGAGCAATTGGTATTGCTGGCCTTGAAGTACAGCTGCAATGGATGGTTGCAGGTGGTGTTGGTGCGAGTCGATTACCGAGTTGTATGAGTAATAAGGAGATGGCGTGGAGGTGAGGCTCGGATGGGCTCAGACTGCAGGTTGAAGCTAACTGCATTTCTGGTGGAGCTATGGTTCTGCCTGAGCTTGTGTAGGGTGCAGCTGTTGCAGTTGTGGGTTCAGGCGAGATTGACAGTTGTAAGAGAGCCGCAGTGATGATTGAACTTGAGTTTGAGCTGCTGAAGTGCAGGGTATGAGTCAAATGGGTTTCTAGATGTTTGTTAGGCTGCAGGGTTGAGTTGAGTTGTAGGCAAGGGAATGGCTCCATAAGAAGTGTGTTGCTGTTGCAAATGGTGTTGAAGGGATTCAATGGAGAGCAGGCAGTGTGAGATGTTATTACTGTTGCTGCAATTGATGAATCAGGCACTGGAGTGAATGGCCTGAGCTAGAATGATGTTGGTAAGAAGATGTGGCTGGTAAAGGTGCAGTAAGTGCAAGAAGGTGGTGCTATTTGAGATGGAATAGTAGCTCAAACCCTGCACTTCAGCAGCTCAAACTCAAGTTCAATCATCATTGCGGCTCTCTTACAACTGTCAATCTCGCCTGAACCCACAACTGCAACAGCTGCACCCTACACAAGCTCAGGCAGAACCATAGCTCCACCAGAAATGCAGTTAGCTTCAACCTGCAGTCTGAGCCCATCCGAGCCTCACCTCCACGCCATCTCCTTATTAATCATACAACTCGGTAATCGACTCGCACCAACACCACCTGCAACCATCCATTGCAGCTGCACTTCAAGGCCAGCAATACCAATTGCTCAAGACCACCTGCCTGCAGTTAAGTGTCACCACCAGTATTCCATAGCCTGCCTTCATCTCAGCTCCAGTTCCAGCTGCTGCACTCCCACTTGAACCATCTGAGCTGCATCATTCTCCTTCTCTCCACATCAATGGAAGCATCCCAGCACCAGATGCACAAATTACCAGCTCCAGCCCTCAAATCCAATTGCAACTGCCATTTGCACAAACCTAGTCCGTTGCATCATCATCACAGCAACACAAGCCCTATTCCACCTGAAATCACCTATGGCCATCAATCCCTGCAATCATTCATCCTAACATACATCTAAGGTTCGGTGCTTCACTTCATCACAGCTCAACCACGCTGAAATTTTTTCCATTATCCATTCTACATTGCAGCATCAGTTCATAACTCCATCTCATTAAACATTCATTCTTCACATCATCAGCTTCATTTGAACATCAGAGACTCAGCTACCCTTTCAATGCAGTAACATAACACCAACACCCAACCTGCAAACAACGTCACTCCCTGTATGGCACGAGCTTCTCAATCGACAGCAAACATCTAGCTTCATTAGTTCATCTTTAGCTCCTGCTAGAACCCAACTTCAAACCTCCATTTCCCTTGCCTTCACTGCAACAAAACCTGCACTCCTCCAATCTCAGTGCCACAACCCATACATCTCAGAATCATCCTCTCTGAGTCCACACATCATCAAACCCTGGCAGCAACCATTATAGACAACATCAGTCCCTGATAAACAAACCCATCAATCTCCTCTTCTTAATCTTGGTTAGCCAACAAACCCAGTCTTCACATCTTCTCAATCTAACTCAACTCTGAGTTTCAATTCTGAATCAACCCCAGACTGTAATTCTCATCTTCAGCCAACCTCAAATCCTTGTCTGCAGCTCACTAACACAACCATTTCAGTTATCATCCTCTCAATTCCATACCCATTATATTCACAAACCCATCATTCATCTCAGAAACATCAGACCACCTGCTCAGTTCTTCAATTCATCTTTCAACCACCATTAATTCGAGCCATTCCTTCTGTGATACACAAATTCACCTCAAACCCACCGTTAATCGACCATTATCTTCAACATACACTCCTCCATCATCTTCAATCGATAGTATCAACAAAATCACCGGAAACCCTAACTCTGAATCGAACTCGAACTCCTACTCTTGTGAACTGAACACATCCACCAGAGTGACTTAGATTTATAATCCTTCTTTGGTTCATCATCAATCCACCAATATTCCTCTGATTCAACTCTCCAACAATAATCCCCATTTGCAGCTCAAGAAGAATTGAAAGAAATGTTGTAAACAATAGAACTCGACCCAACTAGATCTGATAGTATGAGCGCCCATTACCACCCATGGGTGCTTTTAGCAATTCTCACTAGAATCCAAAAGGGTTGTCCCTTATATTTGACTGGGCTCGAATATCGCTTGCCTGTGAAATGACCGGTTTACCCTTTTCGACTCAATTTGAATGATTTCTGCTTCTTTTCCTCCGTGCGACTCCAGAGTACCTAATAACTCAAAAACACGCGTAAAATACATAATTCACAAGAAAATAGCAAAGAAAGCGTAACTACTAGATAGTAAATTAGGTGTTTTAGACACCTATCAGCCAGCCTGTTTGGATGACTTAGATCGCATTTGGGACATTCAGGGAGGTGCGCACGAGTTCACCACCGACCCAATACTATTCCTGCTCGATTGACTTACCCACGGGAAGTCAATGATGCATTGAATTGCTCGATCGAACTAGAGAAGCCGCGGATGTTTCAAAACCCTAATTGGGTTTGCGGCAACATACTTCTGTCGTAAATTGATCACAACCATCCATCTTCGCCAGCCTAAACGAGTGGTATAGATCTAGATTCAGGCGATCTCGAAGATGTTAATGTGATCACCGTCGACCCACCTTTTCACATGACCGACCAGCCTATTCAAACTAGGGATCGATCCCTTGAAATGCTCGCCCAAATAGGGGTGGGCCATACAGTTTCTAAACTCTAAGTTGCATCAACGACAATATGTAACTGCCGCAATTCATCTTGTCCACCCAACTTTGCTAGCCTAGTTGGACGATGTAGATTTATTTCAGCAAACCAACAATGTAGCATGGCAATCACGACCACCTCTCTTTCACGAGGAGCGATCGACCAAGTGATGGCTCGTCCATACAGCCTTCAAATGATCACCCAAAGATGATCGGTCATGCTACCCTTTTAAGACGCTCTATGGGTGAAAACTATTCCTGCCAGATTTGGTAATTTGGGTTGTGTGGATGAGGAATGAATCTAAACCCTAAACAAATGCACTGCGCGGTGAGTGCTTGTAGATTCGGAAATCAATCTGTGCAAGTCCGGCCTAAACCAAGAAATGGCCGTTCCAGACTTGTTTCGGTCACAAAGTGAAGGAGATGGGGTTGATCTTAGGGAGGGAATCGAAGAAGGTGTTGAGATTGTGAAGGTGTTGGCTTGCTTATGACTTGTAACAGAAAGGTGAACTGGCTTGCAGGAGTAAGCAATCAGGTCCAGTGTTTGAATACGATTGTATAAACACTTGCCTCTGTTGTCTGGACTTGTCTTGTTTCTCTTGTCTCCTGTTTTTTACCTGTCTTGGAAAATAGGTAGGAGAATCTATTTATACAAGTCATTTGAGCCTTATTCACGTCTCTCGTGGGAAGTGGAGGAAGTGGAGTGATGGAGTAGTGGAGGTGTGTGTTGGTGTTACACGACCAGTCTTTCCCACTTCTCCTGTCATCTCTAACCGTCCATGACTTCCTGACACGTTCTTATGATGGCGCATTGCACGCTGTAAACCGCCAGACCAATACCCCAGTATGTATCCCCCAGTTTGTGACATGATTGATTTCTGGAATATGTGGATCGTGGATCCACGAAAGGTAGCATGTAATGCTAAATTGAATAACTACGTTATTCAGAAAGTTGATACTTGTGAAGTATCGTGTGTGTATTTTATGTGTGTCGCATCATGGTGTGGTAAAGTGACGGGTAATGACGCCTTACTGACCAATTAACTCCTGACCAGGGTTATATAACCAAGCCGGTGAAGTTGGAAGGACGAGATGATTTTTGAGACACTCATCTACGACCGTTGATGGAATTAGGGTTTTTGAAGAGGTGCGCAAGCATCACTCTTCATCTTGGTCGAAACCAAGCATGGGATATAATTTTGACAAGGCCGACCGTGCATGTGTGTAGACAACATGACGGTGTAGGCGCCTATACCCATTACCTCACGAAAGTATGATCTGGGCCACTCAATTCGTCCGGTGAAGTCGAATGGTCGAGATCAATTTGTGACAGAAAACCAGTGCCGCAATAGCCGCGCGTCATGCCCACTTCGGGCGCATGTTCCAAGGTGACCAATCTTGGTCGGTCTTGGCCGATCGATCTGGTGTGAAGGTGGTAGGCTGGTATTTACGCCTATACCTGAATATCCCATGAAAACGTGATTTGGGCCAATCAAATCGTCCGGCGAAGTTGAGCGGTTGAGATCAGTTTGCGGTTTGGGAGGTGTGACCACGCTAGTTTGGGCGCGCGTCTTGGAACAACCAGGCATGATATGCCTTGGCCGATTGGGTGAGGGGATAGATGGGTCCATGGTGGTCATGCTGGTATGACCGGACCTGCTTAATATAATCTTGGACCCTCCATTCGTGCCGGAGAAAATGGACGCTCGTGATGCTCAAAACCCTAATTTTGGGTTTCAAGGCCGTGCGTCAATGCTTGATTCGGGGTACGAATCGGGATGACCAACCATGGTTGGTCCTGACCGATTGGTCAGGTATGTAGGCGGGCCCACGGTGATTGTGTTGATATGCTCTGGGCCCTTTGAATCTACATCTACACCCTCCATCTATACCTGCGAAGATGGATGGTTGAGACTGTTTTGCGACACATGTAATATGCCGCAAACCCTAATTTAGGGTTTTCCGCCCATACGCTCTGGTTTGGACGTTTTGGCAAGCTAGGCCAATCTCTGGGGAGGCCGACCATGCGGGATCCGCGTTGGTTCGGTAGTGGATATTCCATACCTGCTTGGGGGTGATGGAATTGATCTGGGTCATCCAATCATGCTTGTGGAGTTGGATGACTGTGATCATATCCGGACCGATCTGATCAGTCAGGATGCTCAATCGGGCTAGTATAACACACCGAGAGGGGCTCAATCGGGCTAGTATAACACACCGAGAGTCAGCTTGTACGGGTATTTCGTACATGGTTTCATTATAATGCTTGGAGGTTCGTGTTGCTCTGTAAGAGTAACACTCAGTCGTCATGTCGTACTGATAATGAGTACAGGAAATACAAGGTTGATTGCGCATTAATTAATAATGCTAGAAATTCACAGGGCATATGGGATTGTTGCTACATGCTCCAACCTGGATGAATTTCATGTATTCACAGAATGGGATTGTTGCCACATGCTCCATTCTAGGTGAATTAAGTGAGGGAGTATCCAACACTTTTTGATGGCCTTATCTTTTACAAGATGTCAGCGTATAATTTTCTAATTTTTACAATTTTAACCTTAAATGAAAATCCACCATCAACAGACGCCCAATCCGCGACTTATTCAATCGAGCTCTAAAACAATAATGCTTCATACACATCGATTACTTTGAGCTGTTTAAATGCGATGCTTTACATGCATCGAATACATACATATTTCATGTCGGCCTCATAAACAACTTAGTTGTTTCACCTAATAGCATCATATGCTATTCTCCGCGGCAGGTCCCACAACTTAACCCACTCATACGGGACATTAAACATGTCACAAACTGGGGGATACTCACTGGGGTATTGGTCTGGCGGTTTACAGCGTGCGGCGTGCAACGCGCCCATTATGAGAAAGTGTCAGGAAAGACGAACAGTTAATGAGAGTAGTGGGTGAACGTGTGATCAGTCTTCCCTCATAACGGAAACACGATGATCACCTTCCGCACAAACCCACTTCTCCACTACTTAACTTCCTCCACTTCCTAAAAGATCAGGGTGTGTTCAATGATTTGTATAAATAGGTTTTCAATCTATTTTGAAAAGAGAACACAAGTGTTATCAACAAAAGTTGCCAGAAACCATTTTCTGATACGCAAGGCATAAACAGTCACACCTTCAACACTCTGATCTCAAACACCTTCTCCGCTTTCCTCCCTAAGATCAACCCTTCTCCTTCACCTTGTGACCGTATTGAATCTAGAACGACCATTTCTTGGTTTAGGCCAGAGTCTTACAGATTGATCTCTCGAACCTAAAAGCATTCCCGTGCAGTGCATTTGTTTAGGGTTTGAATTTGTTTCTCATCAACACACCCCAAATTACCAAAAACATCAGAATCAGTTTTTACCCCAAAACACTTGTATGGCCTGACCAACCTCACGAAACAAAGGATCAATTTTGTTTAATATCTCCTCATACGCAGAAACTCTGGGTTTGTCAACTTCAAAGATTTTCTCCGAGGAATTGGAAGAATGATCATCACCAGGAGTCCCCATCATGAACTGCAGAGAATAGTTATGTCTACATCAACAACCTACGTAGTAAAGAGGACAAAAAGAAACCTGCAAGAAGATATGAAACAATACCTAAAAGGAGATGAACGCAATCCTGTGGTGATCGATGTGAAATGAAAGGATCGAGGTGCTCTCTTATATTACGCAAACTGATGAAACCCGGAAAAGGAAAACTCTTTGCCTGCCATACATGAAGGCTCTAGATACGGGATATCAGCTGATTAGATACTTATCTATCTGGGATGGTTGACTCACCTGGGCTGTTGGCGGAAAAGAAGTTCGCCACCGCAAGATCAAGGCCAACGAAGCAAGAATAAAAGGATGTGTGATGCCTTTTATATGCACGACGCCTTAAGAGTTTGGATAAAAAGGAATCCGCTTTGGATTCAACCACGCCTAAATCAGCGCCAACGTCCTGTAGATGAGCTAGCACCACGCCAATGCTCCAAGCGCCAACGCCCGGTAGCCGAGCAAGAAGTATGCCTACACTCCGAGCCGCCATCGCGGGGATCATACTCGTGCCTCTTGCCAAGGTCAGTCGGATTCTTCCCGACCAACTCTATATGTCATGCCATTTCGATTTTTATCCTCGTCTGTTCACCATCTCATGCTTACCCCGCAACAGTGCCACTGTTACGTGCTAAGCAGGGACTTAATGTTGATGGTGGTTTTTAGTTCAGGGTTAAATTTGTAAAACCTCGCATTTAATGTACTGTCACTCTGCAAATAAACGGAGCCATGTAAGAGTGATAAGTGTTCAACCTCTTCACTGGCGCATTTATCGAGCAACTCAATATATTCACATGAAATTTATCCAGATTGGTGCATGTAGCAACAATCCCAGATATTCTGTAAATTTTGGCACCTTGCATGTATTATTCAGTTAATATAAGTTTCTTTGAATGCTTTCTGTGCTATGTTCCCCGGCTGAACCCTTAATATTGATATTGCATGACAATTTGTGTTCACTCGCAGCAGAGTAGCACGAATTTCCAAGTATCAAGGTTAAGGTCCTTGCATAAAGTATTCAATCGGAAAGCATACTGCTCTCTGGCAATGAACTTAAAGAACTCTGTGTCAACACATAGAATTCAATCAATTTTGTGATAATTCACAAGATTCAGATATTACCCTGACTAATTTGCAAAAATTAGGGTTTTGCGCCTTGCGCAGTATATTAGACCTTGCTTGTGGAAACTAAGCCTAGGCGAACTAGGTAACTAATCCGCAATGGATTAGTAGGTGCAAAATCCTACCCAAAATAATAAAACAAGGAATGAAAGGAGCCGCGGAATAGGAGCAGCAACAAAGGAAGGTGTGGCCATGCCATAGGCCAGCCGGCGCCACTTGCAAGTGGCCACACCCCATGTTGCTCGACCGGCCCCTATTTCCTGTCGACCAATCAGGTCGCCTTAAACCCGCCACACGCACATAAGTTGTGGCTGGGCCCATACTTGACGGCCCTATTTCCCATCGACCAATCAGGTCGCTTTAAATCCGCTACACGCACACTAGAAGTGTGGCCACACCCATGCTTGATCGACCCCTCTTTTTATTCGACCAATCAAGTCGCTCTAAAGCTGCCACAGTATCAAAAGAGGCAAAGTTGCGTCATATGGTCACAATGCCAAATTGGCTTTCCAAAGTCGCGCCAATACGCTAATTGGCATGCCAAACATGCCAAACGTGCCATTCCGCTCCGGCATATTAGTGACATGCCGAACATGCCATGCCTTGCCAAAACACTAATTGGCATGCCAAACACGCCAAACGTGCCACTTTGCCACAGAAGCATGCCGAACGTGGAAACGTACCATAAATAGTGCGGCAACGTGCTAACCCACTTCTTGTTCGTGGCCAAACGCCATAAGATATTCCAATTAGGGTATTCTAAACACGGCTCTGCCTTAGTGGCGTTAGTCGAAACCCTAATTTCCAGTCGTGACCTAATTACGCTACTTTGGCCCTACAACATGCCACAAGCCATATGGGACCCGCCAAACCCTAAAAACGGCGCCATTCTATAGCCACCCGTGGCCATCCTTGCGCATGTGGTTTTTCCCATATTATGGCCTGCCATAATTCCTTTAATGTGGCCATGGCACCAATTGCATAAAGTGCCACCGTGCCGCGGCCATGCCACACACGCTAATTAGGGTTTCGACATGCCAAACCCTAATTTAGCTAAAGTTGCCACGCCAACTAAGTCAAGTAATTCTCCTAAGGCCTTAAGTTTGATGTAACAACATGGACAATGTTGCCGGAGCCATATTTGGGTCTAACACCAATATAGCTGCCATGGCTACGCCAGGCGCCACTATGCCACTAGCATGCCGCTATATGCCACTACGCCATTGGCATGTGCCAATGACGCCACTGTGCCACTATCAGGCGCCACCAGAATGTGGCCATTATCCATGGCCACCCTTTCTCATGAGTTACGATCTCAGCCGTCCAAATTCGCCACAGAATTGACATGCCTATGGTAAGTTTTGGGCGACCAACTAAGACAAGTCTAATAGCATCATATGTTATTCTCCTACGGCAAGTCTCCTGACTTTGACTTGCCACACATAGCAACCTGCTACATGTTTTCCATGAAAACACTCGAGACATCAAATATGTCACAAACTGGGGGATGCTCATCAGGGTATTGGTCTGGCGGTTTACAGCGTGCGGCGTGCAACACGCCCATTATAAGAAAGTGTCATAAAGCAGGGCAGTTACTGGCGCTAATGTAGTTGCAGAAAATCCCACAATACACCCCTCACTATATTTTGTTTAACTAATCCATTCAAAAGATAATAGATGAACAATTATGAATGTTTATTAATAACTTTCTTGAATCTTTACACAGGAAAATGGAATTACACTTAAGAACTTACAAATATTCTCTCTCTTTCTCTCTCCTAATGACTTACTCTCCAATCCAAAAAGACCTCTCCTAACGACAGATTCACTCATCCCTTTATATAGGGTAGTACATAGTGAATGACAGCTAAGTTGTCCTTTATTTTCGGAAATGTCTTGCGAAGTGTCGCAGACGTACAAACATTCATACTCGCGACACTTCTTAACTTTCGCCAGATTTCATATCCTCCTATCGTCATCCAATGCGTCATTTATTTTTAACCCTCTGCGACTGACTCGCAATGTTGTTATCCGTTGTCTTCGCGAATTGTTGTTGTGGCGATATTATGATCCTACATCTTGCCTCTTCTCATGTCTTCTCTGCGAAGGAGAGAATGTCATGAGAATCAATATTTTTGAACCGCCGCAACTGTTTATTTGTACTTGTTTCAGTTTCATCTTTCCATACGGACTTTATTACAGATGTCTACTCCTCCATTCTATTCCTGACACGTTTCTTTCAATCGTTTATTCTTGACCATTCACGTCCCTTCTCACATTAAATGCTCTCGTTTTCCCCGAGGATGTTTCTCTCTATATATATTTTTCATATCTTTCTCTTCTCCTCTTTCGTCTTCTCTCTGCAATTTTTCTTTTATCTTCTTCTTCCGCAAGTTGCGCTTCTATTACTGCAAATCTTCAATCTTTTTTATCATATCTTAATCTTCGATTCTTTATCCATTCTCATATTGATAATGGCTTCACTTAGTCGTATGTACAAACCCCGCTTTATTGAGACTCAGAAAAAGTTGCAAGATAAAGGTTTCACCCTTTCTATCATTCCTAATCAAAGAGGTTCATCTATACTCACTGCCAAGCTTTTTTCTGATCATCAATGTGATGATCACAAGATTATTGTTTCGCTAGGTCAACTTCTCGCAGGACTTCCCATTCCTTTATATGATCCTGAGATGCCACTCTTTTATGAAATCCTTTCCCATCCGAACTTCTCGCGTCTGTCTATCAACTATGCGGCGATTGTATCCGCCTAATGCTCGAGTTTGCCAGTCGTGGTGCTGGCAAAGGATCTCTATATCCTAACGGTGCCGAGAGATCCCGAATATGTAAATTTAGAAATAATCCCGAGAGATACACTTTGTGGAAAACTTCTTTGAAAATTATGAAGTAATAGGCATGAGAAATAAGAAATCTCATTTGGGGCGCTCGGTTGAAGAGAAAAGATAATATCCCTGAGGATAAATTACTTATGCAAGATATCGACTGGCATTCGGGTAAGAATACTACTCCTCGCCACTCTAAAGATGAGAGATGGTGGGTTGTTCCTTTGCTCTTAAGCGGACCTTACATAGCAGGTTCGCATGTACTCCCTGCAAATCTCGCAGGCTATCATCCTTGGGAATTTAAGTGGCCCGAGGAGACGAAAGAGGTATGTCTCCATAGTTTGCTTTTGCAATCCCTCTTTCCTCTTGTATTCATTGAGTTTGTAAATTTTCCAGATTGCCAAACTGAGGAAAAGTTACAAGGCAAATCCACTGGCAAGCACCTTGGCAATACTTCGATCGCTTACGGATGAAGTAAGAAATATCCTTTTTGTGTTATTTAACAATATTGTTGCCTCTATTTCTTATCTTCATTTGTATGCGAAGGTTGACGCTGAGGAAACGATAGCTGCGAAAGTTAAAGGCAAAACTAAAGCCAATGCACGCAAGGATAAGTCTTCTGCTCCACCATCTAAGAAGCGAAAAGCTCAGCCTTCCTCTCATCTTAGCTCAAGTTCTGAGTCTTCCGATGAAGATGATAATGATAATGTTTTGGATTCAACTTTCCAAAATGAAGCTCAATCGGCCAATTCTCCTATGGATCAATTGTTCAGCATCTTCTCGGATTCTCTTCAAGGAATTGGAGATACTCACCTGACTTCTATATGCGAGAGCCTCGCCACTGTATGCAATGCTACACTACTGGATGGCAATGACTCTTTCAAAGGAGTTTCTAGATCTGTATCCCCTAGCTTCTTAAATGCACTTAATTCGTTGGTATGTTCGACCTCATGTTTCCCTTCCAACTTCATTTTTTAATTTATATCTTAATAGCCTTTTTATCTTTCTTCGCAGGCTGGAAAAACTTCTTTTGTAGTTGCCTCAGATCTTGAGAGGAGGTATAATATTCAATTGAAAAAGAATACCCAATCTTGCACAAAGATCAAAGAATTAGAAGTTGAGTCTGCGAGATATCGCGAAAAGATCCAACAATTGGAGACTGAGTTTTCTGCCCAGAAAAACAAAGTTACCACTCCCCAGAATGCTAATCAGCAACTTTATGGTATAAATTTTTTTTTCTCTCTTATTATTTTTATTTTATCAATTTCTGTTGCTACGACTTATCACTTTCGAGATGTATATAACCTCTCCGAAGAAGCTATTCTTCTCCATTCATTTTCGAGCCTATGGATAATGATACTCTCTCGCTCATCTCAACAACTTTTTAAGTAGTTCGTCGAGCGAGAATTAATACTCTTTCATTAAATGAACTCCAAACCAAGTACCGCCTCTTAGAAATTGAGCACGAGATCTAGTTTAAGTACAGACCAACCAGTTTAAACAAATGTATCTCGAGTCTCATGAGGAAACCAAAATTTTAAGGAAGAAAATTAGTGACCATATAGATGACAAAGATCGCATTGCTAATAATGGTGCCAGGGCATTAGCAACATTTCAAAAGTCCCTTCTCGAAGTGCAAATGGAGCGAGATGAATTGCTTCGTCAGAATTCCTTACTTACCGAGCGAGAAAACCAAATTCGTTCACTTCTTATTATAAATAATGATGATGAATTCGCTTGGGCCGCGAAAATCTTAGATAATGCCGGGAATAATTTAGGTGTTGATGTTAGTCTTCATACCGAGCATACTTCCTTGGTTAAAGATATAATATCGCGAGAGAAGGTTACTTATTATACCTTCTTGTTTCTTACCCGTAATATTGATGTTGAGTTGTTAACTTATCGTTGTCTACTTGCGAGTCCGAAAAAGATTTCAAGCAAGGATTGAAGAACTTGAATCGAGAAAGCACAACTCGCAAAGAATCTCAACCTTCGCGAGAATAAATATTCCAAGTTGAAGAATCAATTTCAAACTACGGTGGCGAATTTTAATAATGATGCCGTTCGTTTTCGCAATGAAGCCATGGAGTATGTTTGTAAAGATCATAAAATCCCTCTTTCTTCATATCCTTGGCTTTCCGAAGAAGTTCCTGAGAATTTGCCTGTCTCAGACATTTCTGATAGTGAAGCCAGCGAAGAAGAAAATTCTGGCGGCGAGAATAATAGAATTGAAGGATCAGATAGAGGAGAAGAATCGCCAAAGAGATAATTCTTTTTGTTTCTTTATTACTGTAATATCTGTACATTTCTGTATCTCTTTTTTGTAAACTTCTTGGGTTTGTTGCCCATAAATTCAATCTTCATTCCCCTTGGTTGGCAGTTTTTTCCTTGTAATATAATTGGCTAACATTATTAATGTATAACTCTTTCATTGGAAGATGGATAACAATATTTCGTCTTTTCCATCCCCATATTTGCCTCTGTTATGCATCTTCATATGAAAGAATGAAATTTCTGAGATTCGCACTTTCTTCTTCTGACCAGGAATGATGTTTAAATTTATAATTGCGATGAGATCGCAAGAACTTTTCATTAAAGAAGAGATTTTTTGGTCTCGCCTTATCATTTTTGGTGGTCTTCTAAGCTTGACCTTCCTAAGTAAAGGTCTTACTCTGCCACCCTTTATTGCGACAAGATCGCAGGACGTCTTTACACTTGCATGTAAAAACCCATTGACCTTGTCTTATCATTATTCAAGTATTTTTGCCTCTGCAGGATATTTGGCTTGCGACAATATGACAGGCCTAAATTTTCTCGCGAAAGTAAAGCCCCATGACATTGTCGTCTTGCGACGAAATCGCAGGACGTCTTTACACTTGCATGTAAGGACCCATTGATCTCGTCTTACCCTCGCGTTAGTATTATTGCCTCTGCAGGATCATTGCACAAATATGACAAGCCTAAGTTTCCTTGCGGAAACAAAGCCTCGTGACATTTGCGTCTTTGGCACTTATCAGCTCCCTAATGGAGGGTGCCGCCCTTATCACCTCCCCGGTTGCCCCTTCAAGGAGGCGTACATCGGCCATACAAGGCTAGCTCCTCCCATCCGGTCTTAACAACAACCAGTTGTTTTCGTGAGCCTCTTATCCCTTATACCTATAGAGTTTATGGTTACAAGGCTGCACCCTAAGTGGAGTTTTCTTCGGGCCGAGTGCAGCATGCGCCAAGACTTGTCAAGAGTGGTAAGGAAGTTCCATGCTCCCCGCACTCTTGACTCAACCGTGTACCTCGGCGCCTTGATCATACGCTGACTCCTTGAAAGAGACCCTCGGTCGCCCAACCAGGGTATAACCTACATATATAGTTGGGAATCCAAGGTACCTCCTCCGGATAGGCTTTCATGGGCCCCAAATCTGCATGACCCAGGTTCCGGGGGCGGTGTAACCTTTTCCCTGAGCCATGTTAAGAGATACCCCCTTATATGACACACTTTAGGTCTTACATTTGCCTCTTACGAAATGTAATTCGCGAACTAGGGTGTACGCCATAAAGGTTCGTCCCATTCATTTATTCATTCATTGTTGTTAAATCATTCAATCATTCATATTTAATTGCTGTCTGATATTTAATTTGCGAAGACATCGCACAATGTTGTTCATTCATTTTTGCCTCGGATTCTTGTACATTCTTCTTGTCGAAATTCTCACATATCATTTCTTCTTAGTCTTGCCTTTGATATATCTTTGTCGATTACTTATCACAGACCATTCATCTTACTTTTTATGCCTTTTGTTCATTGTACTCTTTGCCTCAGCGTTATCCCAATCCTTGAAGGACTCCTTTCCATCGTAACGTTCGCCTGCTTCCATGCATTCATCTGCGGCACTTCGCGATGTTTCTACGACACTTCGCGATGAACTACAACCAATTATCTTTGCGGCATCGTAACATTCGCCTATTCTTGCGGCACTTCGCGATGCTTCTTCATTTCTTATCTCTATAGTATCCACCATCACTTCTCTTTTCTCTGTTCATCTTTGATATTCTGTTTCCAACCTTTCCTTTTAGCATTTCTCTCTTCTGACTCTCTACGTCAACCTCATAACATTTCGACCTTCCTTCCAATCTCCCTTTATAATTCCAATACCATTTGGATGGGGAAACTTTATACATTGATGGTATGTTGATGCTACTCCCAAGATTTCGTGCAGCCATGGTCGCCCAATTAATGCGTTATAAGGAGATTCCACGTCAACCACGCAGAATAAAATGTCAGCTGATAATCCTTGTAAAGGTATCCTCATGTGAACCTCTCCTTTAGGTTTGTTCGTTTGCCGTTAAAAACCGTAGATTTTGTATGTTGAAGGAATCAAATTTTCATCCTCTCCACCCATGGTCTTATAAGTATGGTAAAACAGAATATTCACCGAACTTCCAATGATCGATTAGGATTCTATTGATTGCCCAACAATTTTCTGCTTCGTCATCTTCTCCATCAACTGGTCTTGGATTAATGTCTAGTCGCACCACCAACGGGTTATCATGTGCTTCTCTTCCTTTGGGTACCTCGTCAGCAGAGAAAGAAATAATTTTTAGTTGCCAATCTTTCAATTGCGATTTTCTCGCCAGGTTCATCACTTCTTTGTTATGAAAATCTCTTGCATATACTCTACTAAGCACATTATCGTGAAAATCTTCAATTGTACGATATGAATGAACTATAGAGTTGCAAAATAGATTTTTGGCCTTTGTTCCCACTTCTATTATGAATGCTTCTTTTCCCTTCTTTGAAACTGTTCTTTGCACTTCTGATGGTGATGTTGTTAGTACTTGCTTTCCTTTCGCTTCATCTTTTAGAAAATGAGTCAACTTCCCCTGATCAATCATTCTGAGAATGATTCTCTTTATGTTTCTGCAGTCATTTGTTAGATGTCCATGAAAGCGATGGTAAGAACAATATTCATGACTTCTGTCACTTGGTGGTGGTTCACTCCCTGCATTCCATGGTGGTGGTACGTCCTCCATTACAAGTATAGCTTCCCAAATTTTTTCCACGCTAGCATTTAGTGGTGGCATTCTGATCTCTTCCCACACCACTCTACGATTTCTCGGCCTTCCATGGTTATTCTGCCTTTGTCCTCCATAAGTTTCTTGTATATGATCTAATCTCTGAATTTTATTATTGTTGCCGCGGTTGTAGTAGTTCCTTTCTCTATCAAACTCCTCCTGATCTCGGCTTCCCATAGCCACTATTTTCTCATTGTCCATCGTCAACTCTGTTTTCCGGTTGCCCTTGCGAAGTGGTCGCCACTGAGTTTAAAAATTTTGGTAATAAACTTGCATTCGCAGCGTTTGAACTTGTATTCGCAACTGGGTATGATTCCATTTCATTTTGTCTTTCTTCCAAAGCAATGTATTCTTCTTGAAGTTCTCATGACTCGGCCATCGTAATCGTATTTTTAATTCTCGAATATTTGAATGTATAACAAACTTGTTGCGAACAGAGCATTTACAAATGATAAAATGAGATATCTTTCCTCTACCCTCGTAGGCCATTTCATTTGCACATTGTTCTCCATCTCATTGTCGATGTCTTAAACTCTCGCCAACTCTTTGTTTCAATCCGAATACATCTTCAATTCCTGGTCGCATGGAATTGTTACTTATATAAGCTCCCAAGAAAATAGTTTGTAAATGGTTGAATGATGAGATTGTGTTTCTTGGTAATCCTTCAAACCATTTCAGTGCTTCTCCAATTAAGCTTGATGCGAAGTATTTGCACAATATGGCATCATGATTCTCCCATTGTAACATACATCTCATATAAGCCTTGATGTGTTGTACCGCACAGGTTGTTCCATCGAAAATGTTGGTTAATGCAGGCAGATTGCACTTAGGTGGTATTCCTCCCATTTGTACTTCTATCGTGAAAGGAGTCTTCGCAGCTTCTGCGATGGCTTCATCCAACTGTCTTCTTCCTCCTTCCTTCTTACTATTTAACAATTTTCTCATTTCTGCTAGTTCTTTCAAGATTTGCTCATTTTCCTCAAGATTTGATTCTGCTGGTCTTTTTAGCTCTGCCTCTCGCCGCCTGCGTTCATGCCTGTTTTGACCTTCTTGTTCACTATTTTCTTCTCTCCTTTCTCTGCGACTTTCTTCTTCGTCTCTTTCATCAATTCGCACACCATTATATCTATTGTTCTCTCTTCTGGGTTCTCTATCAACTCTCCTCTGCATTCTTTCGTATTCTCCACTGGTATTTCTATTGACACGATCTTGTGCTCGCCTCCTTTCTCGGTTGTCGTGATTATTTTGCCGGATTGCTTCTTCCAATTCTTGGTTTTCCATTTCTGCTCTTACTCTCTCTCTCTCGCGGGCTAAGCGTGCTTGTTCAGCATAATGTTTCTCAATGTCGTCCACAATCTCTTTTTGCCTTCTCAGTGCTTCTCTTCCGTGCAGTATTGTTCTTCCTTCAGCGGCTGGATCATTTGGCCCCTGAAATCGCCTAGTTCCTTGATTTTCTTCACTCTGCTCATCTTGTACATTCTCGGGATGTGGAATATAACGATCTTCTGCGTCCTCTCTTCTTTCATGATATTCTGAGCTGAGATTTTGTGCTTCCCGTTGGTTTTCTACCTCTGTAATTTCTGTTGGTAAGGCTCTCCTTCTTTCTTCCCTAGTCGATCTTGAACTCGATCTCGCAGTGCTTCTCGATCTTCTACTTTGCAATCTTATATTTTCCATTCTTAATTCATGATTCTGTCTTGTCAAATTTGCTCGCTCTTCTGCTTCTAGTCGTCTTTCTTCATGTATTGTTTGTCTCAATGTTTCCAATGCTGTGATTTCTTCATTTCCTAGATTCATTTCTTGGTCTCCTCCTTCCTGTCCGTTATTCATCAACTGCTGCTCTTCTTCCCTTTCATCCTCAGAATTCGACCTCCAAGTATGTACACTTACTCTATCGTAATCCACAGTTTCATTTGTTATTGGAGGAATTAAACGCTGAACATGGTTTTCTTCATCATTTCTCATATTCACCCTTGACGGTTCTCCTTGTTCAATTCTTCTTTCCCCAGCAAGTCTTCCACTTCTTCTCACAGGTTGTTCAAGTACATTTCTTCTTCTAGCCATTGCTCTTTTAGTAAATCTTTTGAAAATTATCGCATTCAAATTCTTCTAAATCTCTATGCCAATCTTTTCTTAGTTCACAAGTTTCTAGCGCCAATATGTAGTTGCAGGAAATCCCACAATACACCCCTCACTATATTTTGTTTAACTAATCCATTCAAAAGATAATAGATGAACAATTATGAATGTTTATTAATAACTTTCTTGAATCTTTACACGGGAAAATGGAATTACACTTAAGAACTTACAAATATTCTCTCTCTTTCTCTCTCCTAATGACTTACTCTCCAATCCAAAAAGACCTCTCCTAACGACAGATTCACTCATCCCTTTATATAGGGTAGTACATAGTGAATGACAACTAAGCTGTCCTTTATTTTCGGAAATGTCTTGCGAAGTGTCGCAGACGTACAAATATTCATACTCGCGACACTTCTTAACTTTCGCCAGATTTCATATCCTCCTATCGTCATCCAATGCGTCATTTATTTTTAACCCTCTGCGACTGACTCGCAATGTTGTTATCCGTTGTCTTCGCGAATTGTTGTTGTGGCGATATTATGATCCTACAGCTAAGAAGTAGTGGGTGTAACTAAACAGTTTCCTCCATGGTGGGAACGTGGTCTCTGGCATTTACACATAACCCCACTTCTCCATTACTCAATCACTCCCACTTTCTATGAGGTCAGGGTGTGTTCAATATGACTTGTATAAATAGGTTTCACATATTTCAACAAAATAACAAGTTTTGGTGAGAACAACAACACAGTATCCAGAAAAATACAAAAGAACTGATAGCTTTCATTCCGCAAGCCAGTTCCAAATTCTGATACAAGTTATAAAATATCCACACCTCCAGAATTATCCATTCTGGTCTCAACACCTTCTTCGCTTCCTTCCCTAAGACCATCCCTTCTCCTTCACTTTATGACCCAAGCAAGACTGGAACGGCCATTTCTTGGTTTAGGCCAGGATTGTACAAATTGATCTCTCGAATCTAAAGTACTCCCGTGCAGTGCATTTGTTTAGGTTTAGATTTGTTTCTCATCCACCCACCCAAATTTACCAAAATCAGCAGAAACAGTTTTTACCCATAAACAAAAATATAATGAACTTTGATGACAAAGAGTCTATGATATCATTATGCAAATATTGATGAAAAATAGAATGAATATTCCGTAGTATTGATCTTTCCCTGATCCACTTTATGTGAAAGTACTGTGTGGCTCCGTAAGTTTTCTTATGTTGATCATTTTCGATTAAATTAATCATAGGTTCTATTGTGGTTGATTTAATTGAGTTTTCTGGATATAAATTCATGTTTCATGTAATTTTTTAATGTCCAAAGAAATCCTTCTTTTCTCGTAAAAGTAAGGTCGCTCTTGTTGTTCCTTTGGGAATGACATTTTATGGGGGAGAATTCTTAATTGAACTTCTTCTTAATTGCCAAATCTTTGTGGGGAGTGCGGCTGTGGAATATTGTAGGGGTTATCTTGTATCTTTATTAACTTCTTGATGAATTCACTAAGTTTCGACGATGTGAAATCATCGAAACAAAGTTGATATCTTCTCTTTTGGTCATGAAGTATCTCTATGGAAATTTCATTAGGATCCCACTAGTTTTCGTACCTTTGCCAATTTATATTGACAAAAAGTGGGGGAATTAATGTGTAGTTCACACTACAAATACATATGGTTTACGGATCATTATGTAAGGGGAGTGGTTTTCATTGTGAGATGAAGTATTGACTAAGGGGGAGTGATACCTATCACCATAGTATTGTTGTCAAAGTTGTGGTACAATTGGACTTTGATGTTGTGTAATAATACTATGATACTGTATATATAACAATGATTGAGAATAACTGTTTTCTTATTGTTATAGCTATGGATCTTCAAAAACTATGATACTGAGTTGAACACGTTCAAAATCACTGGAGTTCTTGGAAGTGATGAAGATTTCGAGTAATGTTGAAGAACCAAGGAGATCAAGCATTTGGATGAGAAGCTACAAAGTTTATTTATTTTGTAATCCATATGTATTGATAGTTTTGTCACTAATATTGACAAAGGGGGAGATTGTTAGAGCACTGCTCGGTCAAACTCGCAAGCGTTGTTATCTCAAGCTTGTTTGTCAAGTTTAGTTGCCAAAATTATAAGTCTTGATTTATAGTCTACTTATAGCTAAGTATCGGATTAGGATAGAATGTGTAGTTGAGCTTTAGACTTCACGGCGTTCATCGAATGAAGATGAAGAACTACTCAAGGGAACTTGTGGGACTTCATCAACAAAAGGTATGTGGAGACTTGAACTCATCTATCACTCAAAAGTCTATCTACTTTATCTCCTATTTGAGACAAAAGTCGTATTGCTATATAGACTTCAATTATACACATTTGGTATTTCGAGCTGAGTTTATCTCGCTTATATATTTCTCGAAATATGTGTTGGTAAGCTTTCGCTTTAACTAAGTTCATCTTTTATTCTTGAACAAAGTCAAAAGATGATCATGTGAAAATCGCCTTGTAACATCTTACATGATTTGTATGATGCAATCATTTGGTGTAGACTCGGAATGTTTCGTATTGATCATTCGATCACTTGAAAATTGCTTTGGAGCTAATAGTTGTGTGATACATCTATTTTCGTCATCTAAGAATGTTTCAATGATTGAAATGAGAGTTTAGAACATGTAACCATGATTGTATATAAGAATAGTGTGTGTATTCACATTTGTGTAAGGTCCAATTCCGAGAACCATAATATGTGTACCCGTATACGTACTGGTTGGTTAATGGAAGTCCGGGAACTAAGCATGCGTACCCGTACGCGTACTGGCGTAAGTCCAAGTTCCGGAATTCAACTGAGGTTGTAAGTATGCGTACCCGTTCGCGTACTAGCAAAACCAAACTCAGTCTGGCTACTTAAGTATGTGTACACATATGCGTACTTGAGTAGGTTATGTTCTAAAATCGGTTTGTTCATGAACTAATACATTTATAAATTAAGGAATGCAATCTTTTGCAAACCGTGACTATAATGTTCATGAAATGATTCGAGTGAATCAAAATCGATTTTGCTTCAATTGTGTCTTGTATACTTCTATGAGAATATAAACAATTGAACAACTCTCTAACTAGTTTCATTTGATTAATTTGAACTAGTTGTGATACAGATGAATAAGGTTGATATGAAAGTGTTCATATGGCTAACCTCGGTTAACTATTGTTTAACCAATTAAGTGTACACGTTTAGGTACGGTTACCTTTATCTAAATGTTGGTACATTTCATTTGTGTATAACAAGCTAAGTTCGATCTAACAGTTGAAAGATATTAGCTTGAATCTAATCAGGTTTTCATCTAACGGTTGAAAGATATTAGCTGTAGTTGCGTATTATGATCTTGTTGTTTTCTATTGTGATTGAGTACTATCTTATTTAAGATTTGGTCGAGATTTATTCTCCGATAGGCAAGATTGAAAAGTAGTCACAAACACATTCGTCTCATCATTTGTGATTCCACAATATCTTATTTCGTTAATCGATTAAGATTATTGTGAGGTGATTGATATTACTAGGTTGTTCTTCAGGAATATAAGTCCGGTTTATCAATTGGTTCCTGTTCACCTTGATTTATCAAAAGACGGAACAAAACTCGTAGGTATATCTGTGGGAGACAGATATATCTATTTAATAGACTTTTATGTGTGATACAGATTTGTTTATTAAGTCTTCGACTTTTGGTCGTAGCAACTCTTAGTTGTGGGTGAGATCATCTAAGGAAATCAAGTGCGCAGAATCCGGTGTGGTTTTAGAGACGTAAGGAACGCAACTGTACCTTGATTAGTGTGAGATTGGTTAGGGCTCAACTACATTCCAGTCCGAAGTTAACTTGGAGTAGGCTAGTGTCTGTAGCGGCTTAATACATTGTGGTGTTCAATCTGGACTAGGTCCCGGGGTTTTTCTGCATTTGCGATTTCCTCGTCAACAAAACTTTTGGTGTCTGTGTTATTTCTTTTCTACATTATATTTGTTTATATAATTGAAATATCACATGTTGTGCGTAATTCAATCAATTAAATAATCCAACCTTTGGTTGTTGATATAAATTGATCGACACTTGAACATTGGTCTTTGGTACCGTTCAAGTTGTTTCAGATAATAATCAGGCTCGCGGATTTCTATCTGTTTGATTTGCTAATTACATTGTGAAACGGAGATACAACTCTTGGATATATTTTTTGATCGAGCTCGCTTTATTAGTTGGCGCTCTTAGAAGTATATTGGAGTTTGTCCATACAGATTGCCTAAACGAAATATTGGGTGAGGTTGTTAGACCCCCGCTTTTTCAATATGTCTTCTATGTCTAATTGTGTGAGGTATATGCTAAGAGACGATACTGGTAAAGCTTACTTTTGTGATGACATGACCTTTGAAGTTTCTTTCCCGGCTAAAGCAAAAACTCGTGCAATTTCGGCTGTCTTGAAAAAGGTAGTGAAATTAAAGCTCATTCATGTCATAGTTGATAGTGATGCAAAGATTTTTGTTGATCAATTTTCTACTGGAGATTTTACTAGTGACCAATGTACGGATGCTCTCTTAAAGTCATTCTTTATTTCAGTTCTAGCCTTGTGTCTTGTAATTTTACTTTTAAACCCAGGATTTGTAATGATGTTGCTCATGTCGGGATTACTGGGCTA
Source organism: Papaver armeniacum (assembly GCA_023531295.1). Lineage (NCBI taxonomy): Eukaryota > Viridiplantae > Streptophyta > Magnoliopsida > Ranunculales > Papaveraceae > Papaver > Papaver armeniacum. Next base: position 158,610 of record JAJJWW010008343.1, read on the forward strand.
ATGTTAACTATGCAACTATGTTCTGGTTTATAATTCCAGTTTGGTTGTTACCAATTGTGAAGGCAGGTCGGTAGCCTTCTTCAAGGCCTTTATTTATAAAAAAACAAAAAGAATCAATTTACAACCATAGATCCCAAAGGCAATAAAACCTTCATGATACAATATGCACTATCAAGCAAATATAAAACATGACACATAAGGATATGCGAGTCTAGTAAGAAAACTAGGCTTCGGATAAAACCTTACTACTTTTTTTCTTGCTAAGTCCAATTTGTTTATAAAAAGCAAAAAATAAAACTATAAGAGTTAACTACAAGAAAAAAATACTCATAGATTCCTAGAAGAGCTTGGAAATTATTTGAATTTATAGTTGGATATATTCCGTCCCTTTCATAAAATGTAAAAAGGGTATGCTTCAAACAAAAAATAAGACATGTATAGCGGTGGTCTATCCACAAATCTAGTAATATTTCTTTGATCCAGAAGACATCCTTTGTTTGCCATTGTATCTGCAAAAAAAATAACCTCAAGATAAGCATGTTCATGCCAAACTGTGTGGTAATGACCACATGCATGTAACCATGTTTAATTTAGAATCCAAGGAATGAGTCGGAGATCGAAAACTTGAACCACGGTACTTCTATCATAACTAATCAATATCTTCTTGTTACCCCATTGAACTTCCTATTTTAACCAAGCAATTACCGCATGAATCTTTGACATGTAATTTGTCATGACTCCCAAACTAATATGCTGGGCTCTGAAACATTGCAATCATCACTTCTAGCCACTATACTTTCCCCATCCAAACCCAAATTACCACTTGAAGCACCACCATGGAAAATCATAATCTCATTTGCATATGGAGGATGCCAGTTGCTTTCAACCAAAACATACTTTACCTTTCGATAAGCCACTCTGAAGAGATACTAAATTCTGAGATCATCAAAATTTTGAGTGTGACACCCGTAATTTTCATATATATGACATATACTTTAGGATGTGTCATTACACGAGACAAAGCTTCATTCTGAGCCTGTGTTACGTACTATGAGATGTGTTAATGGAACATATCCTTAAGCCTGTGATACACACCTGATGGAAATGATGTATTGTCTTGACATTGTGATGTTACAGCATCATTATGCTTGTCTCTTACCAGAAATGCAACATTTCTCTATTTTTCTTATTAAAGGAAGCATCAACAATGCTACAAAATCGTTATGTATTTCTCTTACAAAGTGGTGTGCACTATGTTGCTTACTGAAGATGTATTCTCTAGTATGCATCATGTTGCAAAAAGGACGGGACTTGGTGGGTGTCCAACATATCCTAAATTACAGAGTTTGGAAATGCAAATAAGACTTATATAAGGAGGGTACATCGGCTAAGAACTAAAATGCATCATTATGGGGAATTTCACCAGCTGAGAATTGGCCAAGAACGAGATATACATCACATGCATATACTCGGCTTTCGTATGTTGCGAAAAGGAGGTGGGACTCGGTACATGTCCAATATCTTCAAAATTTATATTTGTAAAACTATCAATAAGACATATATATATATAGAGGGATGTTAGTTGAAAGTACATCAAGGGAAAATGCATCTTTAAGATACAAAGCTTAACTGGTAAAGTACGTTTGATGGGAAAGCATTAGTATGACGTGTTGCTTACTCGAGAAAGATTTATGATGCGTAGGCATCATTGTTTTTGTGATGCAAACCGATAATGCGTTATTTTGATGTCGAAGGAAAGGTGAATGTTACACCAATTTGCATGCCTCGAACAAGAGAGAGCATATGTGGAACGAAGTGGCATCAACTATGCACAAGTCTTGTGCATGTCTTGCGAAAGTCCCTCGGCCTATATGAATTAGGTTCTACTAGGCCTTTGGTCTTACATCAAGAGTTGTTTTTGTTTTTCAGCACCGACGTTAATGAACTACGATATATGCTTGATTCCTTCATGTTACTGGTAGGTTACGTAAGAAACCACAACGTTACACACTTGTGGTCCAGCATTTTGTTGCTCATATCATCCAATTTGCGAGATGATTGCAACACTTTGACATATCATATAATCTAGGCTCGGCCTGCGAGACAATATATGATTGGTGTCGTACTTGATAACGTACTTGAATTTCATTCATTGGATGCTCATGCCGCCTATCAAGCTACTCGATATTGGCATGCACCAGTTGTGGATTGGGCATGGCTAGAAAAGAGAGTTAACCAGATTGCAAATTAGCGGAGCCTGCATAAGCCACATGCATAACAAGGATGATGCAATGCAAGGATGGCATGAGCCTCACTGATGCATCTTGGCACGATCAAAAAGGGAACAAATAACTTTCCCACTTAGGGACTTACACAGACTTGTTCACCTTGAACCAAGCCTTAGTCTTACAAAAACTCTCATATGTCTCTCACTCACATATGCAAGCCTGCCGAATTTTCCATGCCTTAGGACTATTTATACAGCAGCTTTACTTGTACAAACCGTGCACAACCGTTGCACACGCATGGGACAGCCATCTGTCCCATGGAGCAGTTCTGTAACCGCCAATAACTGTGTTAACTGGCCAGTTCTCATCCAACTCGCGCCAAACATCCAACACATGTTCTCTTGCAGTTAGGAACCGTCTCCCACACTTATAAACTCCTTTATAACCGTTCTACTTCATCACGCGTCATTGGCATGCTTGTGAAGCTCGTAACCAACTCGTAGCCGTCACTTGAGCCGTATTGCACCACTGTTGTGCTTTACTGAATTCTGCCTCGCCCCAATGCTCAGCTCTCTTGGCCATGCATGCTTATCACTCTAAGCTAATGCACAAACAATCCTTATGCTTCAATCATCGAGGCCAGCTCCTTAACCTCACTCTAGTTACTCATGCGTCATATATGCTTCACTTCGCTAATTAGCTTGACAATAGCAATGCCACTATCGCATTACTAACTTGTTTGCATTGTCCAAGCTTTGGACAGCCTTGAACTAATGACATAGACCAACTCTTGGCCTATTCTTCACTCTTGTATCATCCTTAAGTTTGGGACAACTCAATTCCCTGGATATGCCTCAATGCCAACATCGCATGTTGCATCTGTCACTTTGGCCTCGTCTTGCCTCTCCCTCAATGAAGCCTTATTGTGTCGGCCAATAAGCTTCATTCCTTATCCAAATATCTTTACAATGTAGCGCTACCTTTGCGCTTCATTGGCCCTACAGGGTGCCACTATCTTAGTGCTTAACAGTCTATACAGTATACCGCTATTATGGCTTTGCAATGCGCTATTATGGCTTCGTATTAGGCCGCTATGGCTGAATACTGACTTTGTCCGCAACTCTGTAACGCGCAATCATTACACTTACTTGCTGAACCGGTCATAGACCTCCCCTACCTAATCCGTTCAATGCCCTCATTGAACGCGACTCAGTATGAACACCATGCTTGTCTTAATTTCGCTTCTTGCACTTTCAGAACCTTTTCTGAAATTCGGCAGTACTCTTTTAGCTAAACCCTAAACCAATGGTCCTCATCCGATTGCATCCGCATCACTTAGCTTTACTGCTTTGTCATTGATCTCATATATTTGAGCTACTTCTCGGCGTCGAGCTCTACGCTTACACAACTACTCAAATCATGCATCAAAACCCAAATGCAAACCCGAAATTCTTCTTAACCAATTCCATTTAGGCCTGAATTTCGCTTGAATCATTTACGCCTAAGTGTACGTATAGAATGATTCTTCTTCTACTGATCTCATCGATCACTGCCATAGTCTTTCGCTTCTCGACTTTGCCTTTTGCATGCTAACTCAACATGATAAGGACTTATAAACGACTTGGCTTCATTTTCAATCAGTTTTGCCGGCACCTGCCTTGAACTGTAGTTCTCCATGCCCCTCATTAAGCATGTCACAAAGTGTATAGGGGTTCTCTTCGCATAAGACACCCGAATTCAACACTTCATGCCTCACCAAACTTTGATTATGCAAGTATCATTCAAGAACTCATTTCTCTGAATGTGGCCACCAAGTATAAAATCTTCATACTATGCCATTTTGCATACCCGAACTGGAATGGCAAGTTTTCTTTGCCTAACTCGCTAAAACCAAAATTATTAAGTTGCACAGACCATCTACGCAACTGTGACTGACTATCTTTTTGGACATAACATATCTAACCCGTTAGCTGTCCATGCACCATGCCTTCAAAGCCAATATGTCTCCAAATACTTTCTTTGAACTGCATTGCTTGTTGCTTGGAAAGTGTGTGTATTTCGCCAAGGCCATGAGTTCTACCCAACTCATGTTTGCTGATGAAATGATTTTCTAACTTGTTGTATTGCTTGCACTGTCGCCGACCATCTGTTGTCGTGCCATTTTGCAATCTCCAAACAACAACATCACTTACACATCAACTAGGACCCTTGCCCTATGCTTTGCTTATTAGCATTCAACTTATCTTGCTATTGCATATGTTAGGCTAATTATGCTACTGCAGCATCTCCCCATGAACTATCTTTACATCGTAAATAAAGAGGCAAGACTTTATAAACGAAAACACATTCATTCATTACTGCTCTTACATAGCAAGGCCATGCACCATTACATGATTGATCCACCGATCACTTTTGAAAAGCTAAAACTTCATTAACAAAGCAACTTGCTTACACAAAAGCAAAGTATATACAAACTTGAAGACTCAAATAAAAGTATGTACAACCAAACTCTACACACAGAGTTTGCAACAACCAACAACTAAATCTACATAAAATAAGGCCAGAAAACACTCTTGTTTTTGGCGTCAAAGTGTCGCCAATGGAGACAACAACACTTACTCTTGTTTTTAGCTTAGTTTCTTTTGTCGAAATGAGCGACCACCTCGCTGCGAGGCCTCTTCCTCGAACTTTCACTTCGGCCTTCACGAGTCTTGCTGGAATGATTCCCATAATCATCCCCAACTGATGCATTGAGTTGCGCCTTGAGTGGATAGCTTCTAGCGAAGTGTAAACCTTTGCAAATGAAGCATCCCCTATACTTTCGGGCTGAAGGGAATAATTCATCTTCCTTTGGCACATGCTTACGCTTACTGCCTACAGAATTTTCTTTCCTCTTGGCCTCACCTTCACAGCTTTGCACATCTTCAGTCATTGTGCAACTAGTAAGCTCTCTTACCGCTTGAATAGCCATCTGGATATTCTGAATTTTGCGCCTCTTGAGTTCAGTAATGACTAACGAACTCGCTCCACTCAGAAATTGGAGCATCTGATCTTCTTAACTCATGCCACGTACTTCTTGCAGCAATGCAAGGAAGTTTTCGACATAGGTCTGTGGTGTACCCGTCATTTTTAGCCTACGCAAACTCTCTCTTGCGTACCAAGCACCATTGCTTGTCCAGAACTGACATCTCAATCCATTTTTCATGTCATTCCATGACATAGGATTGGCATAACCAGCAGCTTCATCTTCTTGCAGCATAGTCCTCCACCAAACCTTTGCATCACCACCAAGGTAATTGCCTGCGAGAGTTACCTTTTGTCCTTCCCCAGTTCCATTCGCCTCAAACTATGCCTCAACGTCATACAAGAAATTCTCAATTTCTCTAGCATTTCTGGAACCTGCGTAAACTCTTGGTTAGGAGACTCGATTTGAGCTTTCTCCATGCATATTCGCCCCTGCTAACATGTCGTTGGTGATTAACCTGCGAATGCTTGCCACTTCCTCTGACATATGCTTCACATGGCTTGTTAGTATGGTCGTTATATCACTGAATTGCACCTTCAATTCAGTCACTTCAGCATTGGTTTCACAATTTAACAAGGTAGCATCAGACACCTTGTCCTCAACTGCACCTACCCTTTCGTCAAATTCTTTAAACCAATCTGTCGTTCTTCCTTCAAGTAAATCTAGCCTGCCCTTATGTTCAGAAACAAGAGGATTATCAAGGCCCTCACAGCCCATGTCTATGGTCAGATCACCAAGATTACCATATTCCTCAAGCTGATCAAACGTACCTGGTAGTTATTCGTCGATCATCATGCCATTAGAACTCATTTCTAATGCAAAATTATGAAAATAATGCGCCACTTACTTACTCACAGGAAAATAGCTTAAGAGAGAAAGAAGCACCAGCGTATTATCCAACAAATACACTCGGACTGTGTACCAAACACAGCTCTGATACCCGAACTGTCACACCTCCAAATACCTCTTGCAAATTTCCGCGAAAGTATAACCCGACAGCACAATGGTTCTATGAATAAAGCTTCACCCACCTGCACTTCAGCCTTATAAGTTTGCACCTATGCAAACAGCCATCTCTTCAGGTCAACAGTGGAAGTCTTTATAGCCTTCTTTCACTTCTCTAAACTTCTCAAATGCATCCCATAATACATTCAAACATTGTCATACTTTGCTAACAACAATCAGCCAACCAAGAACACTTAGAACATGACGCAATCACTTCTTTTTATTGCATCAAAGGAAAGAAATACAAAACTTTCCCACTTAGGGACTTACACAGACTTGTTCACCTTGAACCAAGCCTTAGTCTTACAAAAACTCTCTTATTTTGAGTCTCTCACTCACATATGCAAGCCTGCCGAATTTTCCATGCCTTAGCACTATTTATATAGTAGATTTACTTGGACAAACCGTGTACAACCGTTGCACACGCATGGTACAACCATCTGTCCCATGGAACAGTTCTGTAACCGCCAATAACTGTGCTAACTGGCCAGTTCTCTTCCAACTCGCGCCAATCATCCAACACCTGTTCTCTTGCAGTTAGGAACCGTCTCCCACGCTTATAAACTCCTTTATAACCGTTTTACTTCATCACGCGTCATCGGCATGCTTGTGAAGCTCGTAACCAACTCGTAACCGCCACTTGAGCCGTATTGCACTACTGTTGTGCTTTACTGAATTCTGCCTCGCACCAATGCTCAGCTCTCTTGGTCCTGCATGCTTATCACTCTAACCTAATACACGGACAATCCTTATGCTTCAATCATCGAGGCCAGCTCCTTAAGCTCACTCTAGTTACTCATGTGTCATATATGCTTCGCTTCGCCAATTAGCTTGACAATAACAATGCCACTGTCGCATTACTAACTTGTTTGCATTGTCCAAGCTTTGGCCAGCCTTGAACTAATGCCATAGACCAACTATTGGCCTATTCTTCACTCTTGCATCATCCTTGAGTTTGGGCCAACTCAATTCCCTGGATATGCCTCAATGCCAACATCGCATGTTGCATCTGTCACTTTGGCCTCGTCTTGCCTTTCCCTCAATGAAGCCTTATTGTGTCGGCCAATAAGCTTCATTCCTTAGCCAAATATCTTTACAATGTAGCGCTACCTTTGCGCTCTATTTGCCCTGCATGGTGCCACTATCTTAGTGCTTAACAGTCTATACAGTATACCGCTATTATGGCTTTGCAATGCGCTATTATGGCTTCGCATTAGGCCGTTATGGCTGAATATTGACTTGGTCCGCAACTCTGTAACGCGCAATCATTACGCTTACCTGCCAAACCGGTCATATCAAGCTAATTGGCCACATATGTAGTTGCAGGAAATCCCACAACACACCCCTCATCATATCTTGATAATAATTTCTAGATCTAAACTTATTTGATATGAAAATAAAGATAAAAATCCTAAAATTATAAATGGAGACACAAGAATTTACGTGGTTCGATCAATTTGATCTACATCCACGGGGTAGGGTTTTTCACTATGATTATTTAAATTACATAAGTATTACATTGGGGCTCCATTAATGAGTATTTGGAGCTCTAAATCTAGTTTTAGGGGAAGAAGATGATAAAGAAAAATAATAATCTCTCTCTAAAAATATCTCTCTCAAAAAATATCTCTCTCTCTCTTACCAAAATTGTTCCCCCCATTCTCTCTCATGCTTTCCTATTTATATAGGTTTTTACATAGTGGATGACAACTCACATACAACCCATATTTCCCCTATTTTAGGATCCCTTGCTACGTTCTCTCAGGCTCCGCTACCTTCTCGCAAGCTTGTAAATGTTAATTTCGAAAATATCTTTAATTTCGCTAAATTACCACACTTTACTCATGTTTACGCTGTTGTCATTTGTTATGTCATTCCTGTAATTATGTTACGACGTCCTCGCAATCGTTGTTGATGAGATTTTCGCTGGTGTGTTGTTGTTGCGATATTTGGATCCTACATCTTGCCTCTTTTTTCTTGAATATTGCTTGAAGAGCGATCTTTAAGAAAAAATCCGTTGTTGTAGTAGTCTTTGATCTTTGTTGATGAAGGAACGAGCGAAAGAATCTTTGGACTTGAAAAGTACGTACTTGCCTCTATTCTTTTGCGAAGTTCCGAAGCTTTGAAAAGTAATTAGAAGTATCATCTTGAAGTATAAGAAGTATGAAGTACGAAGTATCCTTGAAGAAGTATATGAAGTATCCATCCTTGAATGTGAGTAATAAGTATTTCCTCTATTCATGCGAAATTATTACTTCATTTTTGGTGAGAATTCTTGTCCATTTTGGAAATGATTCTTGCCGAGAAGATAAAGAACATAGAATGTTTTCTTGGTAATCCATAGTTGCCTCTGTTCTTTATCTATGAAGGTAGAATCCTTGAGAAAGTGTTGAATGAGCGAATTGTTTCTTTATTCTTATCTTGCCTCTGTCTCGTGCTTTGTGCTCATGCGATAGTATAATCTCTTCAAGTTGCTTATAATTTTGCGAAATAATTGTGTGAAATAACCATATTTTGCAAAATAATCACATTCTGAGAAATTCTGACTTATTCTGCGAAATTATGAATACCTTTGCGAAATTATGAATACCTCTGCGAAATTATGAATACCTCTGCGAAATTCTGAATAATACCCTGAGAGATTCTGAATAATACTCCTGAGAGATTCTAAATAGTACTATTGAGAGATTCTGAATAATACTCCTGAGAGATTCTAAATAGTACTGCTGAGAGATTCTGAATAATACTTCTGAGAGATTCTAAATAGTACTGCTGAGAGATTCTGAATAATACTCCTGAGAGATTCTAAATAGTACTACTGAGAGATTCTGAATAATACTTCTGAGAGATTCTAAATAGTACTGCTGAGAGATTCTGAATAATACTTCTTTGTTATTTTCGCTGTCTCAAACTCATTTCCATGTATATATTCGCAAACTTATTTGTTTACATATAATCATTTTCGCAAGCTTATTTACTTACTCATTTTCTTGTGTGGTCTTATTTTGCCTTCCTAGTTAAAGGTCTTATTGTGCCACCCCTCGTCATTGCGATAAAATCGCAGGACGTCTTTACACTTTCATGTAAAGACCCATTGATCTTGCCTTATCATTTCTTTAGTATTATTGCCTCTGCAGGATGTTTTTATTGCGACAATATGACAGGCCTAGAAATTCTTGCGAACTTGAAGCCCCATGACATTGCCGTCTTGCGACGAAATCGCAGGACGTCTTTACACTTTCATGTAAAGACCCATTGATCTCGTCTTACCCTCGCGTTTTGTATTATTGCCTCTTCAGGATCATCGCACAAATATGACAAGCCTAAATTTTCTTGCGAAAATAAAGCCTCATGACATTTGCGTCTTAAGACACTTATCAGCTCCCTAATGGAGGGTGCCGCCCTTATCATCTCCCTGGTTGCCCCTTCAAGGAGGCGTACATCGGCCATACAAGACTAGCTCCTCCCATCCGGTCTTAACAACAACCAGTTGTTTTCGCAACCTCTTATCCCTTATACCTATAGGGCTTATGGTTACGAGACTGCACCCTAAGTGGAGTTTTCTTCGGCCGAGTGCAGCATGTGCCAAGACTTGCCAAGAATGGCCGAGACACTTCAAATGCCCCAGGCACTCTTGGCTCAACCGTGTACCTCGGCGCCTTGGTCATACACTGACTCCTTAGGAGAGACCCTCGGTCGTCCAACCAGGGTATAACCTTATATATATAGTTGGAAATCCAAGGTATCTCTCCTGGATGGGCTTTATTGACCCCAAATCTTCCATGACTCAGGTTCCAGGAGCGGTGTAACCTTTTCCCTGAGCCATGTCAAGAGATACCCACTTATATGATGCACTTTAGGTCTTACATTTGCCTCTTACGAAATATCATTCGCGAACTAGGGTGTACGCCATAAAGGTTCGTCCCATTCGTATAAATCATTGATTGTCTCTGCGAAATTTTCGCGTTTCTTTATTCTTTCATTTATTCTTTCATTTCTGTCATTTCTGTCAATTCTTTGCGAGATATCTGTGCGAAATATCCATTAATTATCATCTTTGCAAAATAATCAAAGACCTTGCGAAGTAATTAAAGGCCAATTGTGCAAACAACTATTTTGTTGGTTGTGTTGCTCGCAGCTTCTTTGTTGCCTCATGGTTTTTCTCCATATTATATAGTTGGCGAAGTAAACTTCACAAAATGCTTTTTGTTGTTGATACATGTCTCAGGAAAATATTTGCGAAGAAAATTTCTTGCGAAGAAAATATTTGCGAAGAAAAATGTTGCCTGAGAAATGTCGTCTGCATTATCCGTTTTACTAGGCCACTGTATTACTTGAGAAGTGAACTACTCATCTTTACTTGCGAAGTGGACTACTTATCATTAGTAAGTCTTATCAATCGAATCCTTGCTTCACTGGTAGTTCAATGAACTCCTTGCCACTTGATAATTCCTTCTCTATTGATGGTTCCTAATCAGCTCCTTCCCCTTTAGTGATGGTGGCGAATTAACTGTTACTTCTCATTACATGTGAACTTAATCGTTCTTCGCAAGTGACAGTTTTCTGTGTGTTCTCTGTTCGTCAAAAACTTCTGTTTTGTTTGCTGTCCATTTCAATGATCTGATTTGTTTGGCTCAAACTTTCTTACTATGAGTCGGTTCAATGGAGAATATTATTTCTCTCCGTTCTTCAAGTGGAGGTTAACCTCGTAACTTAAGTAATTGTTCCCTGAAGTTGATGACAAATTAAAATTTCGGTATTGCGTCTTCTTTTTTCCTTGTTGCTTCTCTGCCTCAACCTGGTTTCGAGTTATTTTATCATCCCCGGAATTGAGGATGATGTGAGCTTGGCTTTTTGTTGCCCCTTGAATGTTGTTGACAAAGTAAATTTTTGCATTGTATCCTATTTTTTCATTTTTTCGCTGAGAATAATAGCTGAGCTTGATGTTAACTTGCGAATGTCAAGAGTTGGATTGACTATGCGCTTGATGTTAGCAGAGCTTGATGTTAGCTGAGCTTCATTCGTTGCGAACTGATCTATTGTTTCGAAGTTGTTGACCATTGTGTATCTTCTATTCGTTCATTATAGCTGGAGTTGGGTTTGTTGTTAATAGTAATGTATATTAGTGATCAATTCCAATCTTCCCTCTATTGACTGCAAAGATTTCTTATTTCCATGTATAGTTGTTTGATTTCTTATGTGCTCCGCCTGAAGCTTTGATATGTCATTGGATTAAGTTGCTGCGAATAGTCAATCGGGATTTGGCTTTGCGAAGTGAATGGATGAAATGGGTTGCTTCACTAGGATTGATGAGCTAAGTATTCCTCGCTGACGGGTTACTCTCAGTTCTTTGGCAGCCAATATTAGACATATGACGAAGTTAACTTCGAATTTGCAGATCTTATTCGCTTTAAACAAGTTGTTTGTTGGTATCTTCTTTTGGATTCAATGATACTTCACTGAGTATGATGACAAAGCTAGTTTTTTCTCTGAAATCATATTAGCTTACTCATTGAAGGTCACAATTGGGTTTACTAAGAACTCTTCGTTCGTTGACGATGCCTTGAGTATTCATTAGTCAGCAGATTGGTTGCGTCTCTTTTGCTGTCAAGTACTTTCTACTGTTGATGGGTTTGACCTTTGAATATCATTTTGTATACATCCCGGTGAGCAGCATCACTTCTTTTGGTATTTGGTATTGATCTGTATGCCTCTTTGGATTCTTTGCTTATTTGGTTCTCCTCTTCGTCTATGGTGTAAAACTTGACTGCTGCATGATGTAATATCTATTCGCAGACTCTGCGAAATACAGTAGACTTTTCTTCGCAGAACCCTTCTTCGTTGTTCAAACTGGACTGCTGCATGGTTTGGTTTCGTTGTTTTTCTATGTTTGTTGTGTCTTCTTCTTTCCTTTATTGATATTTCTCCCCTTATACTTGGACGAAGTGATGTCTTCGCTGGAACACAGCTATATTCTCTTTTTCTTTGTTTGAAGTTTTGATATGTTGTTATGGCTCACGAGATATACTAATGGATGGCATTACCGAAATTTGGTTGCTACTATAGCTGGAGTATTTGGTGGTTTAGACCTGTTGTTTTCCTCATGCTGATGCTTCTCTTCATTCTTCCTTAGATGTACCAAGTGACGTTAATGATTCCTTCTCTGGTAACCGCAAAGCTGATCTTCGCTGGAACCTCCGTTGAAGTAAACTTCTTATATATATCTCCTTCTCAATCTGATCTTCACTCTTTGATAAATGTTATCTTTGCGTCTTTGCGAGTTAACTTCTTTTCCGAACTGGTTCATCTATTCCGAAGTGATTTTGCTGGCGAAATTGCAAGCTGACGATTTGGATGTATCATATTATGTCTTGGCGAACTAAACTCGTGGTACTGAAAAGCTCGTGAAAATATTGGGCCAACGAAGTGATCTTTGCTGTTATTCTTTTCTTCGCGTGTAATTTATGCTGGGAAGATCTCCAATCATGCATTGCTGCGAACAACAAATCAATCCAATGAAAAATCTAGAGAAGTTTGTGCTGAACCTTGTCTTTATGGAGAATGTAATTATCATCGAAAATGCGTCTGGTTTTGTTCATGGGAAAATTCTCCAAATCAGCTGAAATTTTTTGATATTCAATATGTTTGGAATCTGTCACATTGGTTTGTAAAACAGGCTTTGTAGTTTATTATTCTGTACTCAAAAATCTCGCTTTGAATCAAGTTTTTAACAGAAAAATAAAATTTTATGTAGAACAGATTAGTAGTTTTGGAAAAATCCTTTCGAAAAGTTTTGTTTTAAATCATCAGATCTAAATACTTAAGAGTAAAAATGAAAGAGATAAGGAAAAATTTATCCTTTTAAAACAGATTCTCGATGTGGCTTAGCTTGATTTTGTTGTAACCGATCCCTCCATTGTTGCCTGTTGATGGAACTTTTCCCCTGGAACTTCTTCTTTTGCCCTAGAATTTGTAGATCCAATTTAATCCATCTCTAACAGTTGACAACTTCTCTTTATTTTCTTCAATCTAACAAGTAGTAGTCCCTGTTTCTAGCGTCAAAATGTAGTTGCAGGAAATCCCACTACACACCCCTCATCATATCTTGATAATAATTTCTAGATCTAAACTTATTTGATATGAAAATAAAGATAAAAATCTTAAAATTATAAATGGAGACACAAGAATTTACGTGGTTCGATCAATTTGATCTACATCCATGGGGTAGGGTTTTTCACTATGATTATTTAAATTACATAAGTATTACATTGGGACTCCATTAATGAGTATTTGGAGCTCTAAATCTAGTTTTAGGGGAAGAAGATGATAAAGAAAAATAATAATCTCTCTCTAAAAATATCTCTCTCAAAAAATATCTCTCTCTCTCTTACCAAAATTGTTCCCCCCATTCTCTCTCCTGCTTTCCTCTTTATATAGGTTTTTACATAGTGGATGGCAACTCACATACAACCCATATTTCCCCTATTTTAGGATCCCTTGCTACGTTCTCTCAGGCTCCGCTACCTTCTCGCAAGCTTGTAAATGTTAATTTCGAAAATATCTTTAATTTCGCTAAATTACCACACTTTACTCATGTTTACGTTGTTGTCATATGTTATGTCATTCCTGTAATTATTTTACGACGTCCTCGCAATCGTTGTTGATGAGATTTTCGCTGGTGTGTTGTTGTTGCGATATTTGGATCCTACAACATCTTTGGTTCTCGACAAGTCATTAATGTGTCATCAACACATATATAGAGTCACAATTTATCAGGCTACTTCACACGTCTTTTAAAACTCAAACACAATAGGCGTATCTCTTCAAATACATGAGTGCTAATATGTTATGAACCCCAAAAGATGTAGCCTTCCACATATAGCTAGCTTTATAGGTGCCCTAGCAAAGAAACACATACAAATAGGTGTTAGGATAAACACCAAAAGATGCAACAGTCTACATATGTATAGCTAGCCTTATACGTCCCTAGAAAAAAGGAATATATGAAAGTGTTAGGATAAATCAGTCCAAATTTTCATGATTGTATCATGTCTCTTCAATATTCATTTTTCCTTTAAAATGTTTATGTGGGGAAGCTTAAAACTATAAATCCAAAAATGGATATTTTTATACTTATGTCTCAGCCGTTTTCCTATGTAGATTAATGCATGCACAACTCTTTGAACACAACACCCATATAATATCGGAAGTGTAACCATGGAGACTATATAGATAAAAGGTAAGATGAATTCATACGTCACGCAAATATCTAAATTTTCATTCTAATCTCAATAAACGGGACGCTGATATTCACTCCGATCTCAACAGACGACACGATGTTCATTCCAATCTCAACAGACGACACGATGTTCATTCCAATAAAAAACTGTACGATGATATCTAATGCGCATTACTTTTAGTCCCATGTAAGTATATATGTTCTCCAAAAAAAATTATATGATAAATTAAATGTAACTACATCGTATATATTCTTAATAGATCATTCGCCACAGTGTGAAAAAAGATACCTGAGTAGTGCAAGCACCAACCAGGTACAACAAAATCATGAACATCTTTGCAATCCTTACAACTTAATGGAATAATGCTAAGACAAATCAAAGTCATAAAATAATGGGATCTCAGTTAAGAGTCCTCTAACTCCTCAATTTACAAGATTGGTACATATTGAAGATGAAGCAGAAATTGAGTTTTAGAAGTAGTGTTGAATGTTGGCTACATGAAAATGTGTTGGTTGTAGTGAACTGAACAAGGGAATGGCGTCAGTGAAATGATTTGTTAGAGGTTGTAGTGAAATGATTTGTTAGGTGGTGTTGCAGTGATAAGAATTATAACCATAATTTGGTGGAGTTGGAGCTATAGGTTGTGGTGTTGAGCTACCGTTTAACTGAATTGGTAGAGATTCAAATTTAACATGCAGTGTTTGTTTGAGTTTTAGTTTAAGGGAAAAAATCAGGAGATGTATGAACCGGTGCAGATGTAATGGGATAGAAAGTCAGTAGTAATCTATTGAGAATTGTAGGTTGTGGTATTTTGATGCAATGAATTGGTGTTGCAGGTGATAATTATCTTCTATAATGAAGTCACAATAATGCTGACTGAAGGAAGTTAAAATGTTGATACATGGAATTGATTCAGTTTGGAGTGAACTATAGTTGATAGTGATGAACTGAAATGGGGTGAAATAGTTCATGGATTGGTTGCAATTATGAAATTTGAATGTGCAAGTGGACTGATGCTTTGAAATTGCAGTTAGGACTGAACTCAGGGCTGTGTATGATATAAGTGATTTCATTTCATGGGATTGGAAGTGATGACTGAAATGGTGGGACTGTACTGCAAGCCTGAAATCAAGTCGGTAGAAAGAATGTGGCTACAACTAAATTATGGTATGTGTCGTATACTCATGTTGCACCATAATGGCGTCCATTTGACCTGTATACTAGCCTTGGCCTATCTTATTCAGCTTAACTGAGTTGATTGGGCCGATTTACCTAACTGAGTCAAATCAGTTAAACTCAATGATTTATGTACTTGACTTATATATATGACCTTGATTGTTGACTGGGACTTGACAAGTTGACCGTACATTGATATGACCTGACTTGGACCTAACCTTGACCATTAAACTAGATGTTTAACGTTAGTTGACGATGACCGACGACCTTTCCAGCCAATTTACGGTCATCTTTCCTACTCAATTGATGACCAAATTGGACATAAAACTATCAATGAAAATTTAATAAAAATGAGATAGTGGAAGGTTATAAAGAATATTGAGATAGAATAAAGGATATCGATTGGGATCTGAAAAAACATTTGTGCATCATTGTCATGTTGATCCATATGGTAATTACACGTTCAAAATGATGATGATGATCGGGAATATGGACTTGCAGGTTGGAAATCTTGAAGTTGGCGTGGTTTTCCATCAAAACAGGTGGGAACTCGTGTAACACTCTTGTAATCATTAAATTACTTCCTATCTGCAAGCATGATGTGACTTTGTTATTTTTGGAAATAGTTGTATGCAATGAACGTCTATGTTGCCTGATATGTGTTGTCTAATCTCCTTGTGAGAAGTGCCTGTGCGAACCACAGATTCTCGCTAAGTTCACTAGGGGCGTAAATGCAGCTAATATTACTATAGGGGGGTGGGGATTACAGAAAACAAGATTGTTTCTTTATATTATCATTTTGTATATTATAGATTTATCTATAGGGGAGGAATTGCAACCAATATTATTATGGGGGCGGATTTTTATTAATATTATATCTTATATATATATACTATGTCTGGGGAGATTGGTCGTATACATGTTGTGCTTGGTTGTTCGGTCTTATTAGTAAGACTGGATTATTCTAACATGACTTCGTAAGAAATTTTGGTTTCCTAAGGGGAAAACGCTCATTATGATATTTTTATGCCGATGCGGGTTAGAGTAATCACCATTTATTATTTCTAGGCTTTGATGGTAGTACTTGAAACATGTGATATACGCATTTCGTGTGGACAACGTTATCATCTGAGACTGAAGTTATCTTAGCATCGTCTTCTCCATTGAGTGAGACGAGGTTAGGATGACATATTTTTAGGTTGTTCTAACGTCACTTCTATTGACCATCTGATGGTGGTCTTTGATACATATTGTAATGTGCTACCCAATATTTGGGTATGTGAGTTGGGGTAATCTTCTGTTGTGCTCTGGGTGTAAAATTTGTTAAAATCGTTTCATTCTCTTTTAGTAGAATTGTGAAGCATGTTAGTGAATACTTGAACGTTGTAATGGTTTCCATCGGGCACCCTTTTGGGATGATGTGCTCATCCAATTCCCACTTTTAGTTTCAGATACAGATAAACCAATGTTCGTGAATTGAATATTTCGAGCTAGGATTTGGAGTCTATTCGTATCAAATTTCACATTGTGTTTATTTTTTGATTTTCGTAAATTTGTAAATCAACTCATTATTGAATATGTATAACTTGAGAGATGTTCATATATGCATTCTCAAAAAGGGTTTAGATTTGGGTTAAGCTTTGTTAAGAATTTTTACTTTAATGTTTAATCATTATTGATTTAGATCCTTAATGCCTCGGTAAGTAGTTTGATTTCTTAGATAATTAAGTAGCTTATTTTTGGGGTGTTACATTTTCATTGGTGGATATAGTTCTTAAAATATTATTTTTTTTCTTTTTGTGAGTTTGTTATTTTATTTTAAGTAATCAACAGGTTTAAATCAATTATAAGTTCAAGACTCGTACAAAACTTTGGTTGGTAGCCTAGCAACAAGCTGAGCTCCAACACCTTTTTGAATAGCTACACCCAATCTATGAAAATAAAACTACCTACTCCACTACTAGCATCATTACAAACTAAACAATTTTTCAAACACTTAAAAAAACACAAGGTATTCTCACCAAGCTCTCCCAGAGTAGAGAAAGCTAGAACGCCTAAACCATAGCCATGTGAAACACATTTGTCCAAGTATTTAGTACGTTTACGCGAAACAACATTTGAAATGGCTTTGCCAAGGAAGAAAACACGAACATCTTCTCCAGTGAAGGGTGAGACACATGTGACATCCATACAAACATCTTTACCATTCTCCCAATTTAAAACAAGGATGTCTGCAGGACGCAAATCTTTGTCATCATCGGACAAAAACCCAAGGGCAACTTCCTTACGAGTAGGTACACCAGCCTTGTAACAAATATCGGCAATTTATATCACGAACAAGGTCAAATTGAAACTTGAGTCCAACATCCTTAGCACAATGGAGTGCATGATCACCGAAAATATCCATAGATTTGTTACAGCTTGGGCACGAACCATTATCCACAAATAAGGGGATACCAAGACGATAACAAAGTACAACTCTAAACTGTCTTGGGCCAAGACATTAGTTAAGCCCACTAATGGGTATAGCCATAAGATAATCATGTGCATGTTTGACACAGTTACATTTCCACATAATGAAATCTCATGCAGACATAGAAAATTGGTTTGGGATTTGCTTCTTAACTACATCAAAATAAGTAACTGCGGAACCTTTGTCTAAGGAGAATAAGTTACCAAGTATTACCTTTTGCACCGAAGCAGTCTGGCTTTGAGAAGCAAGATAACAACAAGTGCGGGTATCGGCCATAATATAAATACCTAAACCACCATATTTGATCGTCAAGGTAGCTAATCGACAATATTTTAAATAATTATTTAAAATAAAAATAATGAATAAAATGACATGAGGCATGACTGAAACGCCTTCAACGTCTAGCTCGAAAATCGAAGGTTTGGATGACAAAATGCCTTACCCTAGCAGAGAGATTGGGTCTCATAAATATTTCTCTTATTCCTACTGCTAACCACCTCATGCAAACCCAAGTTTTTCTCAGCCATGTGCATAAAATTATAAATCGTATTACTAGAGATTTTTTTGGGGTCATGACTCTTCAACCCGAAAGCTTCACCCATTGGATTGGGAAACTAACCAAACCAAAAAACTAAAAGAGGCCTGGGGATTCAGAAAATTAAATATTATAACAAAGCTTTGCTAATAAAAAAAGATCTAGAATATTCATGAGAAAACTGACTCTATATTTACAAAGAAAAATACTTCAAGCAATAACTTATCTTTGAAAACATGTTCCCCCCACCCCCACCCATGTTTACCTACCCCACAATGGAGACAATAATCTCCTCCCTTACCTAAAATTGACCAGTACATCTTCCATCATATCGAACATGGCACGTCAACCCCTATCCATGCAAACTGGATCCCGCAATTCACAAAACTTGATCAAGCACAGTGATTTTCTCATTCGGATGGTGGCATATGTCATGGATCCTCATTCTCATAATTGGATATATGATAACCTATATATCTTCTCCCTTTCGCGACCTAGAAAATCTTAAACATACACATCTGTAGAGAAAACCCCCTAGATAAGATTATTTGGACATACATAAAAACATAAAGATACTCTACAATTTATGGATACAAATGCCTTACCAAACTAACAAATCATTCTCTGTTAAGCCCTTTACTATCCACCAACTTGATAGGTGTTGTAAAACACCTAATTTTATATCTAGTATTTATGCTTTCTTTGCTATTTTCCTTGGGATTTGCATCTCTTATGTGTGGTTTTGAGTTTATCAGGTGCAATGAAGTCATTTGGAACAAAAGAAGGAGAAATCATTCAATTTGAGTGAAAGGGGCAGTAAAGGTCATTTCACGGGAGTGCAACCGAGCCAAGCCAACGATAGGGGACAACCACTCTGACTTAGTCTAGAGAAGCAAAAAAGGAAGACATCATTGGTGGCCATTATCTAAGGAGTGGGTGCTTATAGTCATCTGAGTACCCCCTATCTACTTCACCTAAGTGGGTATAACACTCCTCATTTCCTACACCAAACCTAAAAAATCAGAGAGAATTCATTTCTTTTCATCTGGTCTGAGACCATGGCTGTCTGAGGCCATTTTCATCTGAAATCGAACGATGTGGAAATCCAGAGAGGTGATATTGATGAAGAGATATGGAATTGAACAGAGGGATATAAATTGGTGTTGCTGCTACTGTTGAACTCGAAACCGAGAGAGAGAAGCAGATCGATCCAAAGAAGAAATCAGACCAAGAATTAGGTTTTGGTGTTGCATCTGTGAATCGAGATTGATTGGAAGGAGGGATTGAAACGTTGCTGCTGTTAAAAATCGAGAACGGATGGTGAGTCTCTGCAACAGAATCAGAGAAGAACAGTGTTGAATCTCATGGGTTTGAGGTTATATATGAGAGTCTGAGAATAAGAGACGATGAATGGAGTTGATCGTGGTGAATAATAAAGGTCCAGATCGAAAATGTGATGTTGCTAAGATGGGTTTGTGTGATTTGAAGAATCTGTGAAGAGTGAGAAGGTTCTGCTCAAGATCGATTGGGACTGAGATTGTGAAGCTATTGCTACTGATGGTGTTGGTCTTGAGTTGAAGCCAAAATGGAGGTTTACAGGATGGAGGCACTGATGCTGAGCTCTGGAGCTATTCAATTGGAGTTGTGTTTGGTATGGAAGATGGCAGAGGCTCATGGCACTGGGGTATTGCAGATGCTAAGCTTGTGCTGGTTCAGTTATAGCTGAAGGTGCAGATCAAGGAGTCTGAGATGGTTGAGTTTCTGGTGGAATAGGGCACTGGTGAAGTGCAACTCAGATGGTACTGGTGATGTTGGTGGTAATGGTTGATTGCAGGAGGAACTGAAATTGGTGTGCAATTGCAAGAGCTGGAGTTGGTGGTGCTCTTAATGGTGGTGATATAAGGCAAGGAAACGGAAATGTTGGTGATGAAATTGCAGGCACTGAGTTTAATATGTTGCAGTCAATGGGAGAAGGAACCAAGTGAGATGGTGGTACAGCTACATTTGGAATTAGCAAAGGAGCTGAATTGCAGGAAAGGTTTGTGCTGCTGTGATAAAATGGGTTGATGGCTAGAGACTCGAGGCACGGAATGTGGTGTTGATGTGTAGAATGGTGGAGCACTGGCTGGTGATTATGGAGCTGAAGCAATTGCTTGGTGGTCTGTGTTATTAGGCTGTGTTGCAGAAGCAATAAAGGTATGTCTAGATTGAGAAGGTGCAATTGCAGGGAACTAAATGGGAAGTTTGATTGAAGCACAAGGAGATAGCTGAAGCTGCTGGAAGAGACTAAGGCTGTGATGGGTAAGAGCTGCAACTGAAATTGCAGGAGTTGGTTGAGACTTGGCTGGTTTATTTGGTAGTGGGCTTGAGCTTATACTGCAAATGGGAAATGAAATCAGTTGTGTGCCTAGGATATTGCAGCTGAAGTGAAACTGAATGGTAATGAGTTGCAGGCTGAATGGGAAGTAGAAGAGGTTGTGGTGCTGTGTAATGAGTGATGTTGGCTGATGGAGTGATGGAGACAGTGAAGGCATGAACTAAAATTAGTAACCCAGGGCCATCATGGCTGGAGTCTTAATGGTGATACACAATGATAGTGCAGCACAGCTATGGCATGAGCAATGGCCTATGCCAATGCCACTCAGCTTATTCAACCAAGCAGTTTAGCTGATTCAGATCTGACTAGACTCAGCTGATGTTGTGCTGACTCTCCCTGACTCGGTTTGACTCGGTATGACCAAGTTGACCCGAGTTGACTTGATGTGACTCGTTGACCGGTGACCGGGCGGACTTTGCCGGTCACCTGAGCTATTTTCCGGCGACTCTTCCGGCCAATTTCGGACCATAATACCAGATTTCCGGCGACCACTTTTGAGGTATATTTTCACATGGGTATTTGCACACACATGGGCTTGGTGGACAACATGGGCTTTGGGCTATGAAGACCTAATTTTATAAGTTAGATAAAAGCTATAAAAGGAAAAGTTTCTACAACTTTGATATGATATTTTTTTCTTGGAACTTTGGAGAGCCGGTTTTGTTTACGCTTCTAGGGTTTGCTTTTGTTCATCTTCTTCTTTTCAATTAATATTTTTATGATGAACTCCATAGCTATGAGTAGCTAAACATATTATTGGTTATGGGATAAAGTTGATTTCTCAATATGTTATATGATTCAATGAATTAGTTTTGTCTCAATATTTTATTGTTTGTGATTCACAATTAATAGAGTTATATGATTTGATAGTTTGTTTGGTTGAGTCAGGAATCAATCCGATTTACATTCATCTCTAGAGCTATATTAGGGTTTTCAATACGAAAAAGTTGTTTATCCCTGATTCTAAGTAGCATAATTGTGGGTAGTGCTTGTAGTGATATATCCTACTAGTCACAAGTGAATCATAACTTTTGTTAAAACGATTAGTGCTTTTACACATTCGTTTGCATTGGTTAGTCGTATTCCATAGAACTTATTGCTTTTAGGGAGTTAAATCTAATTGTGCTTTTACACTTTAGGTTGCTTTCTAGGAAGAATTCACATATGCATCTATTAATGTGGTTGTGATGAAAACAGGGAATTAGCGGGATATACTTGCGATCAAGGTATCCTAGGACTATTAGTAGATGAGAGATTAAAATACCAATTCTAATCATTGATGAAAATACATGTTTGTGAATGATACTATCCCGTGACCAATATCTTCTCCTTATTGATTATTCCAATTATTTGTTTTGCTTTATTTTATTTTTACTTTAGTATTTCGTTAAAACAACAAACATCCCCCCTTGGTTACCTTAGAAACTGAAAATCGCATAACAACAATTGCCTCTCTGTGGATACGAACTCTTCCTTACCTTGTACTTCATTTAAATTTAGTGAGTAAGAAAGTGAAATTATTTTTGACGGATTGACAACCGATCACAACTTCTCGTGGACACTTCTTCGTCCCCCAAAAAAGAACCTTTTCTGGTGTAAAACAACCAATGAAGGCCTTCTAACCTTCTTCATTTACATCATGTTCATATGACCAACTCCAACCTTTGTCCCCTCTGCAATAATAATCACAAACTTATTGAATACATACTACTTAAATGCCAACATTTTATCACCACTTGAAACAACTTCTCAATCGATTAGCCATTCAACCAAATACCACGCTTTCCCTCTCAACCGCTCTTACCCTCGTACAACTATACAACAACTTGAATTAAGCAAAAGCCCATATCCCTATCATCACCTTGTTTTGTTTTCTTCTCTGGTCTTTGTGGTTAACTAGGAACCAACTACTATATCACTAAAGGCAAGCAACCCCAAAAGAAACTATGCAACTAGCTTTCAGAATTCAACAAGAATTCACATGGGAAAAATAAATCATGCCTATTGTGTTACCTAGTATGCAACCTCCATCAAACCCAGACAACACCACAAGATCAACAACAACCATATTGGAGGATGGGTCCCCCCTAATTTGGACTGGATTAAGCTCAATACTGATGGGTCAACTAGAGAGCACTATGTAATTGCAGGATTAGGTTTTATATGTAGGGATTCGATGGCAAGAACCGTTGTAGCAATAAAACAACCGTTATGAATAACCATAGCGATGGTAGCTGAAACCTAGGTCATGTTGCTGGTGTCAAGACTATCGACAGACAGGAATTGGACAAAAGTGCAGTTCGAGACTGGCTCAGAAAATTTGCTACGTTTAGTTAACAGTGATTATAAGTCGCCATGGTAAATAGCTGAAATGATTTAAATAAAACAAAGACTGCTTCAAATACCCCAATACTTTATCCAACATAACTACAGGGAAGGAAACCAAACAGTTAAAGGGCTAGCCAATCACGCAACAAATGAGAGTCAATCCAGAAATCTCTCCTCTACTCTCTGATATTCATTGATGCTGATATTGAGCCAGTGAAACAACTAAGGCTTATTCTTATCTCTTTTGAGTTGCTTACTGGTTTGAAGATAAATTTTGCTAAAAGTCAAATATA
Source organism: Papaver armeniacum (assembly GCA_023531295.1). NCBI lineage: Eukaryota > Viridiplantae > Streptophyta > Magnoliopsida > Ranunculales > Papaveraceae > Papaver > Papaver armeniacum. The sequence goes on from JAJJWW010008343.1 coordinate 182,290, forward strand.
TGGTGTTTGCTATGATGGGGATTTGAAGCAATTTTTTGACTTGTTAGGATGTTACACTGGTAGTTTACCTACTACTTATTTAGGGCTACCTTTGGGGGATAAGTACAAAGGGATCAGTAAATGGGACAAGATTATTGATGTGTTCATAAGGAGGTTGGTAGGTTGGAAGAAGAAATTGCTTTCAAGGGCTGGAAAAATCACTTTAATAAATAGTGTGCTTGTCAGCTTACCAAATTACTACATGTCACTCTTTGAAATGCCAGTTTCAATTGCTGAGAGGTTGGAGAAGTTTATGAGAGAATTTTTGTGGAATGACAATGAAGGAAGGAAGAAGATGCATTTAGTTAAATGGCCAAAGTTACAAAGAAGAAGAAAGTTTGGAGGTCTGGGGATAAAAAATCTGAAGAAAATGAATAATGCTTTGCTAAAAAAATGCCTTTGGAGATTTGCTAAAGAAGAAGATGTTTTATGGAAGAAGATTGTAGTGGATAAGTATGGCTTTGATGGGGTGGTTTGGCTTGCAAAGTCTTCTAATCTTTCTTTTGGCAGGGCAGTCTGGAAAGGAATTATGAAATGCAACTCTTTTTTTAAGAGTAATATTAGATTCAAGGTGAATAGAGGGACTTCAGTTAGGTTTTGGCTTGATAACTGGCTCCTTCCAACTCCACTTTGCAATGTTTTTCCTAATCTTTACAATTCTTCAAGAAAGAAAAGTGCCTATGTGTCATATTGTGTTCTTAACCATGTAGGGAATATCACTTGGGATGTTGGACTTCATAGAAGACTCAACTCTAATCTCAGAACTGAAATGGATTGGTTGCAGTCTGAGCTAAGAAATGTGACTCTAAATATGGCTGAAGATGACGTGTTAGAGTTGTCTCTCAGCAGCAAGAAGTTTTTTACCGTCAAGTCAGTTTATGATAAATTAGCAAATCAGGATGATATTGTTCCAGCTAATAATATATTCAAGTTCATTTGGCGGTTAAAAGTTCCACCTAAGATAGGATTTTTACTATGGACTATTGCTCATTCAAGATTACCTACAAGAGACATGCTACGAAGCAGGGGGATTGAGGTGCCTCAAACTTGTTTATTCTGCAATGAGAACGAATCTGCGGAGCATCTTTTCATTCATTGTGTGTTTGCCAAAAAGATTTGGACTTTCTTCATCGAAAAGCTCAAATAGTTTTTCACCTTATCTCCAGATGTTGTGACTCTCCTTTTTTCTTGGGTGTTGCCTCAGGACGACAAGGTTAAACCACAAATCTGGAGTATTATTCCAGCTGTGATACTATGGTGTATTTGGAAGGAGCACAACAACAGAGTTTTTAATGGGAAACAAAATTCAGATAGTGCAGTTATTAGCAAAGTTCAATTCGAAATGTTCTCTTGGTGCTTGGTTTTTAAGGAGTGTCAGAATCTCTCTTTTCCTGATGTAATTGATAACTGGCCAAGAGCATATTTCAACCCTCGTTGAGTTGTTTTTACTATCTGGTTCAGGGAGTGGCTTCTGTTTTCCTTTCTCTTTTCTTGACAGAGGGATAGTCTGTTATTCCTTTGTTTTCTTTCTTCCGGGTGGTTTAAACCTTTTGTACCCTCGTTTTTTTTTTTATCAATATATTCTTCTTTGCCGACCAAAAATAAAAATAAAAAAACTGTCTGGGTCACCCAATCCCATCTTTCTTACTACAAATTGTTCTAGACGACTCTTTGGGTATATCTAGCCAAGTGTAATCGTTTATTACTAATATTAAATTTAATTCATGTTTCAAATAAAAAAAGAAAGTCTAGTTAAAGACATGCACTTAGATTTTTCCAATTTTACATTGTCACCCCTGCCATTATAGGTAAAATTTTATGAAAATTGAGTCTTATTTCCTATTTTGACAATCAAAACCAAAAATTTGTTGAATAAAGATGCACCTATAACGAGAACTTGCCCCAAAAAACCTGCTTGTGGCGTATGAAATGCCGAAGACAAGAAATGTAACTGGAAATACCAGTATCATGATTAGGCACATAAAATGTCTTATGTGGTCTAATGTCGTCATGTGGGTTTGGTGGTCGAAATGTGGGAGCCATGTTAATTTGACTTGGCTAGGGGTTAGCATTTGAGACCAAATCCACGAATTTAGTCTGACCCGTATATTAATGGATCGTATACAAAGTGTCTGCGAGATCCAACGAACAACAACTCCATTTACATTGAGTATATATTATTGTAGGAAATACCATTTAATCCTAGAAATAATATATTAGAGAGAGTCTAGTCCAGTTGACTCAGTCACGTGTCTGTTTAGTCCTTTTTGGAAAAATATATTACTGTTTGGTCCTAGAAATTATGGTTTGGTCCTAAGGTGTACAATACCCACGCGGGATGTCGTCATGGATGATGTAATTTTCTTATGGGAGTTACAGAAATACCCTTTCAGATCCCTATATATAGGATTTATTAGCAAAAAAAGAAATCATTTTTAGATTTCTTTTCTCTCTCCTAGTTTTCGGATCTAGTTTTTCTTGTTCTTGATTTTTTTCCCTCTGTTTTTGAAGATGAAGATGACGATGACGATGATGTTGAAGATGAAGATGATGATGAAATTATGAAGATTTTTATGTTTTTTTTTCTTTTTGTGTTGCTGCTGTTGTTGCTGAAGATGGTGGAGACGATGAAGACGATTTTGTGATGAAGTTTTTTTGAATCTTTTTTGTCTCTGTTGCTGTTGATGATGATGAAGAGGATGAAGATGATGATGATGAAGACGACGACGATGATGAAGATGACGAAGAAGACGATGATTTTTTGTTTTTCGTCATTTTTGCTTGTTGTTTGTTGTTGAAGAAGATGAAGATGATGATGACGATGATGTTTGCTGATGCCACTGTTGAAGACGACGAAGATGATGAAGATGATGCTGCAGCAGTTCATTTCTGGAATGAACTCTGATTTTTATGGATTTTTAGTAGGAGTTCATTTCTGGAATGAACTCTGATTTTTATGGATTTTTATCAGGAGTTCATTTGTGGAATGAACTCTGGTCTATATAGGTTTTTATCATGAGTTCATTTCTGGAATGAACTCTGGTCTATATAGGTTTTCATCAGGAGTTAATTTCTGGAATGAACTATGTTTTTAAGGTTTTTATCAGGAGTTCATTTCTGGAATGAACTCTGTTTTTTTAGGTTTTTATCAGGAGTTCATTTCTGGAATGAATTCTATTTTTTAGGTTTTTTTATCAGGAGTTCATTTCTGGAATGAACTCTGGTTTATATAGGTTTTTATCAGGAGTTCATTCCAGGAATGAACTCTGTTTTTTTAGGTTTTTATCAGTAGTTCATTCCAGGAATGAACTCTGTTTTTTTTAGGTTTTTATCAGGAGTTCATTTCTGGAATGAACTCTGGTTTATATAGGTTTTCTGAAAAATTAAGTAGAAATTAACAGGAGTTCATTTTGACGAATGAACTGCTACAAAAAATAAGTTGGAATTAACACGAAAGGGTACTTTGGTCCATTTAATATTTTTAAATAATTATGGACCAAACAGTAAAGGCATTTTCCCTAAGGACTAAACTGACATGGGCCCACCTAAAAAAGGACCAAACGATATTTTTCCCTATATTATTTCCGTAAAGTATGAGTGTAGAAATATTAGTTACAAATAATCCACTATATATTTATCTTATATTTTTCATCATTTACTTCTGTCCAATTTTAAGGGTTTCAAATTGAGAGGCAGTGAGGAAACAGATAACAACGACATTTTGCCCTATGTAATGAAAGTTTCTTGTGTTATTAATTGTGGTTAACAAACCTGGCGAGATTAGGGTATACCCAGATTAATTGGGGTATACCTAATGAGACAAAACCTGGGTCATTTTGAAGTAAAACAGGACACCCTTAACCAAGTATTTTCTAAATGGCTAATATATCTTTGTTTAATTAACACTAAAAAATCTGATTAGGTTAATTATTTGAGTTTAGATTAATTAATTGAGTAGATTAAAACTTATGAATTTAAGTTATGAAATTTTGTTTTTGATTGAACTTATGTGGGAGATTTTTGATGAAAAAAATCTTTTGCAACGGAAATGAAAGCACACTAACCAAACACTTCTAAAAAAGGGATTGCAAAGCTGTTGTATGAGATCATACTCAAAATTAAAGAAGAAATCAACACTTTCAGTTCTGAAATTATGAAAAGTCGGCAAGGTCAACGAATGAAGAAGATGCCGACTAACTTTGGCCGACATGCTTATTTTTAAAAAAACAATGCCGACTTTATTATTTTTGACACACAGGAGACTGTTGTAAATCTTCACTAGTCGGCATCTTATTGATTTCTTACCTTGCCGACTAACTTATAGTCGGCAAGGTCGACAAAAAAATACCCCGCCGACTGTAGGATTTTTGACATACAGAGAAAGGGGTTACAAATGCATGATTAGTCGGCAATGTATTAATTCCATAACCTCCCGACTAAACTATGGTCGGCAAGGTATAAGGATGAATACTGTGACGACCCTATAAATGCTAATTTCAGAAATGAAAAGTCGACACGATATTCAACCTAGGAAGATAACGACTAATACTAGTCGACAAGGTCGACAAAAAGATACTCGGCCGGCTAATACTAGTCGGCAAGGTCGACAAAAAAATACCCTGCCGAATTTTGATAAAAATGTGGAATCATACGGAATTTTCGAATTTTGTACCCAATCTCAAATCCCGTAGCCACAATTTTTTTTTGTTTCTAATTTCATTTTGATTTTTGATTTCATCACATTGGGTTAGAGTTTTGAAGATAGATTTTGAAAATTATTTGAGTGATCTATTTGGGTGATCAGGCGGCAGTGTATTAATAGTAAGGATAATTTGGTCTTTTAGCCTCTTTTAGACACCCCTTAACACACTATCTTGGATGGGAACAAAATGGGTATACTCCAATTAATCTGGGTATACCCCAATCTTGCCCGGTTAACAAACCCATATATAGTGATATTAGTAAAAAGTAAAATCCATCAAATCATGCATCTAATTCCTCCGTCCGCATATAAACCAATTATAGCAAGAGACCAGATGTCGAACAAAATTGGTACACAAAACTAGATGTCATATTAACGATCCAGGCTGCCTGTTCACTCTAAATAAACAAATGGGTTCTCTTTATAAAGAAATGCACATTAATCTCCTCTTGTATGATAAGATGCCTGATTTTTTGTCCAAGACCGCAAATAAGTGTGCCCCTGTGATGAGCGGCCTGCATACTAGTGTAAATGGGCAGAGATGTGTGAAAATTATAATTGATTTGCTGCGCTGTATATGAGTTGTTCTAAAACTTTGCTAAGACTTTAATACTAAAGAAAGCCATTTACACGTGGTGTTCAGACTTAGGACTTGTTTGAGTCCACTTTTCTTTCTCTCGAGAGACAAATTTTTACAGGTTTCTCAACTCAACTACTTCAACGTGTGTATTTCTTCTCAGTAACAGTAAGTTTCCCTTTCTCTTTCTTTCTATATTTTCTCATCTCTATCTTCTTCTTCTTCTCTCCCAATGCAGAAAAAACCCTAACTAGACTAGGGTTCACTTTTGTTTCACATAAGGGAGCTACAGACATGCAAGTTTATGCAACTTTTCTACTACAAATCTAATATGTAATTGTTTTTTTGTTTACTCTCTGTTTCACTGTTATTAGCATCTAATTAGTTGTGGGATTGATGTTTCTTTTTGTGAGAGTGGATTGCTTTTACTTTAGTCTAATGTGAATTTTGTTTTACTCCCTCTATTAGGAAAGATTTGATTTTGGTATAAAGATCTAACTTTTTAGTAAGTTCTGTAATGTTTGATTGATTCTACATTTATAATGCAGAAATGGGTTTTGTTTAATTGGTTAATGTCACTTTTCGATTCTGTACTTCGATCTATTAGTGCTAGTGTATAAGTGTTGTGATACTAGGGCAACTATTTAGATGTTTTGTTTAGCAAATGGGACATGCAAGAAATGGGTTCATTAGATTTTGATGTTTTAGTGATTTTATGTATCTGAGAAAGAGGTCATGTCTTTTATGTTCTCTTACTTACTTATTTTGATTGGCATGCATATACTTTGCTGCCGGAAAACTCGAACCCTAATGAAGATTGTGACAACCGACATCGTGGGATCTGACGATTACCTTTACTTAATTGGTTACATTCCATATCGAAGATAGACAGCGAGCATGCCTTACTTCAATAAGGTATTTGAGGTTTTAGATATAGTGAAAATTGCTAACTGTATCTCATATCTCATATTTTCGACTCTTATATGGTTGTGCATGTTTGATTGTTTTGTACTTTGATTAATTGTTATTTGGAGAAAACAGATGATTAATATATTTTCTTTTTCTTACAGATTTAAGAGGATTGTGTTTTTCCTGGGAATGGCTTCGAAGGTTTGCATGAATGGTTTTTGTCAGGCCACATCCTCAGTCAAGTGGAGGAAAGGGTGGGATCTTCGATTTGGTGGTGTAGCAACTCTGTGTGATAAGTGCGGGTATATTTCATTCATTGTTATTGCTTCACTTTGTTTAGTTTTATTTGATCCGCTGATGCGCAAACTTATATGAGATTGGGAAGTTTAGGCTTTCAGGTCATTCACTCGATGGTTCAATTTTACATGTTGTGAATGATTTTTCCTTTTTTTAATATCGTCATGTTCATGATCTGTTGTTATTATGATGATAACAGGTTTGCTTATGAACAATTGGTATTTTGTGATACCTTCCATGTAAAAGAATCTGGTTGGAGAGACTGCAGTTCTTGTGGCAAGGTAATCTCATACGCTGAATGCTCATATTTAAAAAAAAATATCGCTACATGCCTGGTTAACTAAAAGATTTTTTTTATTGCAGCGACTGCACTGTGGTTGTACTGCTTCAAAGTCTTTGTTTGAATTACTTGATAACGGCGGTGTAGAGTGTCTTGGCTGCATGAAGAGATTGCACTCCTCTGTAAGTTCAATTCCCACTGATTATATGCGTGCATGCATATTAATATAGCTATGATTGAGATGTGAATTTTTAGATGCATAATTGTTAAATTTATTGTAAAATCATTATTTTATACACATTAGCGGAATACGGCTCATCTCAAAACACAAGAAACAATCTGTTTTGGGTGTGGGCATGAGTATGGGTATGTGCATGGATATTAGAGCCAGCAATTCGTGATCAAGGAGCAAAAGTGTTGTTATTACAAAATCTGAAACTGTGTAGTACGAGGTTTATATGTTAGGGAACTGTTGGCTGTCTAATTTCTTTCACATATCGGATTTTCTTTGTAATGGGAAATCTAGATGTCTGAATTTCTTAGCTTTTTGAAATTTGTGCAGATGCCAAGTGATGAAAAGCCAAATGGTTTTGGTAAAGAGGAAAACTATAGCAATGGGATGGGAAATATATTGCAAATGGGCAAGAACACAGAAGGCAATGAGCATATTAATTTGCTTCAGTATCTGAAAAATGATACAAATGGGTCTCTGTGCCAAATGAAAATAGAACAAGGCATGCGTACTGTTAAGGAAGTCGACTGCAAAAAGCCACCTGTTGTTGCAAGACCAGAGGCTGCAAACAGTATGCTTTCACAATTACGTATTGGAAGACTACCTGAAGGACGGGGTAGAAGCCAAATGCTTCCGCGTTATTGGCCAAAGATTACAGAAGAAGAATTGCAGCAAATATCTGAAAAGTATCCTTGTTGATATCTAAAAAGTGAAATTAGTTGCTCGTATATTTTTATTTGTATGTCTCCATCTTTTGAAAGTTATGATTCCCTTAACTGCAGCTCCTTTAAGTTCAAACTCCAAAATTGTGCCTTTGTTTGAGAAGGTTTTGACTGCAAGTGATGCCAGTCGAATTGGTCGTTTAGTTCTCCCAAAAGCATGTGCTGAGGTATGTTGTACCCAAGAGTTTCTTCATCTCCAGCGTTTTTTTTTTTTTTTTTAACGTTTCTTTTGTAATTAATATTGCTTTAGTTATAAACATGTTGACTCAACTATATCCAGGCATATTTTCCTCGGCTTTTGCAACCAGAAGGCCGGCCTTTGAAGATTCAAGATGCAAAGGGGAACGACTGGGGGTTTCAGTTCAGATTTTGGCCTAACAATAACAGTAGAATGTATGTCTTGGAGGGTGTAGCACCTTGCATGCAGTCAATGCAATTAAAAGCTGGTGATACAAGTAATTTCCTTCGTCTTTTGTTATGCTTGTCTCAGGATGTCATTGTCAGTGTATGTATCTTAAATATTACTGTTTTTGTTACTGTTTCTTCTCATATTCAAATCTTTGTTCCAGTAACATTTAGCAGGATAGACCCTGAAGGAAAACTTATGGTTGGATCCCGAAAGGCATCTAGCTCCGGTCCTCAGCACATAACTCAATCCGATAGCTACACCACGATTAGAAGCCAAGACTGTGGAAATTCGTGTAATGGGGTTCCAGAGGATTTAAATCCAAAGAAACTGGAAAATCTTCTCAGTCTTAATATGGGTATGATTTATCCTTCATGCTTCCATCTTTTCTCTTGCAAAGGTGCACGTCATCAACTTCTTTGAATCTGTTGTATTGCTAATTATTTTGGTAAAAATTAGTGCCTCCGGTTCAGAAAGTGATGATCGAAGGGGCAGGCACTGATTTCTTTCCCGGTGGGGCGGGTGTTGTCCTTGAAATGTAGATGGTCTACAGAAAATACCCCAAAAACTTTTAAATCCAACAGCACTTCGTTTATAATATCAATTTTTTCCGCATTAAAAAGAACACAAGTTAAAGTATTTGATGGGTGAAAATCTATAGAACGTTCACACATTTTACAAAACGAGGAGATAATTGTTACCGAATAATATGACCTTGGATCTTCTTCTATGTGCCCCAGTATAGCTATTATGTGTTATCTTTTTTGCTCTGGAAGTGTCACTTTGGATTAATGATTAGGCGAGTATCTGTAGCAATTTATTGTCTCATGCCTTTTGACATGGACCATCTTGATATCATCATCAATGAACTTTGAGGTGTATAAATGTTGCGAATTTTTTATGCTTCTCATATTTTTTTTCCCCTCTATTGTGTTAGATTTTAAGAAGCGCAGAACTGTGGGAGGTGAAAAGGCAAACAAAAAACATGATCCTGATTTCAGCCTAGATAATATCAAGAGGCGGAGAATTGTAGAAAGTGAAAAGACAGACGAAGATTATGAACCCTTCTCTGGCCTAGAGACACTAGCTGCTACTGCGGTTCTGGAAGAGAACTTGGGTGAATTGGATACCGCTTTTCTTACAACCGCCAACGAGCATCATCATCCTGGATGCAGGTGCACTATTTGCATCAAGCCTCCAAGCAGGAGAGGCCCTAAACAAAAACCTGCTGATATTGTGTAAATAACATTTTTCTTTTACTTCCAAGCATTACCTGTATATAACTTCAATTTTGTTGCGCTTATAGGATTTTCATACAACAGTAGCCTAGGACCCTTGATGGAGCTTGTCTGTAACATGTACCCTACTTTATGGTTAGGTCATAGTTTATAGTTTCCGCCATAATGCTTAGCAGCAAACCCTGAATAATTTGGAGTTGCAGGAAACGGAGGGCCTGGAATCAATTTATATTCAAAAATTATACAAGTATTAGCCCTCCGTGGGAATTGGATTCTAAATTTTGATACTTCAGTACAATTTTCTTTTAAATGTTTGTATCATCGCCTAGAAGTGAGAACATTGTTTTTTTCCTTTCTTTTTGAAACTTATTACAGGGGCTCCAAGAAAAGAGTTTTGAGGGCTCACAAGATGATAAAATCGGGTTATGAAATAGTAATCAACAAAACCCTATATCTAACTATTTTTTGTGATGGCGAAAATATCCTCCATGAATTATAAAATTAATTTCATTATCTTTTCCTTCTCTTTTCAATCGTAAATCATGATGAAGATGATGATCATATACAAAAAAAACTAAATCCATTATCTTGTCCTTCTTTTTCCATTCATAAATCATGATGAAGATGACGACCATAAAAAAAAACTTATTATGCTTCTTCTTTTTCTTCTCCGTTGTGATGAAGATGACGATCATAAAAAGAAAAAACTAAGAAAATCCATCACTTATTTTTGCAAAAAACAGTTTCAGTACTGTCTACGGTTGAGAAAATTCATACTTCCCAACCGTAGACTGTCTACGTTTGGGAAAATTTGGGAAAATTCATATTTCCCAACCGTAGACAGTTCTGAAACTGTTTTTTCAAAAACCCAATTCGATCGATTCCGCTTATCCATGCATTGAAATCAATTAAATAAGATGGGTTTTTGATTTTTACACCAATTAAATGGTGTTAATCGATAATGAATTATTTTGAGAATTGACGATTAATCGAAGAAATAAGCGATGGAGGTGATGGGAAGAAGAAAATGGAAGAATTAAAGGAGAGGACTGAAAACAAATTAGTTTTAAGTTTTCAATATTTAATAGGTTAAGGGTATTTTAGTATTTTTCTTATGAATTAGGTCCCCTTATCTTCATTGTAGGATATTTGAATCCTTAGGAGCCCTCAAAACTCTTTTCTTGGAGCCCCTATAATAGGTTTCTTCTTTTTTCTCTTTTTTGAACAAGGTGAGAACATTGTTGCAACAGGTGCATAGTACATATGTATTCTCTTCGGAAAAGATGTATTACTTTTTCACTTTGGCCTGTAAATAAACCAAATTGAAAAAGTGATATCAACTTTTTTCTAGAAAGGAAAGGTGTACTCCCTCCGTTTCCATACTAGAAAATTGGCTCACTCTAGAGAAAAAATTGGGAGATAAAAGTTTTGTGTTAAAGAGAGAAAAAGAAGAGAGAGGATTTATGAGTAGATCAGGGAACACATAATATTTGACTTTTCATTTGTGGAAACCAGTCTATGTTTTATAGGAAAGAAATATTGCGCTACTGGCTTGGGGTTGGACCCTCGTGTGAAGTTATTTACCCTGCTGATCATGATAACAAAAATAATTAAAATAAAAACTGCGCTACTGAGTTTCTAGACTTAGGTCCGTTTGGCACGGATGGAGTTTGAATTCTAGGGAGTTCCAACTACCTGGAGTTCAAACTACCTAGAAAATGAATTCCATCCTTCTAAAATTTTGTGTATGGCATGTTTACGAATGAAATTGATTATATATCTATTTTTTGAATATTTATTTGCTTAAATTTGATTCCATAGTAAGTTTATTTCGAATATCGCTGAGTTCTTTTTCTAAAATTATCTTTTACTAATTTTAGGTAATTAATAAAATAAATTTTAATTAGTAAAATAAAATTATTTACCAAAAACTATATAAAATACTATTAAATTAAAGTAATGCTTCGAAAAATTAAAATAATATTAAAGTAATCTGATTTTTTATAATTAAATTAATATTTTTAATCGGGTATTTATTAGTAAAAAGTTATTTTTTATTTTTAAATATGATTTAAAATTTAATTATCTTTTAACGATAAATACACCATACAAAGCTATTGGTTGGCAACCTAGCAACAAGCTGGGCACCAACCCCCTCTGAATAGCAATGCCTAATCTATGAAAAATAAAACTACCAAAACCACTACTAGCGTCATTATTAACAAGACAATTCTTCAGATGCTTAAAAAAACATAAAGTATCTTCACCAAGTTCCCCCAAAGTAGAGAAAGCCAGGACCCCCAGACCATAACCAAGTGAAGTACACTTTTCTAAATATTTAGCACGCTTTCTTGAAACCGCCTTAGAAATAGCTTTCCCTGGGACAAAAGAACGTACACCATCACCAGTAAAGGGCGAGACACCAGTAACATCCATGCAAACATCTTGCCCGTTTTCCCAGTTGAGAACAAGAATATCGGCAGGCCTCAAGTCTTTATCCTTATCAGAAAGCATACCAAGAGAGACTTCCTTGCGGGCCGGTACACTAGCCTTGTAACAAATATCAACAACAATATCACGGACAAGATCATGTCAAAACTTACTTCCAACATCCTTAGCACAATGAAGCGCATGGTCTCCAAAGATGTCCATAGATTTGTTGCAACTAGTACATAAGCCATTCTCAACAAACAGTGGGATACCGAGGCGATAACAAAGCACGGCTCGAAACTGTCTAGGCCCAATGCACTGATTGGTACAGCTAATAAATAATCCTGAGCGTGCTTGATACGATTACACTGCCATAAAATAGAATCTCTTGCAGACATAGAGAATTGGTCCGGGATTTGCTTCTTAATTGCGTCAAAATAAGTGATTTGCCCGGGGAATGCATGGAAGGGGGGGGCGGTATCATCGACACGAGTAGAAGAAGGAGGTAATCCACATACACGGATAAAGTTCAAGAGCCAACCGATAAGCAGAGCCTTTGTTTGTTGAGAATAAACTACCCAGAATTGTCTTCTGTACCGAAGCGGTCTGATTCTGAGAGGCAAGGAAACAGTAAGTACGGGTGTCCACCATGGGGTAGATGCCAAGACCACCATCCTTGATAGGCAAAGTAGCTAATCGCTGCTGTAAAGGACCAAAACCTGCACCATCTCCAGTGATTAAGAGTCTCAAATACTTAAGTAGATGGTCATCAAAAAGATCAGTGGCTGATTGCAAGGCTGCTGGATTGGTAGTACGCATTGCAAAATATAGACGAGACACACCAGTGCAATTACGAAGTAATAAAATCTCACTCTGATGGTCCTTGAGTTTCTTGATTGCATCCATCAGTTGAACAGTTTTATTCACCCTGGTCAGCATCATATCACTAATGAAGTTTGAATCCAAACTCACATGTCCGCCCAAAAGCTTAACGCCATTAGAGGGCCTACCAATGTCAGAGGGGAAAACACCATCCAAAGTACTTCTGGGGTCAATAGATGGCCAAAAGACTTCGGTTTTTCGAACGTTAAGATGTAACCCCCTACTAGGTCCTTCCGCATCTATTATACTCAAGGCCTTGGCTACCTCCATAGTATCCCCAATAATGGTACCATCATCAAGGTACCAAGCATGCAAATCAAGTGTGCAACGAGAAGCAATAGTCTTCACTAGAGGATGAAGAGTCAATGCAAAAAGCAAGGGACCAAGAGGGTCCCCTTGCTGAACCCCGAGTGCAGATGACAAGATATATTGGTCATAATAGAGTTTAGCGGGTCGCAAATAACAAAACTCTACCCAGCGAGAAATACCTGGACATTGAAGACGAACCTCTTTGATGAGATGGGATCTGCTCACCATATTGAAAGCATTGGAAAAGTCAATAAGCAGCATTGACATTTTATCTGAATGACCTTTCAACTCCAGTAAGCTATTTACAGCATGTAAAATACTCTCCCCACCGACAGGCACACCAACTCCAAATTAATATTTGTCTATTTGATATTTTAAGTAAGTATAAATTTGAATAATAATATATAATATACAATAATATTTTATAGTATAATTACTTATTTAAAATTAAATAAGTGATTATAAAGGATTTTTATTTGATATTTTAATATAAAATAATATTTTAAATAATAATAAATTAATACTAATTATATTTATTAATTTAAAATATTCCTTTTCATTTTAAATATGAGACAAAATATAAATTATATATTCAAATATATTTAAAAACAGATTTTATAATAAATTTATATATTATAAAAATAGATTTTATAATAAAATGTTCAAATAATAATATTTGTCTGTCTGATATTTTAAGTAAGTATGAAATTGAATAATAATTATAAAATAAGCATTTATACTAAAAGCTTTGTTTAATTTCTTTTCGATTTAATACAAGCATTTATAATTAATTATAAAATAAGAAATATATTAATAATATTATTAAATGGGCAAGATGTTTGTATGGATGTTACAGGTGTCTCTCCATTCGCTGGTGATGGTATACGCTCCTTTGCTCCGGGTAAGGCTATTTCTGGTGCGGTTTCACGTAAACGTACCAAATACTTGGATAAATGTGCTGCACATGGGTATGGTTTGGGTGTTCTAGCTTTCTCTACCCTGGGGGAACTCGGTGAGGACACTTTGGTTTTTTTCAAGCGTCTTAGGAATTGTTTGGTTAGCAATGACGCTAGTAGCGGCTTAGGTAGTTTCATTTTTTATCGTTTAGGCGTTGCAATTCAAAGAGGAGTTGGGGCCCAACTTGTCGCTAGGTTGCCAACCAAAAGCTCTGTGTAATTTTTCTTTTCAATATTTAAGGTAATACTAAAAAATAAAAATATATTAATTATAAAAATAATATAATTGTAAGAAATCAAAGATTGTTGAAGTTAAAAAAATAAAAACAAAACCAAATGTCAATAGGGTCAACCTATGGAGTTGAAAGGGTGGAGTTTGAAATTCCATGGGGGAGGTGGTATTTGATTTTCCACCCTATAATGGAGTTTCAACTACCTAGAATTGGAACTCACTCCATGCCAAACACTCCATAAGTTGAACTCCACCCTTGACTCCGTCCGTTGACTGAACTCCACCCTCAACTCCATCCGTGCCAAACGCACCCTTAGGGAGATTTATTAGCACTCTGCAGGAATTCATAAACCATGTCTTATGGGTCTTCTAGTTGGCCGCTTGAGGTCAACATAAGATGCTCCTTTAAGCATTTGGTTTTGACCGCTTGTGGGCACCACAAATGGATTTGGTTTAAGCATTTGGTTCTGACCGCTTGTGGGCACCACAAAAGGATTTGGTTTCGAAGGCTCACAAGACAAAATCGGGTCATTAGATAGTAATCTCTAAAACCTCTTATCCAACTGGTTTTGTTAATGGCTAGAATGCCCTAACTAATGATTAGGTTAACTAAACCATGCAAGGTAAGTGATTAGATTAGACTAATAATTTGAGTTAGGGATTAACCCACGGGAACCTAACTGTAAGTAAACGCACAGTTGGGAGTCCCAGATTTTCCGAACATGAAGTACCATTAACGGTTAGGAACCAAACCGTAGCTATCATATACAGTTGAAATCCATGTAGAAAAACTCGGGGTCATCTACGTTTGGGAAAAATATGAAGTATAACCACTTACGTTTGGTTCTACAGGGACGAAATATTTAATTTAATTTTTAATCTACGATTAGGAGCCTAACCGTTCGTATTTTTCTAACCGTATAACTGGTTTACGGTATTTCCCCACCATAAGATACGGTTTACGGTTGAGAAGTACTTGTTTCCCAAACGTGTGCAGTTTTGAAACTAATTTCAAAATCCCTAATTTGAAAAAATCCAACCTATTTATGCCATCAAAAACAATAAAAAGGGTAGGTTTTTTCGATTCTTACCGAATTAAAGTAATTACTGGCTCAGGATCGACGATTAATCATCGTTGAAGAAGAATAAGAGGAAGAAAAAGAGGAAGAAAAAGAGGAAGAAGAGGCGATCGAGAAGAAGAAGAGACGATTTGTTTTAGTTTTTGGTTTTAATTATATTTAGGTTAGTTATTAAAAGGGTAATAAAGTAGTAATAAAACTAATCAAATGGGTGTCTTGTATTTTTGTTATAGATTAGACCCCCTCATCCACATTTAGAACATTTGAATATATAGGAGTCCTCGAAGCCAAATCCTTGGAGCTCTATAATAGGTTATTCTTTTAGGGGAAAAAAAATCAAAGTTTAACATGTCATTCTTTCTTTCAAGGGGAAAAAATCGAAGGTCAGTGTCAAAACGTATATTAAAACAGAAAAAAGTATCTTTTTTTTTTTCATTTTTTATATGAAAAAGAAATTCTACAGA
The DNA here is from genome assembly GCA_023531295.1 of Papaver armeniacum. Taxonomy (NCBI): domain Eukaryota; kingdom Viridiplantae; phylum Streptophyta; class Magnoliopsida; order Ranunculales; family Papaveraceae; genus Papaver; species Papaver armeniacum. The sequence continues at coordinate 198,044 of JAJJWW010008343.1, forward strand.
TAATATTCAAAATTATATTATCTAAAGGAAAGTAGGTGATATCCGTTCTCCATCAGAGTTATTCCTTCTGTAGAATTTTGCTGCTTTATCCACCATTTATAGGCACAAAAAGTTCTCTTAACATGCCGAACTCTAGAGTAATTAAAATTGTTTTGATAAATGAAAACAATTATCTAAAATTACCTACTTAACCAGCTAGTTTGATTGTATTTATTCAATAAATAGGAAACATACGTCATTGCGTCACTATCATCAAAATATTAGCTTCAAATCCATTGTCGTTTAAGCTTTATAGAAAATTTTCCTAAATCTTGTAAAATAACGTGTGAATAAATTTGTGCATAAAACTTTCCTCATAATCTAAAAAATAGAATATAAAGATCATCTTGACTTCGTCGAAGCTCATAAGAGACGGAATAAAGTTGACTAGATAGTTGAGCATCAAGAAACTTGAGGTAAAGAATGATCCAACCGGTCCTGTGATTGTTGTGTAAGCAAGAGCATTGTATCTTGGATCATGAGAGGAATTAATGGGTGATATTCAGTCCTTGAAAGATGAACATGAAGATATTGTCTCTAAACAGAGATACAAATACGCAAACTCGTTGGCCTGTTGTCGGGAGAAAGCAAGGGATGTAAAGGAGATTGAGAATGTGTGATTAACTCAACCTCCTAATAAAATTAATAGTTTGCTTGATCCTGATTCACTATAACTGTGAAAGTTGTTAGTTTCTCAGCCACATCGCCAATGTAGCAAGGGAGCAAAAAAAAAAAGAGACAAAATTAAATTTCATTTTACCCTCCATTTAAGAAAAAGTATCCACATTTGGGGATACTGTTAGAGCATTGCTCGGTCGAACTCGCAAGTTTTCCTATCTCAAGCTTGTTGTCAATTTAGTTGCATGAAACTATATCTTGATTTCTAGTCTACATATTAGTCAGGTGTCGGACTAGGATTAAAAGTGTATAGTTGAGTATCAGACATCACTGAATTACCTATTGAAGACAAAGGACAGCCGAAGACATTTGGAGAACTTCATCAACAAAAGGTATGTGAAGACTGAAGCAACATATTACTCAAATGTTCACCTTTCTATCTTTGAGACTAAGTTGTATGACTACGTGGACTTTAAACATTGCATAGAAGAAGTTTCAAGTCAAGTTTGTCTTGTTAAATATCTCGAAATATGATTCAAATCAATAGTTATTCATATACTTGAAGAATTTAGTTAAGAATAATTTATTGTTTATGAACTAAGTTGTGATTCAAGTTAATCATTTGAAAATAACCCGAGCGATGATATTCGTCATTGATGGAATATTTCGAATTGATTAGAAGAGAGTAATAAAACTACTGAAAATTTGGATACAGGGACGGTACACGAACCGACATAACAGTATTGGTTCCGGATCAGTTGTACGCATACCAAAACAAACCGTGTTCGTGAATTGGCTTATGTACACATACCCAGTACGCATACCAAAAGAGTATGAGTTCGGAAACTGACTTACGGTGCACGTACCCAGTATGCGCACCAAAACAGTCTGTGTGAGAATTTCCTTAAGGGTACACATACCCGGTACACGTACCTTGGCAGTCCGAGTTCACGAATTGGGTCTAATTCACGTACCCGGTACACGTACTTACCCTGCTGAATATTTTCAGATGCATTCAAACTATTTCTACAGGCACTTAATCACTTATGATTGTGCATCGAGATTAAAATCTAAAAATGTTAAATGAATATGGCTAAGCTTATGCTTCAAATGGTTAACCGACCATGAACTATCATTATACACGGTTCGGTTACGACTGACCATAATATATTATTTCGGTATGTGATTTCAAGTCGAATTTCTCACCCGCTTACGTGAAATCCTAATCAGAGTTTTATCTAGACTGAAAAAGTGTTTGTTTGGTTCCCAAGATACCTTAGCTTGAATCTTAAGCGACCTTCGATCTTGAGAGTCTTTAAATAGAGAGACTCAAATAACTGGAAAATTCAATCCCTGACACTTTCGTGTGTCCTAGTTGTATGCTAAAGTCGTCCTCTATTAACCTAGGCTTCCTTTATGAAATATAATTAGGTTAACGACTTCACTTATTAGGGATTCATGAAGACAGGTCCGACTATGTTTTACCTTGATAGTTCGTGTATCTTGATCTTGCTTTTTTGTTATCGAGGTTTTTGTAATCTCTAGCAAAGGTAAATAGTAATCGCAAAGTTTCTTCATCTCAGACTTTGTGATTCCGTAAGATAGATATTTGATAACGATTCTTATTTAAACTCGTCTAAGATTGTTCTTGTAAGGTTAACAATAATTAGGCTGCTCTTCGAGAGCCATAAATACCAAATTTTGAGGTTTGCTATATTTGTCTATTGCAAACAGATTTTCTCACCTTGATCTTATGATCTAAACGAAAATCATGTAGGATTATCTGTTAGAGGCATATTGGTATCAAAATTCTTACTTAGGTTGAAACAACTCTTAGGTTGTAAAGGACGTCAATTAAGAGAATAAATTGCATACAATCTTACGAGATTCAAGAGACATAAGGAACGCGACTGTAACTGAATCGTTTGGAGGGTGGATTCGGTCTCAACTACATTCCAGTCCGAAGTTCTGATAGTATGCTAGTGGCTGTAGAGGCTTAATACAGTTGGTGGTCAAATCTGGACAAGGTCCCGGGAGTTTTCTGCAGTTGCGGTTTCCCCGTTAACAAAACTTTTGGTGTCTTGTGTTTTTTCCTTTTTCGCATTATATTGTTTATCTTTATAATATGATTATCACAAGTAGTACTTAATCAATCATAGTTATATAATCCATTGTGATCGATTATAAGAACTTGTTCTTGTAGAATTCGTATCTTGAAAGATAGATGATAAGTTTCGTGCTTGGCAGAATTCCGATCCGGTTATTGGATTCAACTAGATCGAACATGAATATTGATATTTGTAATCATCCAAGTACTCTTACGATTATATCAGGTTCACGGACTCCTTGTCTAGAAATTTCCGATTGTAAGAGAAAGATATATAAATTCTTTGTACAAATTTTCTCAAGGATCATTAAGTTCATCTACTTGGAATTGCATTAAGGTTTTGGCCATACAGGTTGCCAGACGAAAATGATGGTGGTGTACTTAGTACCCCCTCGTTTTCCGATACCTTTAAAAATTAGGGGACACAGAAAAAGACAAAATAGAATATGAAGTAATATTGGAAACCCCCTACGTAAATGTTTTTTGTGTGGCTAAATCACCCTTAAAGTCAGCACTTTTAAAAATTTAATCAACAATGCTAACTGTTAGTATTTTCACATTAGAAATTTGGTAAAATTATCGGTATAGCATTCATTGATAAATCAATGCCGATTGTAGATATGAAAAAAATATAATTGATAGACAATATAGTTGAGTCGGTATAATATTCAACTAGAATACAATACCGACGGTACAGTCGGCACAGCCTTTCACTGGCGACTGTTTCAAATACAAAAATTTACATCATATAGTTAGAATTGGCATGAAGTACTTCCGGAAATCTTGCCGACTAATTTGTATTGAAAATGAATAACACAATTAACCATCGGCATAGACTTCATCTAACACCCCGTGCCAGCAGTTAGGCGCTTTATTCTGATTTTAAGTTATATGATGATGAAAATGCATAAAGGAATAGTGCAGGAAAAAAAAAGAATTGGTAATGGAAAAGAGAGATTCATCATGATCTTCATCATAAAGACCATGCCGAATTCATTTGTTACATCCCCTCGAGATAAGTTGCATCTCCTCTTGTATCTTCAAAACAAGATTAATTATGCATTATTTAAAGTATAAAATTAAGTCAAAATAGACAATGTAAAAGTCAATGGATGATTTTGGTTCGTAAATTAGTTTTACCAATTAGAAAATGGGCCCAGATCATGAGACTCATACTTATGACGCATACATTTGTGGTGATGCATATGAGCATGCGCTTCCTCTTGCTTGGTGATATAAATTTGTGGTTGTGAACATTCGAAAATATCGTTACTATCCATTTACTATTGAAAAAGCGGGGGTCTAACAACCACACCCAATATTTCGCTTAGCAATCTGTATGAACAAACTCCAATATACTTTCGAGAGAATCAACTAGACAGTCATACTCAATCTCAAGAAAAGTATATCAAAGAGTTTGTATCTCTGTTTCACAATGTAATCAGCAAATCAAATAGATTGAAATCCGTGAGCCTGATTATTATGTGAAACAACTTGAACGGTACCAAAGACCAATGTTCAAGGATCAATCAATTTCAATCAACAACCAAAGGTTGGATTTACCAATTGATTTAATCAACGCACAACCTGTGATATTTCAATTATATAACAAATAATGCGGAAACTAAATAACACAGACACCAGAATTTTTGTTAACGAGGAAACCGCAAATGCAGAAAAACCCGGGACCTAGTCCAAATTTGAATACCACACTGTATTAAGCCGCTACAGACACTAGCCTACTACTAAGCTAACTTCAGTCTGGAATGTAGTTGAGCCCTAATAAATCTCACACTGATCAAGGTACAGTCGCGTTCCTTACGCCTCTTGAACCACGCCGGATTCTGCGCACTTGATTCCCTTAGCTGATCTCACCTACAACTACCAATTGATATATCAGACTTATATTCCCAAACAAAAACCTAGAAATATCAATCACCTCACAATAATCTTAATCGATTAACGAAACAAGATATTGTGGAATCACAAATGATGAGACGAAGATATTTGTGATTACTTTTCAATCTTGCCTATCGGATAATAAATCTCGAGAAAATCTTAAAGTAGATAGTACTCAATCACGATAGAAAACAGCAAGATCAGAACATGCAACTATAGATAAATAGTTGGGTCTGGCTTCACAATCCCAATGAAATCTTCAAGTCGTTAACCTACAGGTTTTCGTGAAAAAACCTAAGGTTAAAGGAGAATCGACTCAAGTCGCAACTAGTATCACACATGAGGTGTGGGGATTAGGTTTCCCAGTTGCTAGAGTTCTCCTTCATATAGTCTCCAAATCAGGGTTTGCAATCAATGCTACCTTGGTGACAAAGCATTCAATATTCACCGTTAGATGAAAACCTGATTAGATACAAGATAATATCTTTCAACCGTTAGATCGAACTTAGCTTGTTATACACAAATGAAATGTACGTCATTTAGATAAAGGTAACCGTACCAAAACGTGTACACTCAGTTGGTTCAACAATAGTTAGCCAATGGTTAGCCATATGAGCACTTTCATATCAACCTAATTCATCTTTATCATAACTAGTTCAAATGACTCAAATGAAACTAGTTAGAGAGTTGTTTAATTGTTTATATTCTCATAGAAGTATACAAGACACAATTGAAGCAAAATCGATTTTGATTCACCTGAATCATTTTGAACATTATAGCCACAGTTTGCAAAAGATTGCGTTCCTTAATATATAAATGTATTAGTTCATGAACAAACCAATTTTAGAATGTAACCTACTTAAGTATGCAAACGTGTACGCATACCTAAGTGGCCGGACTGGGTTTGGTTACGCCAGTACGCGTACGTGTACGCATACCATTTCACCTTTCAAACTCCATCAGAAATTCACGGTAATTATACTTCCGCCAGTACGCGTACGGGTACGCATACTTAGCTCCCGGACTTCCATCAACCAACCAGTACGCGTACGTGTACGCATACTATGGCTCTCGGTTTTGGACTTTACACAAATGTGAATACACACCATGTTTATATCCAATCTTGGTTGCATGTTCTAAACCCTCATTTCAATCATTGAAACATTCTTGAAAGACGACAATATCTGTCTCACACAAACTATTATCTTCAAAGCAATTTTCAAGTGATCGAATGATCAATACGAAACACTCCGAGTCTACATCAAATGACTGTCTCACACACATCATGTAAGATGTTACAAGGCGATTTTCACATGATCATCTTTTGACTTGCGTCAAGAATAAAAGATGAACTTGGTTAAAGCGAAAGCTTACCAACACATATTTCGATAAATAGATATGATGGACACATTTATGTGTCTATTTTGATCTCAATTAAATGTATTGTTAGTGCTCGATTTTGTACTTATTTGCTTATTTTATTGTTTTGCAGGTGTTTTTGGAGAAATAAACTTTTGCGGGAAAATTGGCTCGAAAAGTGGTTTTTGCGCTCGTGGGAGAAAATTACTATTCGGACCCCTCAAATGGATAAGGGGCACCCAGATGATAAGGGGTAACCCCACAAGGCAACTACTATTGGCACACCAGTATAGGATAAGGGGCGGGTCATCTTCAAACATTTGAATTCATCTTTTTGGCGGGAATTTTTTTACAGTGAATGGCAGACTTAGGGGTTGAATTTTCGGCGTCTATTAGGGAGATTCAATCGGGTATTTTCATTGGGATTGATCTGTTAGGCCTAATCAGGCTTGGTATGCATGTTACATTCGATCAACTTGGGCTAAATTGCTCATATGAAGCAAAGCATATTTGACGGGAAAATAATATTCTGTGACTGCGAGACTTTCAGGCGAGAATTCAAGCAAGATTTTTGTGGGTTTGTTCACAGATTTGGTTTATCTAGGCCTGTTGATACGAAGCAAGGGTGCTAAGGAGTTTGGTTTGAAGAAAAACACACGAGTTTACATAATCTCGATAAAACAGGGAAGTGCATACTCGGGTATGGATTCGGCTGATTCTGAGCTGAATTAGGGCGAGATTTCTTCGGATTTGTTGGCTTGGTTGGATTGAGATAAGCCTGTTACGATTAAACAGGACAGAGAATGGAATTATTTGCGTAAAAAGAGAGATGAAAAAGGAATAATACTCGGGTTTTTGGTAAAACAGGGGAATATCGGGTTTGTTTGGTTTGAATTATGGAAGTTCCGTGGAGTAAAAGAAGATATATTCTCCAAGATCGAACAGAGAAGAGTTTGGAAGAAACAAAAGACGCGTGGAGGTTAAGAAAATCACCGGGAAAACCCAAGACTTCCGGTGAAAGAAAATAAATAGTTTGGAAGATTTCCCGGGATTTAAAACACCTGTTGTGTATATATAAGGTTCGAGAGGCTAGAGAAGGGCTAGTCGAGACTTTGGGGCAAGCTTGGGGTGAAGTAAGAGGCCACAGAACCGGAGCAGAGAAGTGCAGGCGAGTTGCAGAAAGCACGGGCGAGGAAGAAGAGAAGGAGTTGCAGACGACACTAGAGAAGTGTCGTTCTCAAGAACCTTAAACTGAAGAACATTGGACAAACAAAGACGGTCGCAGTCCTGCTGCATTAATAAACTATCGTTGTTCAACAGTCTTAAAAATTGTAATAGTAACGCCTGTAACACTAGTGCAGCGTTGCGAAACTCTGTTTTCATATATTTCTCAATAAAAACACCTTTTTGAGCCATGTTTCTATCTTTTGGGTGCGTTTTGAGCATGAGGAGCTAAACCCCAACACTGGAACAACGGAGGAAGCCAAGTTCACAATTGTTTGGTAATTATAATTGATTCTAATGACTTTCTGCATTGATTTTTAATCGATTTATGATTTTCATTGATTATTTGTGATTTTGTCTGATAGCGTATGCTTAGTCTAAGAACTCTTGATGCGCTATGCTTATGATTTATATCTAATTCTTTATAAAATCTACTTTTGGCAAAGAAATAGAGTCTAGAAAAGAGCTAAAATTGTTATGAATCATTGTATGAACCAATTGATTGTGAAGTTTGATGGAATCTGAAGTTCTAGCATCTCTCGATTTTTGTGACAAACTTGTGTATATATTTTCTATTATTAAATTCTGAAATCAAATCTTTACAAGCCCGAGTTGAACGAACTTTTACTACCATTTTTTACAACAAATTAAAACCACATCAGATACGCGAGATAAACTCGGCTCGAAATACCAAATGTGTGTAAATGAAGTCTATATAGCAATACGACTTTTTGTCTCAAATAGGAGATATAGTAGATAGACTTTTGAGTGATAGATGAGTTCAAGTCTCCACATACCTTTTGTTGATGAAGTTCCGCAAGTTCCCTTGAGTAGTTCTTCGTCTTCATTCGATGAACACCGTGGAGTCTAAAGGTCAACTACACTTACTATCCTAATCCGAGACTTAGATATAAGTAGACTAGAAATCAAGACTTATAGTTTTGGAAAATAAACTTGACAAACAAGCTTGAGATAACAACGCTTGCGAGTTCGACCGAGCAGTGCTCTAACAACTATGTTCTTCTTCGAAAAGAAATCGAATCATTTCCTTGCACTCACATTTGGTGGTACTGAAACTTCTCCCTTTTTTATTTATTCCTTGTATGTTCTCTTCTATCTTTTTCTTTCCCTCGCGAGCACACACCATATAAACTGATGTCACTTCGTCTATACCAACGCGTGTTTTGTTTGTTGATCAAGCCCTCACTGAAAATTCATTCCGTCGGCCATATTCAGTATAATACTCTTGCGCTTCATCACGCGTATTAAGCTGTATTCCTTTGTGTAGACTCTTCAAATTACTCACAACATTTTTTCTGTTCGAGAAATCATTCAGAGCCTCAGTTTCATCACTCAAAACTTGATTATCATCACAAGTGAGAGTATCGATTTGCTCATCCATACTAAATTTTGATGTAATATCTAATGATAATGGTAGGAAAGAACAAGAAAATAATCGTCAGCAAGAAAGGGAAACTTCTTTACGATGGAGAAACAAAGAAGAAGACTGAAATAAATTTTCCCAGAAATAAAATTTGGAATCAATTAAAAAAGTTAAGAAACATGGTAGATAAATCCAGGAAGTTACATAAGAAAATATATATGTGTTTCCTTAGTTATCTAGTCCCTTACTTTATTCAGTTATCGACTCGACTTGGATATAATGGTTTAAGCCTGAAAAAAATGCCAGCTCAGTATATTGTACTGTCGTTTGATAAAGTATAATGGATGGTTTGAAAATTGTGTCTAGCCTATGCGTTCAAAGTAAGATCCCATGACCCAGACCCAAATATCACTATGGTTTTTATACATAAATATCGAAGTATAATCATCGCTGAAAAAATATTCTCTCTGTTCCTGTATGATTGCCTCTATTTCCTCGCCATCTGATTTGTATCCTTTTTCCGTTTTTTTTTTCTTCTTCCGTTAATGTGTACTTTCGACCGTTAGGCTCGTTCTCAGGGCTTCAATGGATACTTTATACCGTTTTCTTTTCTACTACTGATTTCTCTCTGTAGTCCCTTTTCTGTCTTTAAACATGAACTCAACTGCTATGAAACTCACTAGGACTACACAAGAATTGAATCTTTTTGCGAAAGAATCACACAAATTACTCAAATAACTCAAAGAAATATCACTGATATCACAAGAATCACTAAAGGCTCTCGGGAAAAAAACACTATTGTCATCACAAACACACCTATCAGTTATATTGTTCAAATCAAACCTAATAACCTCAACCTCAATTAAACCTCTGATATCCATGATTATGATTACCAATACACTAACCATCCCTATAATATATACAATACTCAAATAACCCATTTCTTAATCTTGTGCAATCATATCAAGGAAAATTTCAACAACTAGAATCTTATAAGTTCTAATCAGATTATCCCCTACCCCAAGCAGCTAAGGAAACACTCAACTAGGAAAAAGGGTTGTTGGCATATAGTGAGAATATATCAAAATACCAGGAAATGTCAACATGTCTTCCATCAAATCTCTGAATTAACATTACATGACATCTCTCATTTCATATTATACCAATCCATGAAAACCATCATAGTCATTACCGCTACTTCTATCAACAACAATTCCAATCATGAAAACATATTATACCTTATAAATCATCATCAAACACATAGACATATAAACAAAGATCTTAAACCCAACATCAACAATCACTGGTTCAACACAAACATCAAATTTCTAATTTTTAAGTCCTATTTCAGACCGCGTCAAAAGACTTACCAACACAACTTCAACACACAATCCTTACGTCAATCTCTGTCCAACTTTAATCATCTAAAATATCAAAGTATTAAAACCAATAACACCAACACCAACCCTGAATCATACTATAAGCCAATGCATTCAAACTCAAAGCACATTATGAAAGCCAATTAGGTCACTAAACTTACCTTAAGAACGACGCTGAGTCTTGCTCCGGGTGCCTTGACTTACACTCGGAGTCTGGATTCTAGTTACTCGAGCTGGTGTCCTATGATTGCGCTCTGTTGGAGCTCGGGGCTGATTTGTTACTGAATGAACTAGAGTATCTGGTCCGGTGGGACCAACATGGCTAGGTGGATCATTGCTTGGAACAGATGGTTGATTCTCTGGCTCAGCGACTAGAGGATTCCTGGCTGCAAAGATCTCACGACCGAGTCCGGTTACTGTCGGTCACAAAGCATCAAGCACGGGGAAATACATTGGCTCGTTGTATTGCCAGTCTCACCCCTAGAGGCATAGTGATAGACATATACCCTATTCTACTCACACCAACAACAAGATATCGATCAGCGATAATGACAACTCCTTCATGCACTTCAAAGTTCCCAAACTTGGGATGATATGCATATAATTCCACTCATCATCGTCAGATCCATGCATTGGAGGTTTAAAATCCGGAAGAGGAACAGATGGCTCATCATCTTCCATGAGAGCTTTTCCCTTATTCTGTCTCTGCTCATCCTCCTTCATGGGCTCTGGATCACCCATCATTTCAGCACCATTACCTGCACTACCACCACTTGCAACATTACCACTACCACCTCCGTTACCATCACCACCACTTGTAATGTTAACACCACTACTTGCAACATTACCAGTACCACCAATACCAATACCCTCCTCCTTTCCACTTCCACTCCCACTTCATAAAATTGGGGCTAAATAACAAATAGATTACTAATATCTTGATTCACATGCACATATTTGTTAACCACATCAGCAAGTGCAATAACTGGATTATTAACAAGAATAGGATGCTCAAGTATATGAGGCATACCTTGACGGTTAATTTCTTCAATCTTCACAGTAATATTATGCTGAAGATATTTCAAATACCAATCAGAAGAATACTGGAATTCTGGAGACTCACGACCCCGTGGAAACGCGATCCTGTAAGGAAATATCTTAATGCCGTGCTCAAAAGGATACCAGTGAATGCGAGGATCTATATCTACTTCATGCATCTCCTTTTTCTCGCCTTTAACACTTTTTCCCTTATCACCCATGATGCTGAACAAGATTACAAGTTCTCTAAATTTGATCGACTTCTTCTTCAAAGGGGAAAAACACAATTGAGTTAAACTAGAAAAGTCTCTTCCTATGGATGAAGAAGTTGTTTAGGTTATCTTTTTTAGAGATTAATTTGATTATATAGGTCTCTCTCACCCTTAATGGCAGCGGTTCCCAAAAAACTACCACCATTTTCAAACCATATAACTACTCTATTCGAAACTGTTCAGTTCCCAACTCTCTTTGCTTTCATTGTCTAAAGCCTAAAGGAAGAAAATCCTTCCAATATCGACTGACTCTTGATATGTTTTTGACAGATGGCAAACCAACTATGGCGGCAAGTCCACGCAAGGCGAAATCAGTATCTACAAGGAACTATGGTGGCAGTGCTGACCAGGACTACTTCGATGAGTTTTCACTTCAAGTCAACCTTTCCATGATGAATTGGATGACTAGCTCTACAAAAGCATTGACCAATACAATTCCTTCAACACTCAAACGTCTAACACGAGTCAACAAAATAAATTGTGTATTATCTGGATGGAAACAAATTTCGACATCATCAGAACCATTAAGAGTTACAAACCAACCATTAAGAGTTACAAGTCAACAAAATAAAGGATCTATCCAAGTTTAGTTGTAATATTCTGCGCTACAAGGTATGCAATAATCTTTACGCTTACTTCCTTATACATAACACTGACCCAAATGCAGGTACATTTTCAAGGACAAGCCAGTAATCAACTGCACCATTGTTCCCGTCTTATGCACAACCCCACACAATATAATAGGCACATGGGTTCTGACTTCACAATTGGCTGTAGCACAAGCATTGGAAGAGAACTAAGTAACATCTTCACTCAGTCTGAAGACTGTATAAAGCTCAAGATTCCCACATCCGTGTTGTACTATGACAATATGAACCAATCAACTGATATAGTTCAAATTAAAGTTACGTTCAAAGCTATATCAAATCTCAATATATCCTACCACTCAAATAACAAAATTCAATCAAAAACCTCTTACACCCTTCTCATGGCATCCACTTCCAAGTCCAAACCCGAGGAATCTATAACCAATCTTGTCAATCAAATTAACAACTATCTTATTATTCCAGTGGACTTATTCCCGAAGGTGTTCATCAACAAAGATAAATTCTCCCTAAAAAGGATATCAGCTGGAAATGGTGCTTTGGAGGAAGATTGTGCAGCAAAGCTTCTCATGAAACAAGAACAATATCAAGATTCATCAACTCTAATTGGGAACAAAGAAGAGATGTTGTTGTTGAATTATGGAAAAAAAGGAGGAACTACTACTCCATCAGTCTAGGAAGTATTGATGACTACAAAACTTTCAGACAAGAAGGCACGAGAGGTAATCTTTGGCAAGCTCATTATTCTTACAGAAGTACCACCTCTAGCTACAAATTATATTGATGAAGCAAATTTTTATGTTGTTAAGATATGGGTGCTTATCAAAAGGTTTCCTAGACACCAACAATATGCTTAGACCTGCAAGTATCTCTCAAGTAGCTAAAAAAGCTTATGGAAGAGGTTCTGATGAGAAAAACATTGAAGTCTTACCGGACATTAATGTTACCAGGGCTCTAAAGTAAGGAGTTAATGCTTATAAAAATCTGATAACATGTTACTGGCTTGAACTTGCTTATACTCTTAATGGTCTGCAATTCTGTAAAGTGTGTATGATCCTTGATCACCCTGGTCATCTCTGTGAGGAAAGGTTAGAACCTAACGTTGGCAATCAAACCCATACCACTCCATCGACACCTCTCCACACCTAAAAACCCTTTCACCTCAACACCCACAAAAATTAAAAGGAGAGGATACACTGACAAGGATGCAACTACTAAATTTGCAATAAAAATGCGCAATGCTCAAAGAGAAATTGTTCTAGATAATATCACTCCTGAACTAGATGGTTCTGATGAGTATATCATCTTCAAAGCTGACCTGCATGGTCCCCCTCAGGAAAACATCCACCCTAAATCCTGAAGTCATAGCCTGTCAAGAAAAACATAAAAAGAACTTTTAGCTCGCAAAACTAAATCTCATCATGCTAATAAAAAGGGGATTCACATCAAATAGGCGGCTGCTAGGCTAAAGTTCAATCCTGACTCCTTAAACATTCTTGAGCAGAATTCCTTTCCAAAGACTACACTTGAAGTACCAAACACATACCCTGATATCCCTCTTTACCTGAATACAAGTTCGTCTAAATGCTGAATATGTCATCCACAATAAACAACTATGGGACAAGAGAAGATTGGAAGAAAAAAAACCCTTCAACTGACAAGCACCTACGCACCTCTCAACCATTAGAAGTCAAGTCATGCTATAAAGAACATGGATTGCTCCCTTTTTCAAAGCAAAAAAGCTAAGGACTACCCCCAGGCTTCAGTCCAAAAGGCATTGAGCAATTAGAAGATCAGGAACATTTAGGCATCAACTTGACTACTAGCAACCTTGAAGGCAAAACTTATATCAACACTCCTGAGGTGCACACATACAACTTATCTTACTATCACAAAATAATTAAGCTTTATAGATGCATCATAGTTATAACTATTCAGTTCATAAATAACAATATCACCATCAACATAAACATGCATGATTACATTATTTTACTCTCTAGCTATCCTAGAATTTCAGATTTCTGGTAGTTCTTCACAACTATGGCATGGAACTGCTAAGGAATATGAAAAAAATACCACTTGCAGATATATGAATGGCATGATAAATAAAATAAACCATGACACATTCTTTTTATCTGAAACTAAACAAAAATCCCCAAACCTAAGTAAAATCCTTGGTGATATTGGTGTAACCAACTACTGGTTTGTTGAACCAAATGGTGCTATTGGTACTATGAGGGTCTAGCTCTAGCTTGGAAGTCAAATCTATCTTTAGATATTCTGGATTTTCAAGCAATCATATAACTTCCCAGATTAACCCTATCAATGGCACCCCTTGGATGTTCACAGGCTACTATGGTAGCCCTTATACTACCAATGATAAACTTGAGTCTTGGAAAATGCTTGAATATTATGTAGGCAAGTATAACATGCCTTGGCCAATTATCAGAGATTTTAACTTTGTCCTTCATGAACATGAAAAATTTAGTAAGAGTCTTATTGGTGTTATTGAAGATAACATATTCAATGACAAGATTGATGATTTATCTCTCTCTGATTTGGGATATACTGCTTGTCATTTTACTTGGACAAACATAAGAAATGATGAGAAGTTAACAAAGCAAATACTTGACAGAGGTCTAGCTACTGACAATCGGCTAACTATGTTCCCTAATAATATTATATATAACATGCTTGCTATTAGTTCTGACCATAATTCCATTCTCCTCAATACCAATCCTAACTGGAACCCTGGTTGGAACCCCTCAAATTCTTTGGTCCATGACTAGATCATAAAGAATGTAAGGATATTATCACTAAATGATGGAATCAAAGCCACTCTGGATCCTCTGCTTTTATAATTGCTAGAAAGTTGAGAGATGTTAAAGTCAGCATGAAACTTTGGAATACAGAAGTCTATGGTAACATTAGAACCAATATCGAAGAAGGAAAAGTTAAACTGGATTGGATCACCAAGAATGTCTTCACAACACTAGAGGGGCTGCTATCAAATTAAGAAGCCAAAAACAACATAAAATACTAGTATGACATTAAGAAAGTTTCTGGAAAACTAAAAGAAGGGACCATGCAATCAAGTTGGATGACAGATTCACCAAGTACTTTCATGATTCTGCTAGGATTAGAATGAGAAGAAACAAAATTGTTGTTATTCAGAATGACAAAGGGGAATGGATCAATAAAAATTCTGATATAGCCAGTTGTATCACTAGCCACTTTGAAAGAATGGCTACTGCTGAAAATATCAATATAAACCCTCATTTATCAACCTCATACCCACTTCAATAACCCATGCATAAAATAAACACATCCTCTCCACTCCTGATAGCATAACAGTAAAGAATATTCTCTTCAGCATGGAAGGTGACAAAGCTCCAGACCCAAATGGTTTCCCACAAACTTTTTTCAAGTCAACTAAAATATTATAGGAAAAGAAATTGTGCATACGATTCAAAACTTCTTCAGCTCTGGCAACATTCTAAAAGAGATGAACTCTATATTCATTTCCTTTATTCCTAAAACAGAATCACCCACTACACCTTCCCACCTCCGACCCATCTTAGTATGCAATACCATCTACAAAATTATATCTAAAGTTATAAACTCATAGCTCAAGGACTAACACCCATTCTACCAAAACTCATTCCACCTTTGCCCTAATGATCTTACTCTAGTCAGTCAGCTAATCAACTTCTCAGAAAAATGGGATATGACTCTAATTTCTCAATGGTTCAATTAAGATGATCAACTCAGCATCCAAAACACAATATTCAACATACATGAGGAAGATAGAATAATCTGTGGCCTCACTGACAATGCGATTTTTACTGTCAAATATCTTTATGAAAGGAAGATCAATGATAAGTACAAAGAGGATATCACCAATCAAGCCTGGAAGAAAATATGGAAGCTGGATACCTCTCATCTATCCAAATGTTCATATGGAAATATGCTCATGGTATCTTATTAACCAATGTTAGGACTGTTAGCATCCTCAACTACATTGATCCTATCTGCAATCTATGCAAAAGTGTTAAAGAAGATATAACCCATACCCTCTTATTTTACCCCCTACGCTGCTGAGGTGTGGATAAACATTTTTGGTTTTCAACACCAATGGTTTGGGGAAGCTGCTAACTTCAATGATTGATTCAACTTCTGGTTTCTTCACACATATCATCTCAAGGACTGGATACCAATCTTTGCTACTACCTGCTGGTTCATTTGGAAAGCTAGATGTGATCTAGTCTTCTAAAAATCTGAACCTTCTGCTCTAATTACTACTATAATAAGATTACGCAACATCTATGCTCTTTCAATAGAGTATTGCACAATCAGATCCATCTTTTGAACAATCTTTATTACCAGAGAGATGAACAAGATACTATAGTCAGAATGACTAATGAGCGTAAGTTGAAATTTGGTATCACTATTAGCCTAAGTTCCATGAATTTTACTACAATGGAAGGACATGTTGATTCCTCTTCTTATAGTAATTATGCTTTCATTGCCATGTCTTATACAAGACTCTATGTGGGAGCAAGAAGAATCAAATAATGCATTCCTGGAGATAACAGAGCCAGAAAAGGAGTTGAACTAGCAATGAGGGGCCAAAGACCTGCAAAGAGCAAACATTGATTTCCAAGCAGAAGACGATGCAACTCTAAAGGAGTTAGAGGATGAATACAAGACAAAAGTTCAAGGAAGATACAACCTGGGATACCATCAGATGAAAGATGAAAATTTTTAAGCAATCTCTTTTATTCTGGCAAAGCTATTCAAAATCACTAAGGATCAAAACTCTACGACAGTTAAATTAGCTAGTTTAAATTACAATTCCAGTAAATTAGATAATTTTAATTGGAAAGGTCCATACTTAAACCTTTTACTTAATTATCTTCATTCTATAAGTAATGATAGTATCGACGATGCTACTAACAGAGATGGCTCGCAAAGGTTTATACATGATGCTGAAGGCAGCTGTGCAGACCTGAGACGGAACTGATGAGTTTCTGCTTTCAAGCAGAATACTCTTTTTCTTATAAAAAAAAGACATTGAAAGGTGAAATAGCCTACCTAACATGTTCAGACGCCCCTTATCAACATACCTGGCTCCCTTTTAACCCAGAATATTCCTCAGTTTGTGGGGTATTACCTAATTGTGGGTTCAAAAACAATGATATATGAATACCTGTAGAGTGCAGAGACATGTGCAGATGGGTCCATAATGCGGAAAATCATGCGACCCTTAAACACAAAGAGCAGTTTTGGCTGCAGTACTAATGACAGCAAAAAATTCTCTGTCTTTAAGGGTACATTGTAAAATAAATAGTAGTAGATGGCAACTACCTAACCCAACCTCATCAATACGATACGAATTCATTGTCATCATTATCATTATCACTAGTGGAGTTTCCTTGAAGTAATCACACTTCTCGAAATTTGATTGTTGATTTTCTTGATTATTGATCCTTTTAAAATTTACTGAGCGTCAGAGGGAGATCTGCTGAGGGAAAAAAATGGCTAGAAAAAAGATTAGAGAATATGATTCTAAAAGACTTCTTAAAGAACACTTGAAAAGACTTGCTGGAATTCAATTGGATATTTCTTCTGTTCAGGTATGAAATTCATTTTCTTATGTAAAGTTTTGATTTTTATGGAAATTAGATTCGAGGGGTTTTTCTGAATTGGGTTCTTATTGATCAGAAATTGTATTCAGGATTCGGTTCTCAGAAATTTGATATGCTTTCTTTTTCTGGTAATTAGGTAAGTGAAAAAACAGACTTTACGGAGTTAACAAACAAAGAACCATGGCTTTCATCTACAAAACTAGTAGTGAAGCCGGATATGTTGTTCGGAAAGCGTGGGAAGAGTGGTTTGGTAGCTCTAAACTTGGATTTAGCTCAGGTTGCACAGTTTGTGAAAGACCGTCTTGGTGTAGAGGTGATGATCTTCCTGCATCGACAAAATTCTACTAGGCTGCTTGATTTGTGAAATTTTGCTAATAGTTTTGTTCAACTTTAGGTGGAGATGGGAGGATGTAAGGCCCCGATTACCACATTTGTTGTCGAACCTTTTGTTCCACATGACGATGAATATTACCTTTCTATTGTTTCTGAGAGGCTCGGTAGCACCATCAGCTTTTCAGAATGTGGGGGTATTGAAATTGAAGAGAACTGGGATAAGGTATGTAGTGAAATAAATACTGTGATTTGAATTATTTTTTTATAGATTTCAAAATGTTCTTGGTTTGTTGATTGTGGTTAATAATGTCGTCTGATATCTACAGGTAAAGACCATCTTCTTACCAACAGAGAAGCCGATGACATCCGAGGCATGTGCTCCACTGATTGCTACCCTTCCCTTAGAAGTAAGTTCCATTTCTTTTCTCATTAACTTAGTATGGATCTTTTGTCGATCTGATCTTTTAGTTCCAACTTTCTAGACTTATTGAAGGTTATTATCATGTCATTGTCGTGGATTGCGTTGTCTTGTTGTCTGACCGGGTTGTGCTACTTGGATAACTTTGGCTCAGGTTCGTTCAAAAATAGGAGATTTCATAAAGGGTGTATTTTCTGTATTTCAAGGTAAGAATTCTGATCAAATTCTTCCATATCTAAAATTTTGAGAGAATTTATTTCTAAAATTGTTGTGTTCTACGACGTATGTTCATATATCCCCAGAAAGTGCTATAAGAAATTTCTCTTGTTCTTGTTTGTTGTTTCATGGATATGGTGGTACTTGGCAAGATACTTTTGGTAAGGGAATTTTAGTTCAAATTGATTTATTATGTCCTTCACAGATCTGGACTTCAGTTTCGTAGAGATGAACCCATTTACGTTGGTGAAAGGGGAGCCATACCCGTTGGATATGAGAGGAGAATTGGATGACACTGCAGCCTTCAAGAATTTTAAAAAGTAAATAAATATCTTATTCGGTTAAAGGCTTTGCTATTCCTCCTATTTTAGCTTTCCAGTACTAGTAATATTGTTGATGTTATTTCTAAGAAAGTTTTAATACTTATGCAGGTGGGGTAATGTAGAGTTTCCATTGCCTTTTGGCAGAGTTATGAGTCCTACAGAAAGTTACATTCATACACTCGATGAGAAGGTAGTGTGTGCCTGTAATTAACAAGCTCAATTGTAAAAACTATTCTCACTTCATCTGTGGGACAAAGTATTGACCTTGTTTGAGCGTAATATTATTCTTGTATTGCAGACAAGTGCATCATTGAAGTTCACGGTTTTGAACCCTAAAGGAAGAATCTGGACGATGGTGGCTGGAGGTGGTGCAAGTGTGATATATGCTGATACCGTATGTCATTCAATTTTCTTTCACCAACTTCACTTAACTTGATTTGTTTTTTTTCTCTTGCACATTTTTTTTTGTTGCTGTGAGTGGTCTGTAACAGTTTAAATTACAGTTTGGTCAAACATTTTATTTGGGATTTTTTTTTCATGTAGGTTGGAGATTTGGGTTATGCATCAGAGCTTGGAAACTATGCAGAATATAGTGGGGCCCCGAATGAGGAGGAAGTGTTGCAGTACGCGAGAGTCGTTATTGATGTAAGAAATCACTTTTCTAACTTCATACAGTCTCTTAACCATGACCCTCACTCTCTGACTGACTCACCCACTCACTATCATATGTCAGTGTGCTACTGCAGAACCTGATGGTCGTAAGAGAGCTCTTCTAATTGGAGGAGGCATAGCAAACTTTACTGATGTAGCTGCTACATTTAATGGGATTATTCGAGCCCTTCGTGAAAAGGTCCGTTCAAAGAATAATAATTTAAACTATTACAATTTTGATAGCTATGAATCCCTTTTCTTAACCATAATATCTACATTCTACAACGATAGGAATCCAAGCTAAAAGCGTCAAGAATGCACATCTATGTTCGAAGAGGAGGCCCAAATTATCAGACTGGTCTAGCCAAAATGCGTTCTCTAGGAGAAGAACTCGGCGTTCCTCTTGAGGTATGTCTTGTTAGCTGATAGTTATGGAAGTGTATACATATATCGAAGTTTTGTTAGCTGATAGTTCAATAGATATTCTGAAATCCTAACTTATTTGCGTTTTCTTTCTCAGTCTACAACTCGGATTCCAGTCTAATTTTTCTTTTCTAGTCTAATGACTCTGCTTGGCTCATCTCTTTGGCATTTCTTTTTCTGCAGGTTTTCGGCCCTGAGGCAACAATGACTGGAATTTGCAAGCAAGCAATTGATTGCATCATGTCTGCCTCATAAGCTCTCGGATTATTATCTGTCTTGTTTTTTATGAGTTGTCCCAGCATATGGTCGAAAGTGATCGAGTTCAAAGCTATTAATTTCTTTATACTTATTGTAAAACCCAAAACTACCAGATAAACAGATCTGTGATGGACTCATATAAATAAAATTTTGATTTGAAATGACGTTGGGTTGAAATATGCAAGCACCAATTTCCCCTTTTCCTTGTTTTTCTGCTCACTGCTTACAAAGTGCGAACACTAAGGGAGGAGAAAGCATCCCCACAGGCGGAAATTCCATTGGATCTCAACTTCTGCTATCGACTTTAAACGGATTTACTAAGCAAGCACATGCAAATTTGTCCAGGTACCTTATAGTGAGAGCAGAGTTATTGCTCGATAGTTTGAAAATAAATTACTTCTGTAGAAGAGTGCTCCATTCATAATCAAACCACAGAACTAATAAGGAAATCCTAATGAAAAACCACTGAAACCTAAATAAAAAAAACTAATCAAAACCCTAAACTCATAAAGAAGTTCTAATTTTTATTCTGATTTTAGTTAGTACAATAATTTGTTCAGGGATTTTTTTCCAAGTTGATCTCTGTTGCTTTTCCGTCCTCCCCAGTAGCTTGAGTAGTAGCAGTAGTCTTGTATGGAACTAGGCTTTTCCTGGATGCTGATTGGAACCCACCAAAGCCGCCACCACTTTGTCTACCACCAAAGCCGCTGCTGCTGGCACAGCTGCAGCTGCCACCACCTTGACCGCTGCCAAAACCACCTACACCAACACCTTCACCACCATTTTGGCCACTACCACTACCACCACCACCTACACCAATGTCTTCATCACCACCTCGACTGCTGCCGAAACCACTGTCACCACCACCTACACCTACGCCTTGACCGCCACCACCACCTATGCCAACGCCCTGACCGCCACCAAAACCACTGCCACCACCTATACCTTGACCGTTGCCAAAACCACTGCCGCTGCCACCGCCACCTATGCCAGTGCCTTCACCTGGTTCACCACCTTGATCACTGCCACCACCAAAGCTGCCTCCCTGCCCAGGAAAACCAGAAAAACCATGGCTGAAACCCGACTCACCTGGTAGAGGGAATGGCCCACCATGTCCAAAGCCAGGTTTAAAGCCAGGGAAGAACCCACCATGTTTGTAACCCGGATCAAAACCATGGAAGCCACCGCCAACATTACCACCAAAATGAAAAAGGCCCTGACGTTGGTAAGCATCTTTGATAGTATTAGCACCTTTACTATCAGTTTTGCCAGTCACTGGAATATCTCTTCCTCCTTCAACTTCAACACTATTGAATAAACCCACAGATACTATTGTTATGATCATGAGAAGAAAGAACGACACGACCTTTCGATCTCTCTCCATTGTAAGCCCTATACTTCAATTCTCTTTTAACGTTTCACTCTCAATCTAATTTCTAAATGCCTCTCCTTAGTCCACCTTATTGGTTTCTCTAAAAGTCACTCTTTTTTCAATTTATATATATATATTCCCATCTACAAATAAAAAAACAAAATTCACTACCTCAAAGCATGCAATCTTCTGAAAGTTTAATTGTGTGATGTAGCTACCGATCGAGAAAAACATTTGTGTGACTCAGCTAGATGGGTCACCTAATTGATAAATGTTAAGTTCATTGTGGTACTTGATGTTGGTAAGCGCATCTTGCTCTTAGTACTTTTTGTACCGTCAGTGTTGCTAGCTAGTCATTGGACTCGACTAATCAAGGAAATTGCGCGGTTCACAAATTCTGCTTAGATTTATTTATTTCTAAGAACACACAAAAACATTTATTGAGAACAGAACTCAACAGCTAATAGAAAACAAAAACAAAATAACAAAAACAACAGAACGCAACGTAATTTCACAACAAAAGAGCCTGCAAGCTGCTTCTTAGGTATACATCACTCACGAGTCATACTTGTCTCATTTTCAGTTTTATTCCTAGCATTTATTAGTACCTGAGGATCACAAACAATTGCCACCATGGATAGACAAATTGGATTGATCCGTATTATTCACTTACTTATTATGATTCTCTCGATAGTTACTAATCTGTAACCTGATTAGATGTTCAGGAACCGTATATAGCTCGTAAGGCTTTGACGTCGTCTTGTTGCACTTGCCTCTTGGTGGTTCCAGGTGAGAACACAGGATACATGATTGCGTTAGGCTTAAAAATATGTTCTAGACCTAACATATGTCCAATTTCATGTGCAGCAACAGATTCTAAGTCCATCGAGTCAGACTCTGGACTGGTACTCCATTTATCATCTGCGTCGTAGTAAAACCTTCCATCATTTGGTGCAAATGCGTAAGCGACTACTCCCATTTGACCATCAAAGCTAGAAGCATCACCATGATCACCTTTGTGGAATCCAATAACCATGTCAGTAGCTAAATCACCATCGGTCTCCTCTGTGAACTTGAAATTACTCACAGCTTCCCATTTCGCAAAAGCTTGTAAAACAGCAGATCTTAGGGTTTGGTTGTCTACTTTGTCTGAGAAATTGTAGGCATTGCTAAATCGATAAGTGAGGTGAGCGCTTGACCATTTTTCTGGGGTCCTAGCTGTAGCTTCATCTTGCTTCATCTTCTTCCTCCTTTCGTATCCCAGGAAAGTTGGAGCGTCGACAACGTCTGCTCTCCCACATCGAGGCATCATCATTTGTTTCACTGTTTCGGCGTCTAAACTCCCAGTGGCATCTATACCGTAGTTGAGTTGATAACTTGTGATTTCATACTCCAAGACGTCATCAAACACGTCATCGTATGCATGAACTGCACTAGGATTCCCACCATTCAAGTATCCAAATTTTTTAAGATATTTCTTAACATTATGCAAACCTGGTGCGGTCTGGCCAATGTGAGTTCCTTCGAGCTCTTGAAGAAACCCGAATGGCGCAGATAGAGTTGGGTTAGGGAGAATGGCTAACAAGAAGAGAAGAACAAATGGTACAAGTTGAAAATATGCAACAGCTTTGGTGGTTTCCATTGTGTTGTTGGATATTTTCAAGGTTTTCCGCTACGCAGAGTTTAGGCAACGCCCCCTAGCAGAGCCCGAGACAGCGTCTCGTGGAAATTTTTTCTGGTTTTACTTTAGAAAACCTAGAAGTTTCCATTCAGTTTCAATTCAAATTTGAACGGATGCGTTTTTTCCATG
Source organism: Papaver armeniacum (assembly GCA_023531295.1). Classification (NCBI taxonomy): domain Eukaryota; kingdom Viridiplantae; phylum Streptophyta; class Magnoliopsida; order Ranunculales; family Papaveraceae; genus Papaver; species Papaver armeniacum. The sequence goes on from JAJJWW010008343.1 coordinate 221,420, forward strand.
AGTCACCATTAATGGTTTTCTGGAAGCGTCTGTTGGTGATGAAACGACGTTACCAACATGCATGATTATCAGTATAAGTAGCAAAGATGTTCTCCCATTCCAACACATCAAAAAGCAATCTGTTTTCTTCTTCTCTAATAGCATCATCAGAACCTTATACAGTGTGATTCTTGGTCGGGTCAAGGAAGTACAATCCTTGAATTCGATTACGGTGTTAGGGCTTCATTGAATCCTGAAGGCATAATTCGAGAGACCTGTTGTACTCGCCAAGTTAATTGGGAAAGGTCGAATTATTGTCTAAAAGAATCGAAAGAGCCTTGAAGTCAAGGGTACACCATTGTTTTGTTTATGTTTTTTCATCCTCTTGTTTTTAACCCAATTTTCCAACATGTGTTTGCAGATGTAATAAGTTTTTTGATTTTTTGTTTCTGTGCTCTACTCGGAATGCAATCTCAACTATTTATAGAGATCTACAGATGCACTAATTAATTATATGAGAAGTTCTCTACCCTAGAGATGTAACAGCTAACATAGGGTGGTCCTTCATATGGTTGATGTGATAAGTTCACCGAATTACTTAAGCATCTAACAATCAAGTTCAACTCTTGATGATGCATACCTACTCAAAATGGTTGAAAAGACGCATACATCTACCAATTAAATTCATTTCAAGCTTTAGTTTCTTCTCTTGATAATGTAGTCCAAGGGTCGGTTGTCTAAAGTCGAATTTTACTTACTCTTTATGGTTTTCGAAATGGACTCCTTTGATTGGTATATAAATCTAAGGCGCAGTACGTGTATTATATGACACAATACAATCGCAACTGAAGCGATGAAAAGTAGTGACTGCAGTGAGGCCATAGAGTAGAAGACAAATTGAAAAGCAGATAAACTTGATCAAAATCTAGAAAAATCTTACCCGTCTTTGTGGCACAATCTGACAATCCTCATATCCTGTGAGATCGTGCAACAATAGGGCCTTGTCACCGGATCCCTCCTCATGAATCAAAGTCATCACACAGTTTTCAATTTGCAAGAAAAAAAATTGTTGTTTCATCCTTTACAATTGTTTCGAACAATTTTGCTACCGTAAAAAGTGTCCACCAGTTTCTCTCTAGTTGCATGTTCTGGGCATTTAATGGATACTTTGATATCCGAATATTTAATTCACTAACTAGGAAGAAAGTTAAAAGAGAGTTCTGAACGACTGCAATTTTCAACTCTCCGAATGACATTTTATCATATGGAAAAAAAAACATAGATGAGTGGAACTTATTCAAATTTATTACTGCTCCAACATACAATGGAATAAAATTCTGGATTTCCTTGAAACAAATAAAAATAATCCATGGACATTTGAGTCAAGTTGGCTTGTATAATGGGTGGATGGACTTGTATTATACAAGTTGCAGTCTTGTGACTCGAAATGGCAGGGTAGTTTCATCTTCTTCTTCTTAGTGTACAAGTGAGTTAAGAGAGGATGACAATCTATTATTTCAGTTTCCAGCTACTAGTGACCAATAGAGATTATAGAGGATGTTCCTTGTCATGTGAGAATAGCGCGCGTTTGTCATTTAGGTGGCACAATAATTGTTAAGAATATTATTGTGTCAAGTCAATTCAGTTTGACTAGTCTAGGTCTATAGCTATTGGTCAGTAAAAGTCCTGTAATAATTGGTATATTAATATTGTCTGAAACAACATTATTTCGTAATTTTAATTTTATCAATACAAGATTTTCTTCTCAATTTCTGTTCATCTGATATTTCTCATGGTATCAGATAGGGAAATATCAGATCCAAACCCTAAATCAATTTTCGTCAACACCAACACCAACAACTCAATACCTTTTACAATAATTTTTTTACAGCTGATTTCTTAGATCTAAATCTTGGTTTAGAATCAATTGTTCTTCACATCAGAAACAACTTTTCTTCAATAAAATTTTTAATCAAGATCATTTGTGTATTGATTCTGGTGTTTTTCATTCTTTGGTATGAATTTTATGGTTCGAAGAAGCAAACGTATTAATCCGAATATTGAAGAAAACAATACAACAATGTCTTCCGCTGCAACAACATCTGATGGTAATTCGTCAAACTTTACTCTTCCCTTCACCAACATCTCAAATTTTGTTTCATTGAAATTAGATCATACAAATTTTATACTATGGCGTGATCAATTTGAGCCTATTTTAATCACAACTGACTTATATGGTCATGTTAATGGTGAAATTCAAGAACCAGAGGAAAGAGTAATGATTAATGGAGTTCTTAGTTTGAATCCCAGATGGGTATCTTGAAGAAAAATGGATAGATTTGTAGTTAGTTGTTTAAAAGCTACTTTTACATCTGCTATTTCTGGGCATGTTCTTGGTCTAACCACAACAAGAGAAATATGGGAATATCTTGAATCTTGCTTCAAAACTCAGTATAGGGCATGCAAGAATATGTTGAGAGCATAATTGTTTGGCATTAAAAAAGGCAATTTACATATACTAGTGTATTTACAGAAGATTAAAACAATTGCTGACTCCTTAGCTGCCATTGGTGAAAAAGTTAATGAATCTGATTTGATAATGCATGTGTTGAATGGTTTGGGAAGGGAGTATGACAATTTTGTTGTCTCAGTTCAGAATAGGGATACTCCAAATACTTTTGGTGAATTAAAGGCTAGATTACTTACACATGAACAATGGTTTTCTGATCAAGACAAAGATGATATGTCAACATTCAATTCTCAAAATAGTTCTAGTCTTTATGCAAGAAATGGAAATGCTAGTTCAAGCACTGGTTATCAACAAAATACTAATGGCTACAAGAAAAAGAATAGAGCACAATATCCTTATGGTAGAGGAAATGGAAATAAAAATGGACATAATGGCAGTACTTCATATGGTTCACAAAATAACAATGATACAAGGGGTGGTTCTGCATATACTGGTGATTCTAGAAGAATGGATTTATCTCAAGTTGACTGTCAAATTTGCAGAAAGAATGGTCATTATGCAAGCAGGTGTCATTTTAGATACTATCCTCCATCAAATTCTGGTTTTGTTGGTGTTTATGTGGATCAACAGACAGATAATGGAGCTTTTACTTCTACTACTCCTCAAGCTTTTACCAGCTTGCATACAAATTCAATTCACATTAATGATGATCCCTCAAGTTCACCATTGTGGCTGTCATATTTTGGAGCATCAGCTCATATGACTGGAGATTCATCATTATTTCAGAATCCTTCTAATTACAAAGGCAAGGATGCAGTCAGGATTAGAAATGGTAAGTCCTTATCCATTGCATTAACTGGAAATTCTAGTTTACATACTCAGCATACTAGCTTTGAATTGAAGAATATTCTTCATGTGCCTGATATGAAACTAAATCTATTGTCAGTAGGACAGTTTACTTCTGATAACAAGTGTTACTTTAGATTGGATCCTTCAGGTTATGAAATTAGAGACTTGTCCACTGATGCACTTTTGGCAAAGGGTAAAATATTCAATAATCTGTATCCTATTTCTTCCTCTGTTTTACAACATGCTTTGTCTTCTATTCATGCTTCTCCTGAAATTTGGCATGGTAGGTTAGGTCATCCTTCTACAAATTTTTTAAATCAACTCCATTCTTCTAAGCATATTGTTGTTCATTCTTCAAAGTCACCTCATTCTTTGTGTCATTCTTGTCAACTTGCTAAAAGCAAAAGATTGCCTTTCCAATTATCTCCATCTCATGCTCTCACTCCTTTACCTTTAATTCATTGTGATGAATGGGGTCCATCTCCAATTTCTTCTTTGCAAGGTTATAAATATTACATATTGTTTGTAGATGATTTCAGTAGGTTTCACTAGATTTATCCAATGAAACCGAAAACTGATGTTTTAAAATGCTTCATTCATTTCAAAAATTTAACTGAAAATTTGTTTTCAACAAAGATAAAATCTTTTCAAACAGATGGTTCTAGTGAACTTGTTAAAGGTACTTTAAGAGCTTATCTTACTTCAAATGGTATAAATTTGAAAATCTCTTGTCCCAAAACACCTGAGCAAAATGGCCTTGCTGAGAGAAAGCATATAGGCACATAACTAAGATGGGAAATACCTTACTCTTCAATGCATCATGTCCTAAATATCTTTGGTATGATGCTTTCTTAACTACAACTTATCTTATAAACAGAATTCCAACTCCTATTCTACAAAGTAAATTTCCATTTGAAGTTATTCATCATACTTTACCTGATTATAGTTTCTGGAGAGTTTTTGGCACTGTTTGCTGTCCCTTTCTTGGTCATTGAAGACCAGATAAACTGTCTCCAAAATCTGTGAAGTGTGTTTTTATAGGATATAGTCCTTTGCATAAAGGATATAAATGTTATGATCATGTGTCAAGAAAAGTTCATATTTCTAGAAATGTTGTCTTTTCAGAACTTGAATTCTTTTACTCTAAAGAGTCTATTCCTTCTATTTCATATACATCTTCTCCTGCAGTTCATACTAATTCCTATTTATCTCCTACTATTACTGAATTATCTACTGAGTCTCCATCTACTGTTTCTTCTAGTCCAATTGTGACAAGATCTATGATAGGTATTGTCAAACCAAAAGTGTTTCAAGATCATGTTATGCATTGTTCTGTAAGACATCCCATTCCTGTTGCTTTTTCTTCTTTGTTAGATATTCCATCTGAGCCAAAAACTTTTAAGAGTGCAATGAAAAATCCTAAGTGGAAAGTCTCAATGAAAGAAGAGCATACAACATTAAAATATAATGATACTTGGGAGTTAGTCAAATCGAGCCTCATATGAATATTTTGGGATGTAAATGGATTTATAGGATAAAACTCAAACCAGATGGTACAGTGGATAAATTTAAGTCAAGACTAGTTGCATTAGGATATAATCAACAAGATGTTTTTGACTATAGTGAAATATTCAGTCTTGTAGTGAAATCCACTATAGTGAGAGTTGTTCTGGTATTAGCTGTTACAAATAATTGGAAAATACAGCAACTGGATGTATCTAAGGCATTCTTGCATGGATATTTGAATGAAGATGTTTATATGGTTCAACCAAAGGGTTTTGTTGATCCTGACTTTCATGATCATGTGTGTCACTTGAAGAAAAGTTTGTATGGGCTCAAACAAGCACCCATAGCGTGGTTTGAGAGGTTTAGCAATTTTTTACTTCAATTTGGTTTCAACAAATCAGTGTGGGATTACTCAATGTTCATCTATGCTTCTTCTTCTGAAATGATGATTCTTCTATTGTATGTGGATGATATTATACTTACTGGGAGTTCTGATATTCTTATGACAAAGTTAGTTCAAGCTTTAAGTAAAGAATTTAAGATGAAGCAGTTAGGGGACTTGAGTTATTTTTTGGGTATTGAAGTTAAAAGGCATGCAGAATCTTTAGTTTTAACACAAAAGAAATATACTCTGGAGCTTCTTACAAAAGCTAATATGCTTGAGTGTAAACCTTGTGATACACCTGTTGTTAAAGAATCTAGAGCTTCTATCAATGATGGTGTCTTGTTAAAGAATCCAGCAGAATACAGAACATTAGTGGGTAATCTTCAGTATTTAACAATGACTAGGCCTGACATTGCTTTTGGAGTTAATTATGTGTCACAATTCATGCATGCTCCAACTGACATTCACTATTTGTTAGTTAAAAGAATTTTAAGGTATCTAAAGGGTACCATTGGTATTGGTCTTACACTTAAAAAAGGTGATATTTATTCTGTGAAAGCTTATACTGATTCTAATTGGGCTGGATACCCAGATACAAGAAGGTCCACATCTGGTTACGCAATTTTTATGGGTAGTTCTCTAATTTGTTGGTCTAGAAAGAAGCAACCAACTGTTTCTAGGTCTTCTGCTGAGGCAGAGTATAAATGCTTGTCTGTGACTGCTTCTGAGTTAGAATGGCTATCCAATGTATTTAAAGAATTGCATATTTCAGTTAGTCTGCAAATACAAATGTTTTGTGACAATACATCAGCACTTTGTTTGGCTTCTAATCTTGTGTTTCATGCCAGGGCCAAACATATAGAAGTTCAGTATCATGTGATCAGAGATCTGGTGATCAAGGGGTTTATCAAGATCAATCATGTTCCTTCAGAAAACCAGATTACAGATATATTCACTAAAGGCTCATGTTCACCTACTTTTCTTTCATTACTTCATCAACTTTTGGGAGATACTTCAAGTGTTGCTGTTGAAGATTTTGAGTGTCAGAATTCTTCATGTCTTGCCTGTGAAGAAGAACTCTCTTCTGACAAAAACTTTGTACTATTTTCTGGTTTAGCTATTCAGCACAATGTTGTAACTTGACTTGAGTTTGTGTTTTTCTTTCTTTTTACTGTTCAAGTTTCTACTGTGATAGCCTGTATCAACTTGAGGGGGGCTGTTAAGAATATTATTGTGTCAAGTCAAGTCAGATTGACTAGTCAAGGTCTATAGCTATTGGTCAGTAAAAGTCCTGTAATAATTGGTATATTAATACTGTCTGAAACAACATTATTTCCCTGTAATTTTAGTTTTATCAATACAAGATTTTCTTCTCAATTTCTGTTCATCTGATATTTCTCAATAATACAAGAAACTGCAAGGTACGCTTTAATTTCGGACTCATTGTAGATGTGAAAGACTAACGGACAATGGATGCATTAAATACTTTTGGCGGGTTTATACAAATATGAAAGATTAAATGGATTGACTAGTCCAGCTTTAAGTGTTTTTTTGCTGAAACATAAATGAAGTTAAATATTGTTATCACAAGAGTAAATATAGCTGTTAGCAAGCTGTAATCATACATTCATTTTCATTACCAACTATCTTTACTCTTGCACTGGCACTTCTGTATCAATTAACATGTTAATCAACACCTCCAACACAAACTCATCTCAATTAAGCTCCAAGTTTCTTTAGCTAAACCTTAATCTTTACAAAAAAACAACGACGGGTTCTTCTAATGATTTGCTTCTGGTGTTTTTGGTCATTGTATTTTTATCCATTAACACCAAATGCGGCTCGGGGGCTCGTTATCTTACGGAAACATTACCGACAACTCTTTCAAAAGATAATCACTATGCACAAGTAAAAGAGAACCCATCACTTGGAAATCCAGAAAATAATCTAGGCAGGCTACGAGTTCAAAAATCTCGCAACATCAACCCCAAATTTGCAGAAGATGGCGGTGATGCAGCTTCAGAAGAACCGGCCAACGAACCCGCATGTGAAGAAAATCCCAACACAGAAAGGGTTCCAAAAGGTTCTTACAACAAACCCGCAGTTCCAAACTGTTCAAATGACCCCATATCTCCAGTACACAACAACCCAAAATGCTCAGGAAACCCCGACGAAAGTTCTGACAACGAACCTGCTGTTACACAATGTCCTGAAAACACAACAAATGAGAACCCCAAATGTTCAGAAAATCCTGGCGAAAGTTCAGAAGATCCTGAAAACGAACCTGCTGTTCCACAATGTTCCAAAAACTCTACAAATGAAAACACCAACGATGAACCATCGTGTTCGGAAACAACAAAAGTTCCAAAAATTTCCGTCAAACACCAATGCCCAAAAACGGTAGTTCCAGAAACTCCAGACGAAACAGCATGCGCAGAAGAAACTCCCATAGTTCCATAAATTATACAAGTCCCTTGGAATCCGTCGTAAAGTGATTAGCCATCTATTATTTCCTTGATCATCTAGTTCTTTGTTTCCTAATAAAAACTTTTTCCAGCTGCATACTGCTACTAGTAGCCCAGATGGCAGAAAATAATGTGGTCAGTTTCCTAGTAAATGGTTTTATTCCACTCAATAAAGCTTTATTTACTTCCATTTAAATATTATGCTTTGCCATAACCATTTTTTACTGTAACAGTAACTGTGTTATTGGTTTGTTAATTTTCTGATCGGTTTTATTTGAAGGATATATGTTTAATGAGAAATGTTTTATGGATTCTGTATTGTGTCTCGTATCTATGTATTGTATTAGATGAGCTTAACTCCGCGCTTTGGAAAAACAAGATCTCCTTACGGGTTGTTAATTTAAAATTTTGGTTTTTCATTTTAACTTAAATTTTTTGGGTTATGGTTAATAAAAATGTGGGCTACATTTAAGAGAAGCCATAAGAAAATGCATCATCTTTGAGAAATGTCAGATCTAGGTTTTGACATTACCGGTTGAAAATCCCGGACTTAAATTTCAATGATCGAGTTACTAGTTTCATTGAACTGGGAGTCATCTTCCAGATAGAAATGAAAAAAAAAAGTAAAGGAGATAACGATACGTCCATGTAGATTGATCCTTTAAACACACACACAAAAAAGGCAAGTTACCGGATTATGTTTCAGATCAGAGAAGAGCTGTTCGTTTTTCTTTTTTTTTTAAACGAAACAGTTTAGTATTATTAAAGGGAGAGAAAAAAAAAAAGAACGTAAAAAGTGCACAAAGAGAACAACAAGGGCCTATCAGACCTGACACATAATAGACTTTATAATAATCTTCTTAAATGAAGTCGTATTTCCCCTTCCTAACCCTAGTTAGCAATTCGGGGTACGGGAGTAGTTCGGGACGGCGTACGTACGTGTATAATTCGTTTTGACGGAAAATAAATTTGGTCCACTGTTCGGTCAACCATTTGTAGTTCGGGAATAATTCGGAACGACATACGTACGTGTATAATTCGTTTTGGATACTTGAATACGGCATACATAATTCATAATTCGGCTTATAAAAAAATAATTTAACAAATATTTATAACCATAAAAGATTAATTTTTTTCGTGGGAGACCAAAGAATTCTATGCTTAACAGGTATATATGCAATATTTGTCAACAACTACCGCGTGGAAGAATGGTTCCATTGTTGGTGTGGGTGTGTTAGAGGTCTCGTGTTCAATTTCCAGTTCACACACTTTCATTTTCGATTTATTTACAGCGAGTTAATGAGTTTACGTTCGGAATAATACCCGAATTGTTCGACGAATTGTAACTAGGTTCCTAACTCCTAATAGTTCGGAAAACGTATCAGTTCGGAATAATACCCGAATTGTTCGGCGAATTGATAATTAGGTTCCTAACTCCTAATTTTGGAGAGTTGACTTGGTTGACAGTTTTAATCTAGCCAGTTCCATGTCTTTCTTTGATTTATAAAGTCGCTCAACCGATTCACTTATAAGGTTCTTCGCTTCAATAACTTTTCCTTCTTTCTTTAGCCCAAGAAGGACACTAGCTTTCACAATTCTGTCTATCTATCTGCTGCGCATTAGACAAAGGGATTCTGTTTGGAATTTCTTCAAGAGCTTTTTTTTTACAGGTTGGATTTCGTTGAAAAGGAAAATGGGAGGGAAATGCACATACAATGTTACAAAGATGCAATTGAGGACTCTCTCTCACCAATGTCATTCTCATATTCATCCATTCCCATTGAATCTTCACGATCACATGAATCGACAATAACTGTATCAAGCATGCTAAAGTGGTTCGAATTGCAAACCGGGATTTGCTTTGGCATAATCTCTTTCCTATCTGTTCTCTTAAATCTTCTGGAATTGGTCCATTCCGTAGCATTAGATGAGCAGAATCATCCACCTTACCATTCCCATTCAAATCAGCATGCTCCTTAACCAAAACAAGAGACTCTCATTCTCCCAACTCCTTATCCTGCAGAACAGATTCTTCTCCAGTACTATCAATGACAGCCTCTAGAAAAGCTGTTAGTTATACTATTGTTGTTTAATTTCCATTTTGCCTTTTTTTTGCTTTTTCTTTAAACATGTATAACAAAAACATGGAGAGTTGTTAGTCATTAGCAAACAAACATGAAGGAACCAAGCACATATGTATTAAGAGTTGTGTGAATTATTAATTACAAGAAAAGAACTAGGGTTTCAATATTTAGAGGACATAGTGAAACCACTACAAGACATAACAAAATATAAAAGAAGTGACATTGTTCTTACACTTATATTGCCTAACCATCCCCCTCAAGCTAATGACTTAAAAAATTACATTAGATTGCTAATACAAGAATGGAACATTACAAGTCCAAGCCCTTTAGTGAACGCATCTGCCAGCTAATGTTGAGATGAAACATAAGCTAATTTCAGAAAGCCATCTTCAACCAGTTCTAGAATGCAGTGATAGTCAATCTCCACATGTTTAGTACGAGCATAGAAAACAGGATTGGTGGCCAAACTATTTCTCCAATATTGTCACAGTAAATAGCAACAGGTCCAGATAGAGCAATACATAATTCTTTAAGTGAATATGAAATCCAAAGATGTTCTTCACTTGTGACAGCTAGGGATTTATACTCTGCTTCAGTCCTAGAACGAGAAATATTCGGTGCTTCTTAGACGACCATGAAATGAGAAAATTTCCTAAGTGAATGCAATATTCACTAGTGGATTTTTTAGTGTCAATGCATCCTGCCCAATCAGAGTCTGTGTAGTAAGACTATTGTAATTTCCAGCTGACAAAGTGACACCATAAGCAATACTACACTTGACATAACGTAAAATTCTTTTAACCAGTTGTAGATGAGATATAATGGGTGCATGCATAAACTGGGAGACATAATTGACAACAAAACATAAGTCGGGTCTAGTGAGTGTAAGATATTGCAAACCTCCAACTAAACTTCTGTAAAAAGCATCATCATCAAGGAGATCACCATTGTACAAAGATAATCTTGGTCCTGTACCAATATGAGTACTTGCAGGACTGCATGTTAGCATATCAGCTTTTGCCAATAATTGAAGAACATACTTTTTCCGTGTGAGCAGGATATAAGTAGAAGATCTGCAGCACCAAGAAAGTAATGGAGAGGACCCAAATTTTTCACAGGGAAATCCTTGTGCAAAGAAGTTATAAGGGAATTTAGTACAGTTTAAGAAAAACCAATGAGTATAATATTATCCACATATAACAGAATGAATAATTGTTGCTCACCATAAGTATATCAAAATAAGGAGTGGTCACAAACCGTCTTTTGAAAGCCATGGTTATCAAGAAATTGACTAAACCTCTCAAACCAAGCTTTAGGAGCTTGTTGGATACCATAGAGAGACTTCTTTAGGTGACATACATAGTTTGGTTTTAGTTCATCAACAAATCTTTTAGGCTGAGCCATATAGACATCCTCTTTGAGAATCCTATGAAGAAATGCATGCATTGGAAACATCCAACTTCCTAATGTCTCATCTATTTGTGATAGCAATGGTTAAGACACATCTGATAGTAATAGTCTTTACAACAGGACTGAATGTCTCTGAGTAATCAACACCATCTTGTTGAGTGTATCCTTGTGCAACCAAGCGAGTTTTGTATCTCTCAACTGATCTATCAGAGTTGTACTTGATTTTGTAGACCCACTTACTCCCCAGAAAATTTATTCCTTCCGCAAAAGGTTTTAAATCCCATGTCTCATTATCTTTGAGAGTAGTATGCTCATTCTTCATTGCCACAACACATTTTGGATTCTTTGATGCTTCTTTATAAGACTTAGGCTCCACTCCAGATGTTAAAAGAGATTATAAACCAATAATGTTTTTAACCAATTTCCGAATAATGTTTTTAACCAAACAAGTTAATATTTAACTCACATAACGAGATGATCTTCTAATACTAATAACGTATATTCTACCGTCAACAACCAAGGTGAACTTCTATTCAATAAATGACATCTCATACATCATCATAATGAATACCTCTTCAACAAATTATTCTCCCTTCAAATCATAATGATTTCTTATTTCAAGCCAACGGTGTATCTCTTAAGACCATGAATGGTCTCTCTCTTCTCGCTAAAATTCCACACCACCTCCCTCAAAATTTTACAGAACTACGTTATGTATTCTCTAACACTCTCTAAAAACCATAAAAATTATTTACCATATAAGCCTCCTTATATGGGCCCCAAATAAACTTAGCCTTTTAGTGAACTATATCCCAAGTAAACTTATCCTCCAAGTAACTTATTATATGTGAAAACCCTACACTTAGGCAAGAAGAAAAAATCCCTAAAATCGGATTTCTAGGTTGGTTGCGAAACCTTCCAGAAACTTCTGAAATAATCAACAGTTCTCCACCTTGTCGATTTTTAAAAAAAAAAAAAAAAAAAAAAAGCTTTTTCTCATATTTTAATAAGTTTGACAATATATGGGTCAGTCTCACCATCTTTATATTTATACAAATATAAACATGCCAAATTGAAAAAGCTATAATAACTCTTTTTTAGGAACGGAGGGAGCATCATAAAGAGAATACTTCTCCCCGTTGAAAACAAAGGAATCATAAATTGAACATCTTTTCTTTTTTCATCAATCCTTCTCTTTTTTAACCATTTAAATTCCAAATTCTCTTCTTTTTCATACCTGACATAATTGGAGCTCACACAAAAAAATCCCTCCAGAATTAATGTGTACAATTCTTATCAACTGAAACAAAAATAACAAAATTTATTTAGAAAACTATAAAAGAGAAAAAGCATCATCTTTATACCAAAATTCAACATCAGAGAACCAAATCAAGAATTACCCAAAAATGCTAACAACCCGAAATTTTGTTAAAAACCCTAATTTCATAATATTATAATAAAAGAATAAAAAAAAAACATCTTTTGCTTACCTGTGTTGATGCTTATATTTCTTTCAGGATCGGAATACGACTCTTTAATATTTATAGACCTTATGCCGGTAGTGTGTAAAAGGGTTTTCTCTTTTGGGTTTTAAAGATGTTGTTAAGGTTTTGTGTTTTTACTTCGTAGTATTAGAAGACGAAGCAAGGGGTATAAGGAGGTTTTGTAATGGAGTTTAAGAGATCAAAGTTACACGGTTCGTTTATTGATCTTTATTTTGCTCTATTTTTATGCAATGATAAATATTTTCACTCTACTAGCTAGTATAGTCACTCATCTAGTTTGTTGTCTTGTGTTGTTTATGCTATATAAGGATATCTAAGGTTGAGTTTATTTGGTATTGATGACACTCGGTTCTATATAACTTCCCAGTCATTCTCTTACAATCATTAATACAACCTTGTATTTATCAAACATCTCTTTGATCATCTCTGATTCACATGATGGAAATAACTAAGAAAAATCACAATGTATGATGACCAGTACATGGAGTTAACTACTTTTTCATTTGCGAGGGTTCGTTTAATCCTTTTCTTGCATATATTCTTGCGCTGGTTGTGGTAGCATATTATAGAGATACCGGTCATCATTGAAATTACAGTGCAGTTAATGCATATATCTTACTTGAAGATTTTTTAGCAAAAATACACGATTCAGTGTTACAAAAAGTAATGTATCCACATTGAAAATAGAACCCTAATAACTTTAATCATAAAAATCGGAAACGTTATACAACTTCAAAACCTACTGCTAAGAGATATGAAACAGAAAACGAAAAGAGAGAAAGTTAAAACCTTGGTTTTGTTGTGTTTAAAGACCCGTCGTTCCACGTACATTGTCAAGAGCAGTCGTCAGCGCCAATTGTATCTCATCTATCAGCACAATGTATTTGTTATTATATACGTAGAGCTATTGGAAGAAGAAAATAAAAGATAATTTTATATAAGTTACATGAGTTTCACCTATAGGTGCTATAATGCCATATAATATGACAGGATAGTGGTCGGATAAATTAGGTGACCATCCGTGTATGAAGTGAGTGGAGACAAAAATATAAAGAAGCTTTGTTAGCGCAATTCCAAGTATAAATGATTGATTTTGATAGGGTGAATGATCACAATCACTAACAAGAAAGAAGAGGAATAAAAAATAAAACACAAGTGTTAAGCAGATAGTTGAATCGATACTACAAGATGCCTCCGAGATACGTTTGCAAGAGATTAATGCCGACCAGCTCTAGCGGATGCATCCAACACCCTAGTTCTCATTGTAATCAGTTTTTTTTTCCTTTTTTTGTAGCATGTAATTATGGTATGCATAGGTTATTGATACCAATTCAAAAAGAGATTCTTATGTTGAGGAAAGATTATTTACTCATGATGCCGGGACATCCCATAAAAATGGCAAATCGAATGTCATTAGTAGTTTTTGTTTTGATTTTTATTATTGGTTACACCTTCACTAATTAAATCACTTTTATCCATTTCGTAGTGTCGGAAACTTCACAGTAGCAGAAGATGTGTTCCAATTTCAATGCCCAGTAAGGAAGGTTAATATAAAAAATGTGGCACTCTGTTGTCAATATGAAGAGGAAGTTGGTATTTTCTATGTAAGTTGTCTCTCCACTCTACTGTTTAATTTGTAAATAGGAAGTTGGTATTTTAAGTTGTCTCTCCACTCCACTGTTTAATTTGTAAAGAGGAAGTTGGTATTTTCTTTGCTCTTCAAAATACATATTCTCGGAGAATCTCCGAGTACTCAAAAACCTGCCCAATCTACTTTTATTTTTCCAAGTATAGTAAATAAACCTAATTTGATTGGGGGCCAAACATTTTAATCGGGGGCCTTGACATTTTATTTACACCCCAAATTTTTCAGGGGCGTATTAAACCGATTGTGAAAATACTATTTTACCCTTCACTAAAAATAAATCTTAAAAACCTATTAACCCTTAATCTTAAGCCCCAATTCATTTCTAGTTCTAAACAAAAAGATCACTCCCTCCCCTCTCACCCTCTCGACTTTTCTCTTCTCCTCCATTAATGACTCCATGAAAAAAAAAAAAATTCACCCGAAAAATTTCAGTTACAGTAAAAGGGTCGTCAATTCGACACGCCTAAACCCTAACGATTTTTCATATGCATGTAGAGAACATAAAAAATCGTTAGGGTATATGATGATCAAGATAACGACCATATTTCTGGTTTTCATATTTTTTACCCTAGATTAGAGTCGTTAACATAATATAGAAACCTATGACGATCCTCCATGGACGACCCTTTTTTAAAGGTCAACGACCCCAGGTGAAAAACAAACAACCTCTCTGTCCCAAAAATTTTCAGAGTCGTCTTGGTATAGACAAACAAAATAACGACTCTTTGTGTCCCAAGCTAAGAGTCGTCAGGGTATATCATATTACCCTGACGATTTTTCATAACTTGGAAAAGTTGCAGGTTTGAGTCGTCAGGGTATATCATATTACCCTGACGATTTTTCATAACCTGGAAAAGTTGCAGGTTTGAGTCGTCATTTTTGGTGTCAATACATTGACGACTTTATAGAGTCGTTGGGGTATACATCCCTCGACATTGACGACTCTTTCTCTGTGTTGTGACATATATCCAATCCATGGGAGAATTTAAGATAATCTTACAATCAACACAATCATCTTTGTTACTTGAACCTTCTCCAACATCATTTCCCCTACTTGAATTACTCATTTCTAAAAACCCCAAGTTTTCCTCTAAAACCTCTTCTTCTTCTCACTCAAAATAAATAAATAAATAATAATAATAATCTAAAATCTGATTTTAATCTAACATAATCTAACCACACTAACCAAATTATTAAGTTTTAATACTAATCATTCAGGGGTAGTTTAGGTATTTAGAAAAAATTTTACTAAGGGGTGACCCAAATTAGGTTTGGGTGACCTTTTTTGTCCTCTAGTGGGAGGCCCCCAATTAAAATGTTTGGCCCCCAATCAAATTAGGCTAGGTAAATAAACCACCTATTACAGTAAAACTTCAATAAATTAATAATGGTGGGACTGACAAATTCTATCAATTTAGCGAAATATTAATTTATCGATAAATTAATAAGTTATCAAATTATCGAAACACTCTAAATTTAAGTTTTAAAAAATAAAATAAAATAAAATATTTAAGTTAAACTTAATAAAATAAATTAACTTGTAGACATAAAGAGTATTACATTAACTAGTTGGAAGCCTAACAAGCTAATCTCCAACAACGTACTACTACATTAATTGAACATGTTGATGTGCTAGCACACCAGCGAGCCTCATGGGTAACCTAGCCAAGGGAGCCGAAGCGGATGGGAGGGCTGAGATTGTGTCACAAGGGGGGCAAGCTAACTCTACCTTCCATGTTAATTCCTGCAATATTACGTCATTGGAGGCTCGAACCTGGGACCTCCTGGAGCGCATGAAACTTTGGGAAACGGGGATGACCTGCCCGTTCTTAATGGTTTCCCATAATAACAAATATCTTGAGATATTATTTTCAATTCAAATTGATGTGTAATAGATTTTTGGCATAATATAATTTAATGGAGTATACTAAATTGCATATTATGTGCATAAATTTATATATCTTTTGATGTTAAAAGAAACAAAAAACAACAACACAAAAGAAGAGCGTAACAATAGGTCATATTTCTCATCTTAAAGGTGTCAAAAAATCCACGATGACAAACGAGATTCGAAAAGCATCATGTGAGTATAGTCATTCCAATCCAAATTTGACTCGAGAAACACAAAAATGGCTTCTTGAAAATTGAACATACAAGTGTGTCAAGGATCGATATCAAATACAATTAAGTGTGCATCAGAATACATCTCAAGTGAATCCAGTTTCTCGTAAAGAAGCAATCTTATCAATAGTAAAGCTAAATGATTTCCTCATACAATTTGAAAAAGGCACTCCTAAACTCCTCAAGGGACTATAAAAAAAAAATCAGAGATGAAGTCCAATGTTGCATAAATGTGAACAAGAAACAAACAACTTTGGAATCTTATTTTAGTAACGCACCAATAATATGATGCTATTATAATGATTATTAATTTATATTCAGTTGGGTCCTGTTGGATACTTGAAATTTTTATTATCTTATAAATTTAACGAGGTTATTAATTTAATACACTGGCCCAAGTTGGGACTAGCAAAAAATATTATTTTAGCGAAGTTATTAATTTATCGCGGATTAATTTATCAAAGTTTTACTGTACTAAAAGAACCACTGAATTGTTATTGCCAATAAAATTATCAAAATTAGTATATATATATATACATATATGAAACTAGTAATTGGTGTTTACCCACAAAACTTTTCAAAATATACACTTACCCGGATTTTTAGGTATTATTATAGTCATCATATTAAACGTAAAAGTATGTTAGTTTTTAACTGAATAAAATTCAAGTTTTCCCCTCTCAAAACTATTTTATCCATTTCTAAAAAGGAAAATCTTTCAAGATTTTATTTTATTGTAGTTATCACTATGCGTGAAGGTATATTAGTTTTTAACTGAGTAACATTTCACTTTTTCCCTCCTAAAAATATTTATCAGTATCTAAAAAGAAAACCTTTCAAGATTTTATTTTTTATTTTATTTTGTTAAACATTGTGTTCTAACGGGTTCCTAACATATGAGATACATTTTTAGAATTAAGTTAGTATTAACTAAATATATTAAGATAATATGAATATACTATCGATGTTTTTTGCATTATTCAAGTGCTGGTACTCGATAAATGTCCAACACATTGGTTTGATACCTAACATTTGAAAAGGTAAGGGTTGGTACCTAAACAAGCCGTTGACTGTAAAAGATTTTGGTTGACCAATTTTAATTTTATTTTATCTTAATAGGACCAAGTCATTGAGGAAAATATCAATGATTATGCCACATTTTGAAAAATATGTTCCCGGTGCTTCGATATTAGTTGAGTAGTGAACGTAAAGCGTCAGTTAAATATTCAAGGGATGATAGGGAATTAAAGTTCATCAGAAAACAACAATTTAAAAAATTTAAAAGAAAAATACACTTTAATTAAAACAAATCAGATTTCCTTTTCCCAACGCCCACCTCTTCGCCTCTCATCTTTATTCAGGTCCGTCTTTGAGATGTTGATGCCCCAGATTTAATGTACAAAATATTACCCCAAAATAAGGCTATACATTAAGATACGTGACAAGAGATTCTACTAATTCACTATTTTTTTTTTTGCTTTCTTTTTCTAGTTTGAGATCTCGACTGTTTAATTTTTCTTTAGACTCGGAGGCGTACCTAAAATTATTACTCAATTTATATATTTTATGAAAATCTAATCAATCTGATCATAATAACGTATGTATGTCTCAAAAAAAAAGTAATAAAAATAATTTATGCAAAATAATTTATCTCAAATGGGAAAATGGGCAAGATGTGTGTATGGATGTCACAGGAGTCTCTCCCTTTGCTGGTGATGGAGCTCGAGCCTTTATTCCAGGACAAGCTATTTCGAGAGCAGTCTCGCGTAAACACAATAAATATTCATCTGAGTGTGCTGCTCGTGGCTACGGTTTGAGTGTCTTAGCCTTTACCACTCTAGGAGAGCTTAGCGATGACTTTATTTCTTTTTTCAAGCGTCTAAAGAATTGTTTGTTTAGTAAGGACGCTGGTAGTGGTTTGGGTTGCTTTATTTTTCATAGGTTAGGTGTTTTTATTCAAAAAGGGGTGGGAGCTCAGCTTGTTGCTCGGCTTCCAACCAAGGGTGGTGTTATATGAGTATTAAAACCAATTATTTTAAGATAGCATTATTATTTTATAAAAAAAAAAATAAAAAAAATTATCTCTAAACATATCATTTTTTTTTTTGAAGCATGATATTTATTGAACTACTATAGGACCATTACAAGAGGGTATTTAATACCCGAAGATTCAAATACAGAAATTACAATAACATGATAAAGAAGCAGAATATGAGAATCAATCTCAGGATTAGGCTTGCATCGGGGATAGGTGTTGTAAATGGAGGGGTTGAGCTGAATGAGGTTGTCAAGGGTCCATATGCCTTTGACGAATGCTTTCCACAAGAAAAGTTGTACTATTGATGGACATGTCTGAGTCCATAGAAACTTGGGTGTTGGTGATGGGTTTCGATGCAGATGATCCAAGATAATAAATAATCCGTCTTCTTGTTCTCCAACGTTAATCATATCTTCAACCTGAGTTTTTAGTTGTGAATGTGATTGACGTAGTATCTAATCTTCTGATCCCGAGGATTTAGTAAAAGCTAGTAGTTCTATTACAATTGTTACTAGACTAAAACCAGAAAACAAACAAAGATACAACTAACAAACTACTACTGCTAAGTAGTTACCAAGTTATTAAACTGAAAAAAATACTGAAAGGAAATACGGACTCAACCTACACTTGGAACTATGCTGAAAGGTAAAGTACAGTTGAACTATGCTGAGAGGTAAAGTACAAAGAAACTGACAGAAGATAACAAGAAAAGGTGATTGATTCATCATCCCATTTGCATATCAAATTGGGTTTGTGCTCACTGTTGTGATATATAAAGTAGACATGATGTTGCGAAATATTCCTTGGATTTCTATTAGTTCATAAGTTATGCACCAATACTAACAATTATCCAAACTTGAGGGAAGAAATGCCAATCTAGCTGAGGATGGGAGATGGAATGCTTTGGATGAGATTCCCGAAAAATGGTGCATAAATTGTAAAATACTGGGCATGAAAGACAATGATGCTAGATTGATGTTTCAAAGGTTAAGGTGTAACAATGTTATCCCAGAGACTAGAAAAGATAAACCCAATTTAAAAACTTCCCAAAGAACCTACATTAAATCAGAAAAAACACCTACTAAGAAAGATACAATCCTAGGTAGACAACAATAAACATAGGGGAACAATTAAACATTAGCAATCAAGATAGAAATTCAAAACACATTACACAAAACAACACCAATCAAAAGATACAAGGCAGTGATATTAAAACAAAAGGAAAGAAACCACCAACACAACTAACCAACTAAGACTGAACTTAATTTGGCGGTGAGAGAAACATGCCTTTCAACAATCAAAAGAAGAACATTAGGAGAAAACAGGACACAACCAGGGTGCTTCACTAGCCCAAGAAAAATAAGAGGGAATCAAACACAAAAGCTAAGACTGAATACAATCTAAACAAAAGGAAAAACATGGTATTGAAAAATCAAGGTTTAAAGAAATAAAAAGGGAACTTTTGGTTCAATCTGATATAGGTACGCAAAGAATTTGCCTCAAAGGGTTTAACGAAAACATCAATAAAAATCTGTAGTCTCTGGGCATAACATGGCCTAACTGAAGCTTAATGATTAGATTTAGCATCAAGGTATGAGATTAAAGGAATATGGATAGAAGCCACAATCGAATCTTGGACTTCTCTAATGAAGATATTAAGGGGTTATCGATCTGAAAAGTTACCTCTCAAAAGTAGATATGAAAACTAGGAGGGGTAGGTTATTGACGAATACTCAAGCCTTAGAATCTACGACGAAATCCAAAACCCCTCAAGCAGCACAAGCTAAGCAAAATCAAATCTTTAGGATTGAAGGCGGTATTGCGAAATCAGCAAGCAGGCCACCCAATTTAATTTAAAGGACCGATGAATCGAGGATTTAGCCGATGAGATAGGCCAAATGCATGGCGGTTGATTTAGGGTTTTGATGGGGAAGATGAGTTATGGTTTAGGTTTTTAAATTTCTTTCTCTGATTTCTTCTCTACACAAACCAATCTAGTAGATATCTAAACTAATATATGTGGATTGTACTGGTACTGCTCAGATCTGAGCAATTAAGCATGTCGGGATGGAGTTTTCTCCACTGCCGGAAGTCGCCTATCTAAAGGAGAGAGAATGGGTTTTACCTAAACTATCTAAACATATCATTATAACCGACTCAATTTATGCCTCAAATTTTAATCTAAACAAAAAATAAGGAATTTGATGATCTATGAATTAATAATTGATTAAAAAAGTTATAAATTTACCTTGTAAAACTTTAAAGAAATAATAATGCTCTAATCCATCGTAATTGTATTTATCCACTTCATGTTTAAAGGTGAGTTCCATTAGGAAAAAAAGGTAAGTTTAAAAAAGGGAAAAATATCGTTTGGTCTTTTTTTAGGTGGTCCTAAGTCAGTTTGATCCTTTGGGAAAACGCCTTTACTGTTTGGTCCATAATTATTTAAAAATATTAAATGGACAAAAGTACCCTTCCGTGTTAATTTCTACTTATTTTTTTTGTAGCAGTTCATTCTTCAAAATGAACTCCTGTTAATTTATACTTATTTTTTCAGAAATCACCTAAAAAACAGTTCATTCCAAAAATGAACTCCATATAAAAACCTAAAAAAACAGAGTTCATTCCAGAAATGAACTCCATATAAAAACCTAAAAAAAACAGAGTTCATTCAGAAATGAACTCCATATAAAAACCTAAAAAAACCAGAGTTCATTCCAGAAATGAACTCCATATAAAAACCTAAAAAAACAGAGTTCATTCCAGAAATGAACTCCATATAAAAACCTAAAAAAACAGAGTTCATTCCAGAAATGAACTCCATATAAAAACCTAAAAAAAAAAAAACAGAGTTCATTCCAGAAATGAACTCCATATAAAAACCTAAAAATTAGAGTTCATTCTTTAAATGAAACCACAAAAAAAAAACCATAAACACCATCTTCGTCTTCATCATTCTTCAACACCAGCAGAAAAACATCAAATTCAAGATCTTCACCACGAGCAGCAAACATTAAAAAATCAAAGATCGGCATCAAAATCAAGATCTTCAACATAAAAAAGCAAAATCTGATTTCACAACAAACATCAATATCAGTTCATTCTTTCAACAACAGAAGATGAATCTTCGATAGATGGATCGTCAACAACAGCAGATGAGTTAGTCTTCATCATCAACAACCGCAATAGCAAAAACAACATGAGTTCGTCGTAAATCGTCTTCATCATCAGCAACATGAGCAACAACAAACGTATTTAATAGTAGTAGCAACAGCGTATTCATCGTCTACAACTAACTTCATCGTCTTCATCATTTGTTTTCTCGATGAGAAGCCATTGTTACGGCAGGAAGAAAAGAGAAAGTAGATCTGAAAATATGGAGGTGAGAGAAAGTAAATCTGAAAATAATATCTTCTCTCTTGATAATTGACTATATATATCCTAGGGTGACGTCATGGATGATGTAATGGTCCCAAAAGGGTATTTCTGCCACTACAAGATGACAATTACATCATCCATGACGTCACCCTATGACCAAACCATAATTTCTAGGACCAAACTATAAAATATATTTCCAAAAAGGACCAAACAGACAGTTGACTAGGTCAACTGGACCAAACTCACTCTAATATATTATTCCTAGGACCTAATGGTATTTCCTACTTTAAAAAACTAAAAATTGCATTTCATGTTACATTCAACACAATCAGGGTCTCATGGCAAGATCCTGATTTTTTTTTCTGCCCTAGTTATTAATAGATTAATACTACGAAATATGCCAAGTAATATCGTTGACTTTTTCATAGAAAAATGGACCAAAAAATATTTTTCATACCCTAAGACATTTGTTGCATAAAGTTGTATTTTGGGTACTTTGCCTCAGGTCCGGTGGTAGGACTTATAAACCTGCAATTAAAATATTGCAAGCGCATAGTGTTTAGAACATACATAACGACAAATAAGGGTCGATCCTACGGGGAGTTGAATAGGTGAAACTAAACTTCTAAGGTTCTACTAGTGCTAATTTAGAAACGGAATGGATAGTCGAATGACCAAAAGATGGATGATTACACTAAGTAATAAGATTCAAAACAATATAAAGATAAACTAGGGCTTTGAATCCACCCCCTAAAAACATATAAATTCCCTAGTTTGATATACTAGTTTTCTTTTCTATCAAGGAGCTATAGAGATGCTAGCCTCAAATTACCTTGAAGATGTGATATAATCACTTGCACAAAAGGATGAATCAACCTCAGCTAAAATGTCAATCCCTAGCATTGCCTATCTGTTTCAAGCATAGATAATCACAAATTGGACTAAATCATTTCACATAGGCTTGAATACATAACAAAGAATTGTTCTAACTACCATGGATGCTTCACATACAAGGTGAGAGTAAATTGCTAGTGTTCAGAGATTAAATCATGTTTTTCATTCAAAACCCAAGAAGAACAAGTAAATCAAACCAAGAAAATCCTAATCATTAAAGAGTTTCATCTCTGCCCTAGCAGAGATTTTAAGAACATAATACAAACTGAAAATTAAACTTAAACTACAATAACTTGCACCGGCTACTCGGGTCTTGGTTTCAAAATACATTTGCCTCCCTATTTATGCAAAACTCTCTCATACTCATAATCCCCGAAAATCAACAAATATACAAACATAAATTTTGGGATTTGATATGATTACAACTCACCACTGAACCGCCACCCTATTATCTTAAAAAATAGTCTGATGTTGTCGGTGTTTGCAAGGAGCAACAAATTAAGATCCCTAGCTTGTCAATTGAGTCGCTTTTGAAAACCAATCGAACAACCGACCTATTCTTGTACAATTCATAGCCTAGCGCTAGGTGTGAAATGGGAGTTGGACTGGCAGAAAGAGTGATTCACAACTTGAGAAACAGAAAACAGTTACAAAGAGATTTGATGTGTAGAGAAAAATGGGAGACAGAAAAGATGGGTCGACTAAATTTTTGGGAGAAGAGGATACATAGAAAAAAAATTGTTTCTCGTAAAGGAAATGGGAAATTGGATTTGGGAAAGTTAATAGATTCCGTGTAAAGCTTGAATACCTTTCTTTGCTATACAAGAATGCATTTTGGGCTTGGTTTCATTTCCATGTAATCTCCCAAAACAAAATTGGTAACCATTTGGCATGCTCATCTTGACGTCTCAACTTT
Source organism: Papaver armeniacum (assembly GCA_023531295.1). NCBI lineage: Eukaryota > Viridiplantae > Streptophyta > Magnoliopsida > Ranunculales > Papaveraceae > Papaver > Papaver armeniacum. The sequence goes on from JAJJWW010008343.1 coordinate 245,068, forward strand.
AGAGTGTCTTCAACTTGAACCACAACCCTTTTGCAGAACTAAAACCAAAACTCCATTGTATACATTGGTAGCACTTCAAGCTAGCACACAAATGACTTCATCCTTTGGTGTGTACCGACCTACCACTTCTCCAACATTATTTCTCTACTTTTTCTCTTACAATTACAACAAAAACACATAATATTAATATAATACAGTAAACTTACTCGTAGATGATAGGTGTCTAAAACACCTAATTTTATATCTAGTATTTATGCTTTCTTTGCGAATTATCTTGTGAATTATGTATCTTATGATTACATTTGAGCTTATCAGGTACTATGGAGTCCTTGGGACCAAAAGAAGGAGAAAACTTCCATTTGGAGCGAAGACGGCAAGAACATGGAAAGAAGTAATAAAACGGGGAGGATTGCCACCTTCAGGCAGCCCATATCTGTAGAGTGGGTGCCTTTAGAATTTTCTACTCTTTAACTCAGTCGAGTATTTGGTACTTGTATTCAGACAAGTTCTCAAACGAGTATTGGTCAAGTTCTCAGACAAACTCAACTCTAGCCAACGATTCAGAGAGTAATTAAGGGGTTCATGAAGATTTGATCCGAGAGGGTGGAAGTAATGGTGAATAATGGCTTGAATTGAATTTGTAACTTACAGGGAAGAGAATTGATAGTAATCTGCTGGTAGATAAGAAGACTGATGCTAGTTGTGTTTGTGTGATGAGAAATTAGAGAAGACCTTGATTTTGTAGCTGTGAAGGAATTGGATGGATGGGTTTGTATTGGAATCATGTCTGGATCGATTACATGGAAGATTGTAAGATGGAATTGCAAGTTAAGGGTGTTTGCCGAGAAGATGATATTGTGCTTAAAGGGTTATGAGCAAATTACTGAATTGGAGTTGTTCTTGAGCTACTGGTGGTTCTAATGGATAGATGCTCAGGTAGAGATTGCAGCTGATGGAAGCAATGGTGAAGGGTGGTTGTCTTTTTGAGCAGCAAGAACAGTTAGATGCATGTGTTAGGAATTATAGGGATTTGAATGAGCTAATGGGTCTATGAATTGTTGAATGAGAAATTGTTTGCAGGGAAGGAGCCGTGGAAGTACAAATCCACCAGAGCTCTATCAATCTCCACTGAGAAACGCATTTGAGCTGTTTGAATAATGGCCTGAACAGGTTACATGGAAGGCAGTGATGATTGATGATTGTTGCAGTCGATTGAGAAGAGCTCAGATATTACAGGGAGTGACGCTGTGATGGTATAGATCGAGGAAAAAGCAGCGAGACCTGGTTGCTGCCAATATTGAAATGGATATGGAGGCATGGATAGCTGCCAAGGATTGAATGGAATGGCCTGGGTTGTGTTGAAGCTGCAACTATTAGATATATGTTTAGGAATTGAAGCTCAAATAGATGTTGAGATTGGTGTGGACTGGATGCTTAGAAGAACTATGGTGATGAATTGCAGATACATGGTTGGTTGCTGCTACAAGGGTCTGTGGTGTTGGTGGAACTGTTGAAGATACTACAGAAGTGGTGCTGCAATGAAGCCGAGATGGAGGGAATTACTGAGTCTGTGAGTTAAGGAATCTACGGCAGTTGAAGTTGCAGCTAATACAAGAGCTGAATTGCAGGTGACGAAGCTGAGGATATAAATTGATGTGGTTATGTTGCTGGCGAGTTCTCGAGACGGGAAGAAAAAGGAAATCTGGGTATATGCTATTGTGTATGCTGTTGAAGCTGAGATGGGTACTTTGTAGCTCAATATGCAGCTGCAAATGAAGCTACAAAAAGTATGAGTTCAGGTTGTTACTGGTGACAGTAGTTGGCCTGGAAGTAAGATGTTACTGCAATGAAGTACAGGTTGTTGGTTGATTGAACTGCAGGAGTATTGGAAGTGTTGAATAGATGAATGTTAGGGGCTGTGCATCATTGAATGAAAATGCATGAAAGGACTCAAAGAAAGGCTGAAATATGGTCGGGAACATGCCAGAAATGGGGTTACTGTGGTTGAATGATTTAGGTGAAGAACAGTGATGTGCAATGAGCTGCAGGAAAGGGTGTATGAAATTGCAGATATGGCTTGAGTTGGTCGTGCTCATGATGTTTGTAGCTGCAGGAGATGACATGGAAGTGATGGAGCAAGAGCATAGGTTGTCAGTCCTCTGGGACTGACAGACCAAATAGTTAATGGGCTTTTGAGCTTTGTTAAGACTGCAATTCTGCCGTGAGTTTGTGGGCTTCTGTTGGCTAGATTTTGAGTTATAACATCAGATGGTTGCCGAGAGTTTTACAGGCTTGATGGCCTGGATTTGGAATTCCAGAGGAGTGAAAGTTATTGGCTATAAAAGGGTTGAGCGGATCCTGTTTTGAAAAAATGTCTTGCCTCTACTTTTGTTTCTAGGGTTTTAAAAACATGAAAGCTTTTCTCTTTCTTCTTGTGATGAACTCCATAAACATGAGCTAGTTTTCTTTTGGTTATGGATTAGTTGGATTTCCAAACATGAGTTTTTGTTCAATAAATTATTTTTCTCTCATATTATCGTTTATGATTCACCATTAATATTGTCATATGAGTTGAATGTTATTTAGTCGAGTCGCGAATCGATTGAGTTTACTTTCATCTCTATTGCTAGATTAGAGTTTATTATACGCAAAAGTGATAGATTTCTGATTGCAAGTAGCATAATTGTGGGTAGTGCTTGTAGTGATATATCCTACTAGTTACAAGTGAGTCGTAACCTTTGTTAAATCGGATTAGTGCTTTTACACGTTCGATTGCTTTGATTGGCCTGATTTCATAGAACTTAATGCATCTAGGGAATTAAACTTGATTAGTGCTTTTACACGTTAGGTTGTTCTTTTAGATAGAATTCATATTCACATCTTTTAATGTGTTTGTTGATGACAAGAGGAGATTAGCGGGGTATTCTTGTGATCAAGGTATTCTAGGGCCTTTGATAAAGTGAGATTAAAATATCAATTCTAATTATTAAGACGCGAATATGTTTGTGAATGAAAACGAAATCCTTAACCAATGCTCTCACATCTTTGAATTTATTTGTTCACTTTTCTTTATTTGCTTTTATTTTATTTTAGTATATAAAAATCAGAAAATCCCCCGGTGTTATTTATAGGAAACCGAAACATATTGACAACTAAGACCTCTCTGTGGGAACGATCCTTTCTTGCCCTTGCTTCATTATATATTTTGAGTAGTAAGAAAGTGTAATTTATATTTGTGTCGGCTGACAACCGGCCAGTAGACAAGTAAATACACTATTTGGAATAAAATGGGAAAATAAAGCACATAAGATGCGATAAACGCCGGTAAAATGATATCAAATTATACAATATTTGGCACCTATCAGCCAGCATTGTCTTTATCAAATATTTCAGTTTTAATTTTTTTTTCATCTAGACGAAATCAAAGAAACATCAAACTTAATACTCCTTGAAGAGATGCTTAAACACACTTATTAATAATAACGTAATGTAGAACAATATGTGGAAGAATTCAATACGGAGATTGCTGGAGATACGAAGAAAGAAAGAGATGCGAAATAGACGATATTCAATAAGAGATTAAGAAAAGATAAAAGAGAATTCGTATGAAACGAATAATAAGATTGATAAACAATACGTTTGATAAAATATTGTCAATAGAGTTAATATCTATGCCTGTTTATATATGCTTCTACTAGATACCTAAAGTACTAGAATTCTAAATAAAGAGAAATACTAAACTAGGAAATAAGAATAATACTAAATATAGGATAAATAGCTAGATGTCCTACATCAGTTCACCCTTCTTGAGAAAAACTCGACCTCGAGTTGCCATCAAATAACATGAGTTCTTTTAGTTGTTGCGCCTCTTGTACTATCAAAATATTCTTCCAAGCCACCGTTACGGTTTACCACAATCAAACACAAATCTCGTTGCCTTGGAGAACCACGAAATGTTATTCCACTCATTATAAGATGTATGTTTAAATTTCCCTCTATCAAACACAAATTCATATAATTAGTGGTTGTAATGGAGTCGACAATGCAAGCAGGGACCACGAGCAAAGAGAATGCTTCTGGGAAATTATGAGCTACATCCTTGAACGCACATTCCATTAATTGTTCATTGTATACATAAAATATTTTGAGCAACTCTTTGATGTTCTTGTGCTTTTTGAAGTCTTCTAAGAATAAAGAACCAAAATCATTAATATTGTTCATGAAATCCTCTTGTTTTGATAGAATATTATTCGTTTGACTTAGCAGCAAGTCCATCCTGTTTCCACTAAATTGAATATTCTAGAGCACACTTCCTTGAGTAACACAGAGATCCCCCACAATTAGTATGTTCTAAATTGAAGCAAAGATATATGTTCATCGATATAGACAGGAGGGAAAATGAAATATACCCGATCACCACTAATGCAAATAGCTTTAGCTCCTGTTGTATCTTATCTTATCTTCTTATATACTAATATAAAGAAAAGAGGTAATTGTTTGGTGAAGCCTTTTTACATGATAATAATACCCCCATTAACTAAACTTTTAGTTAATATTTGTATATTTACAGGAATGTCATTGTTTTAAAAATAGATCAAAAAATTAAAACTTAGATATCTTTAAAAATATACATCGGATTTTGCAAAATTAATATATTTGGAAAGCTCTTTAAATTATCTACGTAATGAGTACAAACAAGGATATTAAATTTTTATTTGAAGATTTTTTTCTTCCATTATTATCAAATTTGGTGTTGTTAAAAGAATCCAATTCAAGCATGTGCATCGCACATGTGGCCTTACTAGTTTGTATAAATAAAAGACCAATGATCTTTTCCGAAATGATGCATGGTTTTTTCATGTGCCATAGATGTAGCACCTGTATTGGATTTTCGAATAACCAAGGGACTTTCAACATGATCGTAGTAGTGGTGGTGAATAATAAAAACCACCAATATCTGTGGCAACAAGTTGACAATTTTCTTAAAATTTGTATGATATTCAGCTTGGTACCATGGATCCAGTATGAGTGCATCTCCATACACTCTAAAATTCAAGCCTCCACAATTATCAATCACGCTATCCGGCGTAACTACAACTAAGTTTTCTGTACGGAAAGAATTCTTATATATCCATTTGCACAAGTGCGAAGCACTTAGCATTTTGTTGAACCGTATGCTATGTTGCACGGACACGGACACGGGACACGGTTACGACACGATTACGGGGACACGTCAAATCTCAAAAAAACGGGTTACGGGGACACGTTATATATATTATTCACATCATTAAAATAAAATATTACTACAATCTACACAACAAAATAATTACTCTTATTTTTAAAATATTTGATTACTAATTATATAAAATTTATAATAATATAATAATGGTAAAGTTTTTCATGAATAATGCTTGGATTTGACTAAAACAAGAATAAATTAGCGTCTCATTTAATTTATTTTGATTTTCCAATCCAAAATAAATCATTTATGACGTGTCCGAAAGTGTCCAATTGGTGTCCGCAAAGTGTCCAATAACAATTTTTACGCGACACATGATGTGGCGTGTCCATCGAGTGTCGAGAAGTGTCGTAACCGCGTCGTGTCCGTTTACGTGTCCGACACGGTTACGGCATCTTTCTTGGAGTGTCCGTGCAACATAGACCGTATGGATATACTTCAATTTTGAACGCCTACTACCATAAAATTTCCCTGTCGTACCACCTATTTTGCAGTCACTTTCCAAATTTAGGAAATCCAAACCATCCGTCTTAGAAAATACAGTGGCAATATCAAAGTTTCTACAAATCCTCGTTATACCAACCTGTTGTGAAGCTAAGTTAATTAGCGGTGTAGGTGCAAATAATCCACAGGGATAGGTGGAACCATCCTGGGCGAGGGCGCACCAAGAAAAGTAAGCACTAGAAGCACTGAATCATCTTGTCAGATCTGGGCGCGAGAAAAGAGGAATGGAGACAGCTCGAGAGGACGACATAAAGGAGGAGAAAAGTTCTGATGGGATGGTCATCGGGTTCGAGGGTAATTAATACACTGACGAGTTGGTGAAGAGATAAGGAAAACTCGGTCAAAGTGGGACTCGACCAGGAATCTAAGGGGCGACGTCGATCATCTCCACCAAACAAGCGATATCGGGTGATGACACCACTCGGCTAGATGCCTTGACTCGAGCAAAAGGGAAGATCGGATGAAGCTTCAGCTAGTCGTCCGAGAAGAACATCAAGGAAGCTACACCAGGCCCAACACTATAATATCGATGTATCACCATTTGTAACTATAAATAGAGATCGTGTAGAGAGCTAGAAGAAAAAAGTAAGAGGGAGAATAGAGAGCATACCTATAGTATTGAGAGAAGTACTTATCTTGTAACCATGAACCACTTAATAAGATCATCCTTTTACCCTGTGGACGTAGGTAATCATACCGTACCACGTATACCTTGTGTTCTTCTACTTCTCTTGTTTATTTTACTTTTCTATGTGTGTTTTGAGATTCTTTGGATGTAGTAGTAGGATTTTCTACATCTACATTCTGGCGCCGACTAAGAGGACCGTGTAACATCTTCGGATACCTTGAAATCGGTTACCAAAAGAGAGAAATCCAAGCTCCTAAGTCACCTTGCGTGTTAGTTGAAGCTAAGGGAGAAACTCTTTTGGTTAAAAAGGTTGATAGATAAAGCTTGCGAGAGGTTCTTGTTTTTGTTTTCTTAGTAAAACTTTGTTAAGATTTGGTATAGAATTGTTCTATTAGCATCAAAATCGCTTCCGGTTAAGTCAAGTATCCAAGGTTACATCGTCAAACTAGACTATTTGCTTAAGTTGTCTAAGCGAGTTATTAGAAGATCAATAAGCTCCCGAAATAACATCCTGTGATGTTGGTAGAAGCTAGAATGAAATTCCACCTCGCTGACCACTTTTTCACCTTTAATGGTTGAAATTCATAGGTTGCTAGATTTATCGCTTCAAGTTTGCCTTTATGGTTAAATGTTCGATTTTGTTACTTCTATCTTTGAAAAGCTCATGGAATTTTAGTTTAAAAGAAAAAACTGGTTTAGTTATTTTCATCATCTTAATTTCATCAAATAAGAGTCGTAAAAATCTCTTACCTTATGAGTGAGGGATTCCGGTCGGGCGAGCTAGATTAATCTCCTTAAGTGGAGTTAAAGGTGTTCGGTTGAGTAAAGCTTTTTCGATCTAAGGTAAACGTAATAACATCTCAAAGCTCCCAAATGGATCATCTTTGATGGTCGGTAGAAGCTAAGTTGAAACGTTATTCCATCGTTTGGACCTTCTTAGTGAGCTAAACAAAGTACAACAGTGGTGGAGGCAAAGCTAACTCGAAGTCTTCGAGTTCAGCTTTCCGGAAACTACGGCTGGAAGGAATTTAGTGAGCACTTCATTAGTAAGTCTCATCTTGATCCTACACTAAAGGCCTCACAGCGTCAGTAGACGGTCGGCACAACAGTCGGTGAAGGTTATCATAGCACCGACCGTAGTCAAGAAAGAAATCTTCCGATCTAACGTACGGATGATTAATGACTTCTGGCACTAGGAATGTCAGGACAAGTAATGATTAAGACATGAAAGAAGTACCGAAAGCGATGTGCTGAGACAGCTTTTCAAAATTTGTCCTTTACGGTCAAAATCGCTTGATTGCTGAGATCAACACGCTAGCATAAACGGAATTGTACTACAAAAGCTTTTTCCACCTTACACAACAGAACTGTCGTACTTCATCCTTAACCATTTCGAAAACAATTCAAAGTAAGTGTTGTGTACTTTGCTGACGTAGGTAGGGACGGACGGGCGAGCCGAGGTACAAGAGCAACCCCGAAGGCGATGGCGAGCACATCCAGGACGAGTAGGATTCTCAGGAATCGGTCCATAGCAGGATCTAGTGCACAGGAAGGACTGATGGACTCCCGACAAGAGGACACCCGACAAAACCATCAGGACGAGACTCAGGCACCAGGCAGAGGCATGGCAACTGTCGATGAGGAAGTCGACCTAGACCGAGACGATGATCTCCCGCCAAGAGTACTAAGGATCAACCTGAGCCAGATGATGCACGGAGACATGGAAGATGGAAGAACCGCATCGGATACCGAGGAAGAGGAGGAGGTGCAAACGATACAGGAGGAGCGGAGGCGAGAAAGACAACCGACGGATCATCAGCGTGCAATAAAGCAAGAAGGAGAGAGGCTTAGACGAGTCCGCCTAGGAATGGGCGACCTCAACCGAGACATTCCACCAGTGGAAACTGATCTCCCTGTACCTCCAAACGTTCCCCCCGTTATCCCTCGACCGGCCGAACCTCCAACCGCACCCCCCAATGTAACCGGAAACCAAGTGAATGGCCACTCTAGCCATGAAAGCACTGACCCAATGTCACTTGCTATCTTGGCAAGCCAAAGAAGGCAGGAGGACCTTATGAGATAGCTACAGAGAAGGAACCTAGCCTTGGAACACGAAAACTACCAACTCCGCAACCGGAGAGCCGGGTCAAGAGGATCGTCAAGTCGAGGCGCTTCCAACAGTCACACCCAGCCGAGAAACACCCCAAACCCACCCCCGGGCCGAGAGCGCATGCCCGACCTTAATCGCTCAAGGGAGGATACGGTCCACCAGAAGATTCTTCGACTGAGGAAGAGGCGACAAATGAGACTACGAGAGCAACAACCAAGCAAAAGATCGAGCAACTTGAGCAGATGGTCAAGAAATTGACAGGAAATGGCGAGGATGATAAGTTGGCAGAAGTAATCAGTGAAGCACAGAAGACGCCGTTTACTAAGGAGTTGGATCGGACTCCTTTCCCGCCAAAATGTACATTGCCGACCTTCCCATCTAGATTTGACGGCACAGGCGATGCAGTAGAACACATCAAAATGTACAGCATGTCCTTGTTGCAGTGGGCGAACTGCGATGTGGTCATGTGCAAATTTTTTCCGGCGAGCCTGGAGAGTGAGGCAAAGAACTGGTTTTATACCCTGCCCGATGAATCCATTGGCAGTTACGCTGTCTTGGTGGAAACCTTCTTAGAAACTTACATGCATAACAATATAGCTCGGCCCAGAGTAAACAAGCTCTTTACGCTTGCACGAAGATTCAGGGAACTGCTGCGATCTCTAACAGACAGATGGAGGAAGTTATGCACTGACATCGGGAAGGTACCAGTCGACCAACAGATCTTCGGGTTCGAAAATTCATTGGGGAAGTCAGATCCTATTTGGATAGCAATGTACACTGAGAAACCCAAAACATTAAGGGAGATCAGGAAGATGCAAGAACATTACATCGCCCTAGAAGAAATACAGGAGGGAGCACAGAATAAGGGAATACAATAAGCAAGCGCTACAGTAGAGGCAACCCCACGAGAAGATTCTAAGCGACCGGAGAAAAGGCCGAGCACACAGCATCACGGGGAGACCAAGAAAGTTTGGGTCGAGAAAGGAAAGAAGCCTCGTCACGAACCCAGATCTTACACTCCACTAAACGCACCATTAGAAGAGATATTCAAGGAAGTCGAAAAGAGGAATGATATCTGATACCCTAAGACTAGGGGAATTCAGTTCGACGAAACAAGGAACCACCCGGAGTTTTGCCATTACCACCAATTTCGAGGCCATTCAACAAACGATTGTCGGGAGGTGAAAGATATCGTCCAACACCTAATCCGAGTGGATATTTGCGACATTTTGTCAAGACATCGCCGACACCGGTTCAACCCGACGCTCCAGTACATCAAATAAGAATCAATTGTGGTACCCAGTTCGCCTGTAATATTATATCACACTCGGCAACTCAAGGGTTCGATTTGGGAACCGATATCACATCAAGAATTCATAAAAGAGATCGAGCGGGCAAGGAAATATTCAGTGTGGCCAAAACTCTACCCATGGAGCCATGGATGATGCAGCTGATGAGTGCCAAATATTGCATATTTATACACCTTTTTATTGGCATTTAACTCATCTTTTGTGCTCAGAAATCAGATATTATCCCAGACTCTGTATTTTCTTTGTTTTCAAGAATAAATATTTGTACTAATTAATTTTGTGTTTTTAGGTAATAAATAAAGTTCGGAGATTCGGAGGAGCCAAAAGAGCAGAAAATTGGAGACAAGCGTCTATGGAACAAAAAGCCAAAGCCCGCGCGCGCATCAGTTGCAACCCAACAAGGAGCAACCCATCTAACAAGACATGGGCCCAGACTATCCAAGACCCGACCCGGATCCAAGCCCATCATTTCTAAGACGTGAGATTTCTGCCTCCCAAGATCCAACGGTCGCTCCGCCTTCCTCATCAAACTTCGATGCCTCCGCTCCACAGCAAAATCACCTAACCCTATACCCATCGACCTAACCTCATTTTCTCCTCCATCTTCTCTTTCTTCTTCCCCATACCTCTGCAGAGCTCCACCCTCTTCCCCTTACCCATGGCAGAAATACCATCACTACCACATCCATCTCCTGTCGCCATCACCACTAGCTCCATCAACCACTTTCTACGCCTCTCTAGGTCTAGTTTTCTCTCTCTTAGCTTCTCCCAACCCTAGAAGCTAACTTAGAGAAAAGTAGAGCTAGGGTTCACCAACAACCCACGCATGGAGTTCTCAGAGCCGATTGAATAGAGCTGACAATGATTCAGAGGGTATGGGCGAAAGGGTATGCATTAATTTCTATTTTTAAGTGAATTAGGGTTTTGATTTGCCTATGTATAAATAGAATTCAGCTGTGGGTGTTTGAACTTATGCCCGGGCTAGCCAGAGCACCATAGTAGTTTAATTTGTGTTTTATTGTATCTTAATTATGTTCTAATTTCCTTGACTAGGTGTTGTTGAAACCCCGATAATTATGCTAAGTTATTCATCTCGAAAGTTGTGTTCTTGTCATGCTTTATGGTTTTAGAAATATTGAACTAGCTAATTGAGCACATGAACCTGTGATAGAGTGTACTGTAAGAAGACACTCTATACTAGGGGGAGTGTGTGAGATTGGCCAATTCCTTATCCATGGTATTCTTCCTGGAATGAATCAAGAGTATAGTTTGATTAGGAATTGCCTTAGCATAGGATCAGGTGGTGGATTCACCACCCTAGTGCTCTTTCCCTATTTGGTTACAACCTTTTGCACCTTAGTTTAGAGTCACAGCAACTCAACCTCAGTAGTTTCGACAAACCTACATGTGTTACACACTTGCTAGAATTCGATTAAGCCAAGCCATTAGATAATCTTAAGCACCACAAGTCTCGTGGATCGACCGTATTTGCCCTGTTTCGCATAGTAGACACCGTGCACTTGCGGTTATAACAAGTAGGCATTAAAATCAGACCACTTACCAAGCCTACCAAGTTTTTGGCGCCGTTGTCGGGGACTTGGCGAGTGCTGTGATTGATTATTGCTTGTCTTTACTGAATTTCCATTTCTCCCTGTATATACTCACATTGCATTGTTATTTTTAGCCCTGTGTTAGTGTAACTTAGCTGTTCTCTCTTGTTTGCATCTTCACTGTTTTGCATCTTCGGCTGTTAACCAGTCAGTCCACATTGCATCTTCACTGTTTTTTATATACTCACATTGCATCTTGTTTCCCCAGTTAGTCCAAGTAACCATTCACATCACTCTTTCATGCTATAAATTGGTCTCAGTTGTGTAAAATCAAGCTGGTTCTCCCTGTCTTTGCTTTACCTTCACACTCCTTGGAACTGAAACTCTTTGTTGAGCTAGCAGGTACCCCCTGTGCTACTGTGGAGCAGCTGAAGCAAAACCAACCTTGAGGAGAACACAAAGGAGCTGAATCTGTGGAGTTCCTAAACCCAGTTAACACTGGTGGTATTGTCTTCTATCATTGCCCTGTTTGTATGATATTTGTATGATAACCTTGAATGCATGATAGTCCTGCTCCCTTGCTAGCCCCCTGAAGCTGCAAGTTTGAGCTTAAGATGTGAATGAACCTTGTATAACCTGAGTATAACCGGTGCAAAGTGAAGTCAACTGAACCAGTTGCTCTCTCACTTTACACCCTAGACTTCAACATACCATGTACTCATTGCTAAATTTGACCCCCGTATTTGTTGAGCTTGAGTTTGTGCATACTCTAGTTTATCAACCTGTGCAACCCTGCTGACCAAGCTTGCTGATAATTGAATGAATGCTTGCTGAGAGTTGGTATTGTGCAACTGCCAACCTTAGCTGAGCTGCTGGGCTAATTGAACCCAAAGCTGTGCTGCCAATCTACCCTGTGCTGTGTGCTATGTGTTGTTCTGAGCACATAAACTGTGCTAAGCTTAAACCTGCCCTGCCAAAGCTGTGCATCAGCTGTGCTGTGCACTCTCCAAAGCACCCATGTGTGCTAGAATTTGTGTCTGATTTTGTTGTGAATTATGTCTCACTGGTCTGTGCACAAGATAAGCTTAGCTGCACATAACCTGTGCTGTAAAATGTTCAATTTGTGAATCTATGTGATACCCTGTTGTGGTTCTGTGATGTTAAGCCTTACCTTGCATTGCCCTGTGCTCAGCTCCATCCCCTGTAGCTGTTGAGCCTGAGTGCAACCTGGTTAGCCTAGGATAGCTGTAGCCGCAAACCCAAGGCCTGTGCTTTAACATGGTACTTAGGTGTTCTGCCCTGATAACCAACATTGCTCATCTGAGTGACCCTATTGAATCCTTGCATCTGAAGTAGTTTGCTCATTCCCCTGTGATAATATAGCCAAATTTGTTGAATTGTTGCTCTACCTTGGCAAATTACCATGAGGGCTTGACTCTGAATGTAGTGCTGTGATAACAAAGCCCAGCTATAATTTGCTCTGTACCTCTATGCATGCTTACCCTATCAACCCTGTTGCATTTGTGAATTGGTATTAGCTGTGCCATCTGCCCTACAAATCATTGAGCATTAACCTGTGAAGAGTGACATCAACTGAACCAGTTGACACTCTACTAAATCTGTTAGAATTTGTAGCATCTGTGCTTCTATGAACCAATACACCGTGTCTGTCTTTGAGTTGCTCTTAAAGCTGTCTGTCTTGTGTCATTTAGTGTGAGTTTGTGAGTGATCTAAGTTGTCTTTGTGAGCTGCACTTAGACTTGTCTTTGTGCAATTCTTAAAGCACTCTTGTGTGCTGAAATTGGAGTGTCACTTTGTGAAATTTGTGCACAAGCTGAAGCTCACACAACTGAGCTGTAATCCTGCCAAGCCCAACCTCCACACAACTGGGCTGTTAACCTGCCACACTGCTGGGCTGCTCATAACCAAACAACTGGGTTGTACAGTTTCACATAACCTGGGCTGCAACCAAACTGAAGCCCACAATTACTAAACTGTGCACTGGGCTACATAAACAGGAACCCATTTAAACCAAACTAGGCTTCCCACAACCACTGGGCTCTGCTTCTTCCTAAGCTGAGCTGCTGGGCTGGAACCCAGTTCCACTGGGTTGTACATTTCCAAACAAACCAAAGCCCAAACAAACCAAATCCCAATAAACCAAACAGAAACCCACAAAAAAAAAAACAAATCTGAAACCCACAACCACTGGGCTTTTGCATAACCTTTGGGCTGTGCATTTGCATCACTTGGGCTTAGCTTCCCTGTTTTGAAACATCATTGGTTATACATGCTTGATGTGTGCTAAGTTATGCTTATTTTTGAGTTCAAATTAAGTTGCTAGATCATGTTAGGATTTTGGTCTGCAACTGGAGATACAAACAAATCCATTAGAGAGCTTGCTTACGGGCATGCTTCACAGTATGAATAGCCCACAGACCATAATGATTTTAGGGAGTATTATGAACCTTCTCAGGGCCCTGACCTTGAATATTCATACCCTAACCATCATGAGCTCATGTATCAGTCACCACAGTGGGGAGTTGAACAATTTTATACTCCCCCGACCTCTTGTATGCAATCAATGGAGGAAAACCTCATGCTCATGGAGCAAAACAATGCTAGGTTTGAACTGAATACAATGCATGACCATCCATATAGCAACATGTCTGAATTTCCCTTCTCTAGTGAACCTCATGCACAACCATACAGTGAATATCCATATGAGGAATGCATACCAACTAGTGAAGACTCTCCTTCAATAGAACAACTCACTATGATTCTTCAAAGGAACCTGATTGAGTTACAAAACGAAGATTGGAAAGAAGTTTATGATAGGATGTTTGTTATTGCTGATAATTTTGAAAATAGTGTTTCTAGTCCTACTCATGCAACTAACACTGAATATGAACCTAATCTAGAGGTAGATGAGTACACTAAAAATGCTACAATTTTGAATGGAGAGATGAATTTTTGCTATGATGATGATGATGATGAATATGAAGAACATGTGTATTCTGAAAATATGATGGAATGAATCTTTGGTTTCAGAGACGTTAGGCGTCTCTTCTGTGAACCCTATGAATGATACTTCTTCTAACATTCATACATGTGATGTTGACTCTGAGTTTGGGTTTGTGAAATTCTTCAGTGACAGTGAGCATGCTACACAACTTGTTTGTGACTTAAGAAAGGATGAATCTTATGTTGACACTAATGTTCTTATGGACCATGATATTATTTTTGTGTCTGATTCCCTGTCCATGTCACAATATGTTGCCTCCTCTGATGATTATGACATGGAGATTGATGAATTGTTCTATGCAGGTGAACATGATTTACCTTCTTCTGACCTTAGGAAAGTGTGTGATGGTGCAAATGATCTTATGCATGAAAACAACTTAGATGTACCTACTCTCTCTCCTAAGGCACAGATTGAAACTCCTCCATCAAACCTAGGTGTAGTTTGTAACAAAATTGCAAAACCAACTTTTCTGAAAATGCCTAATTTAGGCCTAGAGCTTTGTGCTTCCCAAGTCCTCTTGGACTATTTTGCATCAAAGTATAACACTTTTAAGGAATCACAGTTGGAATGTGTATGTCTGCCTATTCTTAGCAAAACTCACTTTGAGTTAGACCTTGTGCATGATGTACCTTTAAATTTGCAAGATTTTGTGCTCAAAAACACATCTGTTGCAAGTTTAGGTTTGGGGGAAAATCATTCCCATATGCAGCCTTACTTGCACTCTCATGTTATATTTGTGTAAGGCTGTTGATGTTTGTATATATCGTCTTTTGGGTTGATCCTCAACTCTTTAGATTGTTGGTATATGGTGACTTTTCATTGTATATAATCCAGTAGGACTTGTTAAAATTTTTCTTTCTTGAATCGGTTGAGTCTTCTTGTGCATATATTGTGCTAATCCGATATGATCTCCGCTGAGAGTGTTGGATTCTAGCCTTGACAAATGAAACTCTAACCTTGCTCCCGCCGACATACCGGTAATCTCTTCCCTTTTCTCTTATCAGCATAGTTCTCATGGTTTGTGATTGTTTAAATTTTCATCATCTGTTGACACATTGAGGACAATGTTTGAATTAGGTTTGGGGTTGTGATTTGCATTTAGAGTTTTTAGTCTTTTTTTTTTTACTTCATACTAAAAAAAAAAAAAAAAAAAAAAAAAAAAACTCTTTGTAAATACTTGCATAAAAACCTCCAACTTTTAGAGATTTTAGAGTCACTAGCATGCTTCTAGCTATGTTTACATAGAGAGTCGACCGAAATAACAGAACTTGGAAGTCTTGGAGAACACAATCGGGTTTCTTAGTTGATTAGAGCGTTAAAGTTGGATTTAACCATACCGGAGGGCGAATTAGGTGATGTTTAGATATTCGGTAGTAGAATTGTGATCACCCATAGTGGAGACTACCCATTTTACATCAAGTGAGGCACCAACCTTCATTTTTTGCAACTTTCTAGAAAAGCTGTTAGAGTGTGTGTCACCGTATGTCAATTCCGGGTAGGAATGGTGAGCTACCCAACTTCGCACCACTTTCAGCACTACTTTTGATCTCTTGAGTGCTAATTTTTGTCAATCATGAGGGTGACGTTTAAAGATGAAACTCCTTCTAAATACCGATTTGCAGTTAGCATCACTCTCTCCCTCTCAACAACATCAACAGATTCATAGAAACACATCATCGTCAGCAAGCGGAGCATCATCAGAATATTAGAAGAAAAGTTGAGATAGTCCAAGGTTTACGTGCAACAAAGAAAAAGAAGATAAGAATTAATGAAGTTTGTGAAAAATTGAGTTTTACTGTTTTATTGTTATTTCCATGTCATGTATGTCAAATTAAAAAAAAAAAAAAAAAAAGTTTGTCAAGTTTTTGTGAAGTTCAGAAGTTCATCATCAACATTTGAAGACCGAAGATTGAAGATGTTTCTATGAATGCTGAGAGAGTGATATTAATTGCCGATCGGGTGAGAAGGTAAGTGAGTACTCCCACCCTTGCTAATGGTTGATTTCCTTTCTTAGAGATCATCAGAAAAGATTCTTTTTGCCCACAACTCTGTGGAGTCTCCAGAAATTATCTCGGAAGGTTATCCTTCTTACCTACAACGTGTGCAGGATTTCTCTCTTTATTCCTGCCTGCACACATGAGAGACTAAAAAAGCGGTATTTTTGAGTGCAATTATCATAAAACCCTATTAGTGAGGCAGAAGTCGAGGCTTATGATCACAACCGAACCCGAATTCTTTCATATGGTATGGTTACTTCTCGCTCAGCACTTAAGGATGAGAATGCGTTCTTTGGTAGTTCTAACTTCGTGTTACTAGCATGCAGAAACTCTATGTCCTCATAGCTCCTTGGATGCTTGAGACTCTTTTACACTCTGAAATTGGAGAAGGTTTTGTGGGTACACCTCTGGTAAACCCTCACGAGACTACAACTCGTCCACTAGGGACACCTAGGGGTTTAAAGGCTTAGTGCATACGCTAAATGCATTCGAGAGACCTGCGACAGGGGTATAGTTAGGATTTCTTAATTTCTGTTTCACTTGAGGACAAGTAAAATTCAGGTTTGGGGGTATTTGATGAGTGCCAAATATTGCATATTTATACACCTTTTTATTGGCATTGAACTCATCTTTTGTGCTCAGAAATCAGATATTATCCCAGATTCTGTATTTTCTTTGTTTTCAAGAATAAATATTTGTACTAATTAATTTTGTGTTTTTAGGTAATAAATAAAGTTCGGAGATTCGGAGGAGCCAAAAGAGCAGAAAATTGGAGACAAGCGTCTATGGAACAGAAAGCCAAAGCCCGCGCGCGCATCAGTTGCAACCCAACAAGGAGCAACCCATCTAACAAGACATGGGTCCAGACTATCCAAGACCCGACCCGGATCCAAGCCCATCATTTCTAAGCCGTGAGATTTCTGCCTCCCAAGATCCAACGGTCGCTCCGCCTTCCTCATCAAACTTCGATGCCTCCGCTCCACAGCAAAATCACCTAACCCTATACCCATCGACCTAACCTCATTTTCTCCTCCATCTTCTCTTTCTCCTTCCCCCATACCTCTGCAGAGCTCCACCCTCTTCCCCTTACCCATGGAAGAACTACCATCACTACCGCATCCATCTCCTGTCGCCATCACCACTAGCTCCATCAACCACTTTCTCCGCCTCTCTAGGTCTAGTTTTCTCTCTCTTAGCTTCTCCCAACCCTAGAAGCTAACTTAGTGAAAAGTAGAGCTAGGGTTCACCAACAACCCACGCATGGAGTTCTCAGAGCCGATTGAACAGAGCTGACAATGATTAAGAGGGTATGGGCGAAAGGGTATGCATTAATTTCTATTTTGAAGTGAATTAGGGTTTTGATTTTCCTATGTATAAATAGAATTCATTTGTGGGTGTTTGAACTTATGCTGGGCTAGCGAGCACCATAGTAGTTTAATTTGTGTTTTATTGTATCTTAATTATGTTCTAATTTCCTTGACTAGGGTGTTGTTGAAACCCCTGATAATTATGCTAAGTTATTCATCTGAAAGTTGTGTTCTTGTCATGCTTTATGGTTTTAGAAATATTGAACTAGCTAATTGAGCACATGAACCTGTGATAGAGTGTCTTGTAAGAAGACACTCTATACTAGGGGAGTGTGTGAGATTGGCCAATTCCTTATCCATGGTATTCTTCCCTGGAATGAATCAAGAGTATAGTTTGATTAGGAATTGCCTTAGCATAGGATCAGGTGGTGGATTCACCACCCTAGTGCTCTTTCCCTATTTGGTTACAACCTTTTGCACCTTAGTTTAGAGTCACAGCAACTCAACCTCAGTCGTTTCAACAAACCTACATCTGTGTTACACACTTGCTAGAATTCAGTTAAGCCAAGCCATTAGATCATCTTAAGCACCACAAGTCTCTGTGGATCGACCCGTATTTGCCCTGTTCTGCATAGTAGACACCGTGCACTTGCGGTTATAACAAGTAGGCATTAAAATAAGACCACTTACCAAGCCTACCAGCAGCCGATCACCTTCTCAGCGAAAGACGTCCCATTGAATGGTCAAGCACATGGGGATCCCCTGGTGATAACCCTGCTTATCGAAGAATGGGGTGTCCGAAGGATATTGATGGACAACGGCAGTTCAGTCGAAGTCCTATTTTATGACACCTTCAAAAGAATGGAGTTATCCGATGATATCCTGATCCCATCAACCTATCGGATCTACGACTTCAACGGTACAGTCACAGTACCAAAGGGAGAGGTCACCCTCAGGGTCTCGGATGGGGAGGGATTCCTCGACACACTCACCACCTTCTGTGTGGTCGACGTTGTGTCACCATACGAGGCAATCCTCGGTAGACCTTGGCTTGCGGGAATCAAAGGAGTCGCCTCGGCATACCACCAGAGACTGCGGTTTCCATCTTATCGAGGAGTAGTGGAAGTGTTAAGCGATTCCCTGGCGGCGAGACAATGCGTACAGATAGATATCCAGCAGAACGAAGAAAGGCGATTGAGGAAACGCCAAGAAAATAACAAATCTAAGGAAATAAAGGCGGGAGAAGAGTTGGAAAAAGTGATGTCTCCAGCCATCGCTACCTATGAAGCTGGCGAAAAAGAGGTCTTATAGCAATCACAGGAGCCGGTAATAGTCGGCGAACCAAAACCAAATTTCTCGGCCTTAGAATCTACCCGACAAGTTAATCTGGGCACCGATGAAGAGCCGAAAATAGTGAGAATAGGGACTCTCTTGACAAACGAACAATCTCAGCAGTTGATAACTCTTTTGAAGGAACACATGGACGTATTCGCCTGGAAAATGCACGATATGGAAGGAATTGACCCGGAAGTCTGCTCACACCACCTGCGGATAAACCCTAAGTTCAAGCCCATCCGACAAAAGATGAGGAGAATTGCACCCGAGCTGCAAACAGCGGTGGAGGACGAGCTGACGAAGTTGCAAGTAGCGGGAATCATTCGAAAAGCTCAATACCCACAATGGATATCTAACATGGTGATAGTCCCTAAAAGGAATGGAGGTGTTCGAGTCTGCATCGACTTTAGCGACTTAAACAAAGCATGCCCAAAGGATAGCTTCCCCCTCCCCAGCATTGATCAGCTAGTAGAATCCACAGTCGGGTATAAGGCGATAACACTCATGGACGGGTACTCAGGGTACAACCAAATACCCCTGGCCCCCGAAGATCAAGAGCACACATCTTTCTTCACGCTGAGAGGGTTGTATTGTTACACCAAAATGTCGTTTGGATTGAGAAACGCAGGTGCCACTTATCAAAGATTAGTAGAAGACATGTTTGAAGATAAAATACACAACACCATTGAGATATATGTGGAAGATATGTTGGTCAAGATCAAGGTGGCCACCAACCACATCGACGATCTCCGAGACATATTTCAGACCATGAGAAGATACAAGATGAGGGTAAATCCTGCCAAGTGCACTTTCTGGGTTACCTCGAGCAAGTTTCTAGGGTACATAATTACCGACAAAGGCATCGAAGCCGACCCAGATAAGATCAGAGCCGTCGTGGAAATGCCGTCGCCTGTGACAGTTAAGGACGTGCAACGATTAAATGGGAACTTGGCAGCATTGGGACGATTCATCTCTCGATCATCTGACAAGTGCAAGGATTTCTTCGGGACATTAAGGAAAGGAGAGAAGTTTAAATGGACCGAGGAGTGCGAAGAAGCATTTCATAAAATTAAGCAACATCTCGCGAGTCTGCCGGTGTTACAAAGACCCGAGCCCGAGGAGGTACTGACACTATATCTTGGGGCAACCAGTTATGCCATTAGTTCCGTACTAGTCAAGAACGTTGGAGGGGAGGAAAAGCCGGTGTATTTCATAAGCAAAACCATGAACCCAGCGGAGAGGAACTACACCAGGATCGAGCAAATAATACTAGCATTGGTGTTTGCAACACAAAAGCTTCGGATGTATTTCCAAACTCACAAGATTCGGGTGCTCACAAAATCCTCCATAGAATCAGTACTCGACAATGCATCCAGTCGGGCGGATCTCTAAGTGGAGTGCAAAAATCAAGCGATTTGACATTTTTACGAAATGAGAACAAAGTAAAAGCAATGTGCAATGGCGACTTTTCTCGAGACTTCCCCCTAAGCGACGAAGATGAAGTAGAAGACATCCCCGGAATGGAGGAAGACCGAGAGGATCCGTCCGACCTACTCGAGACATGTAACCCGACACGATTGGAGGTTTTTGTGGATGGGTCATCCAATAAAGACGGATCAGGCCTGGGGTTGGTCTTCACGACGCCGAAGGGCAAAAAGATGGTTCACTAGTTTAGGCTTGAATTTAAGGCGACCAATAATGTCACGGAATACGAAGCGGTAATACACGCTTTGCGTTTGATAGTGGCGATGGGAATCAAGATCATTTCCGGATCCTATCAATTTTTGATAGTGGCGATTGCGGTTTATTACATATAGGCATCTCCGGATCCTATCAATTTTTGGCGCGGTCCACACTACTAACACCAAGTTCTTAATCCAGTCCACATTTCCTAATCCGACCAAATAACTCACAACTCCGGCCAGTGCCCATGCATGCATTACTGTCTGTTGCCTTTCTGAATCCCGCCACAATTACCAACGACATTCACGTCCCCAGAACTTCAATTGTTAATCATTCTATCTCCAAAGTTTTGGCATAAACCCATACAATCATCGCCTGCATCTCCACTTTCTGCGTTCACGGCATCAACTCCACCAGCTCTTCTGTCCGTCTAAAAGTCTTCTTAAAGCCTTGAATTCAACCACCCCCAAATATCTGTTGATGTAGAGAATCCACTGATTGCACACCGACATCAAACTCCATCATCTTCATCACCTGTATCTTCACGGCAACTGCCATCCAATCATCTCCATCATCGCTTCACCGAGTGTTCAGCTCCACAGCTTTAACATCACTGCCAACCCCGAGCTCTATACAGCCAACACACGCATCTTCGCTTTGTTTGCTTCCATCTTCGCCTGGCCAATGCAAACTTCAAGTCTCTATTCGTCCAACACAGCTCAGGCCACAGCAGCGACTCATCTTCTCACGACCATCTAAGCTCGTTCTTCCACACTCTTTCCCACCTGTAACAATCAAGTCTCTCCACTGCCAATCTTTCCCAGCCGAGAACTAGGAGCTGCGAAACTCCTTTCCAGACCATTGCCAGACTCCAATTCACTTGCTGCCATGCTTGAATCAGATGAGAACTCCACAGGGCACGAGCACTGAACTCCTCCATATTGTTTTAGAACCTAGCTTCGCTGCTGCTAATCATTTCCCTGAACTTTGCTTTGCTTCCAAGATAAACCCGTTACAGCCAGAACCCAAATGAAGCTGCTTCCGTAGAAATTAGCCATCGTTGCCTTCACTGACTGCCATAGCTTGCGTCCTTCTTCTTTCACGGCTGAAGCACCCTTACGGCCAAAGCTATCCTACCACCGATTAAACAGTGCCAATGATCATCCCCAGTTCAAGCCATCCCATTCAACACTTTCTAAATTCAGGCATCCTTCCTAAGTCCGACCAAGCCATCAACGTATATTCCCTGGCCACTTCAGTTCCTTCTCCATCTCGGCTACAACACTTTCTTGTTCTCTAACCTACTGCCCATAATCGTCACTGACGGCAGCAACCTCTCACCGTTCATTCCAGAGAACTGCCGCAACAGTCACCACCTCATTTCTTTACAGACCGATACGGATGGACGAAACCAAAAGAAATTGGCTGGCAGCTGCTTAAACAATCCACTAAGAATGCAAGCTTCTTTGGTTTTGAAGAATAAAGAAATGCGCATGCTCTCTTTACGTTCCCCTTGCAGATTGTGGTGATAGTGGAGCCACGTGCCACATTTAGTCACTAGTGGAGTACATTAGGAATAGATAACTTGAAAGCCCACGGTTCTTTAAAAAGATTTTGTTGCCCGGTGCAGATTTTTGTCGCAGACGCCATTTTGGTTAACATTAAGTCGTTATGCTTCAGGTGATGGAATCTACCTGTACTTTCTACAAAAGCACAAAAATAGTATCGTTAGCCAAAATATCAAGTCCTAACAAATATAAATATGGGTATAAAATGTAGCACATACGTGCTTATCAACACCCCCACACTTATATTTTGCTAGTCCTCGAGCAAAACAAAGAATATATCCGCTACACAGCTAGATAAATATCCGCTAAACAGCTAGATAGAAAAAAAAAACTGTATGCTAAACAGCGATACGAATCCACTAAACAGTTGATAGAGATGTCTGCTAAACAGCGATACGAATCCGCTAAACAGCAAGACCGAGATATGTCTGCTAAACAGCGAGACAGAAAGACCCGCTAAACAGCTGGTCATAACCCAAAAAATTATAATGATAATAACTTTTTTTTTAAGACCCGCTACACAGCTGATCAAATTTTATTTTTTTAGAGACCCGCTACACAGCTTGTCATATTATGCAAATTTTTTTTTTACTTTTTTATTTTTTAGAGACCCAAATGAAAATACCACTCCCCCACACTTAAACATTACATTGTCCTCAATGTAATTGAGTCATCCAATGTAGAAATTAAGATGGGAAATTTAAGCAAACAAATAAAAGATAGAGGAAAGAAAACAAATCTGATGGGTTGACTCCCATGAAGCGAAATCATATGGGTTGACTCCCATAAAGCATAATCTTCGTATCCCAGCTTGCAGGCAAAGAATCTCAAACCGGGTGATAATACACCAAAGTACCTTGCAAACCATATATATAAAGTCTGAAAAGTTGGGGATCAATCCAACAAATCAGGTCAGCTGCAAATGTGAACCTGCAAACACTACAAACCTCAAAACAAACGTGTAAATCCATTCTCAATAGAAAGCAATCCTTAGTCAAGATAAGCATATCACTCTCATGGAAAACAAGCATATTATTTTCTATTTCGGAAACACGCTCTAAATCAGGTTCTAAATCAGCTGAAATACGTTCGGTCGACACATTATCTTCACTAGAAATCATAGGAATTAATGCATTGACAACGTAAAAAGGCACAGAATCATCTAACTCGGCATAATGGTTTAAACATGCATCTAGTGATTCACGTTTGTCAAAATTAGTAACTCTTAAGTCTGGTCCTAAGTCCGCGGAAATAACTTCCGTTGGTGAGTTACCTTGATTAACTATTGGAAGTCGCAATGCATTGACAATATCAATAAGCATCGGGTCATCCGAATCAGCAAAGTGTGCTAAACAAACATATAAAGGCTCAAAATCATCAGTACAAGTTATCTGACCAATATCAATATGTTCAACATTCACATCTGCATTCATAAAATCACAAGATGGATCAGCGAAAGAGGAGCTCAATGGGGCAACAATATCATGAATCGGCTCATCATTATCTGCAACTAGAATCTCATTATTCGAATGACTAGAAGGTACCTCATTATGAACGTCTACTGTCTCTAAGTCGTTAGACTCAACAATAGTATCTTCCGTATAAACATGTTCTTCTAAATCATCATTATCTGAATAAATGGCGTCTCTAACACAACTCTCGTCCTTTTGAATAGACAAATAATCAGTCAAATGATCATGAGTTGAGTAAGATACAATAGATTCAGATATTATATCGGTATCATAATTCCTAAAATCACTTCTAGTGTCAAGTTCATTTTCACCCCTTTACCCTCAGAGCAACGGACAAGCTGAGATTACAAACAAGACCATCGCCGACAACCTGAAGAAGAAGCTTGATGGGGAATATGGAGAGTGGTGCGAAGAGCTTTACAACGTTTTGTGGGCATATAGGACAACTCGCAGAGAGGCAACCGGATTATCACCTTTCATGTTAACATATGGGACCGAAGCCATCCTTCCAACGGAGGCAATGATACCTACAACAAGGACCGAAGCGTGGAGACGAAACATCTCGGCAGATCTTATCCAGGCAAAGCTCGACGACCTAGAAGAAACAAGAGAGATGGCTCTACAAAAAATGGAAAATTACCAACGAAGAATACAACGAGAGTATAACAAACGGGTTCGACCAAGAGAGTTCCAACTGGGACAGTTGGTACTCAAGGATCTACCAAGTTATGAACGTGATAAAAAAGGTGGAAAACTAGCAGCGCGATGGGGAGGACCCTATACCATTGTTGAAAAGGTTGGTGAAGGAGCATACAAGATACTAAAACCGGACGGAACACCCGAGCCAAGACCATGGAATGCTACGCGACTAAAGCTATATCATCCATGAGAACAGGTATGATATATTGTCATCTATTTCCTTGAAAAGCCACGTGGGGTTGTAAATGTGACAATTGCGTCTAAATGGCCGTTTCGAACCCGAGGCATTGGCATTGTGTAAGTGTCGGGACGGCTTACACTCGAATGGTCGTTTCGAACCCGGGGCGATGGCATTGTGCAAGTGCCGGGGCGACTTACACTAAGACGGACTATTCGAACTCGGGGTGATGGCAGTGTGCAAGTGCCGAGGTAGTCCTAGGGCCCTGGTGGTTGGAAACCAGTGGCCGATTGTCGAGGCATGAGTACTCGATAGTCGAGCAGACAACATTGCTCCCCTCGCAAGTGGCCGAAATCACTTGCCCAAGAAAGTTAATTGATAACTTCTTGGGATATCGATCCCATAGAAACTAGGAAAGACCAACTACCCTGCCACTAGATCTTGAAAGACGGTGATGAGATACCTCAATCGGGACATGGCATCGGGCCCGGTGACCCTCCCTGTTGAGTGTGTTCGACAGAAACGGCATTCACGATTAACAAATCTACTCATGTTTGTGCAGGTATACATAACTTAGTCGTAAAAATAAACCACGCATCATCGGCATAACATAAATAAAAACGGTAATATGGATAGTAACGTCAGACAGCAAGAAAAAACAACCAAATTGGCGACGCAACACCCCATTAAAAAGTGTACGAGAAAAAGAAGGTGTTCAAGTGGATTACAACCCATTGCAAAGGGTAAAATAGCGACGCAGCGCTACAAAAGACGAACTTACTCTTTAGGAGAAACAGGCCCCGGAATCGCCCTCTTAGCAGCAGCATCGGCTCATTTCTTATCAAGTACCGCCTTTACACCGGCTTTGACCTTCGCAACAAGCTCATCATTAAACCTCGCCTTTTCAGCAGCAAAGACCTGTGTCAGTGATAGGTGTTTAAAACACCTAATTTACTATCTAGTAGTTACGCTTTCTTTGTTATTTTTCTTGTGAATTATGTACTTTACGCGTGTTTTTGAGTTATTAGGTACTCTGGAGTCGCACGGAGGAAAAGCGGAAATCATTCAAATTGAGCAAAAAGGGCTAAATTGTCATTTCAAAGCAATAACGAACACTATCTGGAACTGAGCCACGGTTAAGGGGCATCTCTATGTGCAAAAACATCATTTCAAGGGCGAATGCTGCGCGGAGTCAACCCAAGGAATTAGGGGCTGCCATTTTAGTGGCCTATATCAACTTATGGGGTGCCTAGAATCATTGTGGTTGACCCTTATCTAGCTCACCTGGGTGGCTATATCCACTTCTATTCTCCTACAGAAGACCTAAAAATCATATTAACATTTATTGCATTTGTTCCTCTTTACCTGAAACTGAGAAAATAGCCATGGAGGCTTCACTATTCTGAGAGGGAGAAATGGGCTGTTGCGAATGCTGTAAGAGAGAACTAGAAGGTGAAATTGAATCGAGAAGATGAAGACGATGCTGGAAGTAAATTTAGGAGATTCAGAAGAGAAGGAGATTGAAGCCGCTGTGGATTTGAGCAGTGAAAGATAGATGGGTTTTGTTGGTTATGAAGAACACAGAAGATAAATTGATGGTGAAATCGATATGGGTTGGTTGAAATTGGTCGAGATATGGGTTGTATGGACTCAGAGAAGAAGATGATGAAGAAACTAGTTGAATTAGGGTTTGTTGGTTGAATTACAGGGAGAAGCTTCAGAAATCGATTAGAGATGGAGAAGATTAAAATGGGTATTTGCCAGGGCTGAATTAGAGTTTGAATCTGATGATGCTAGTTGGTAGAGAGGATGAATTACAGGATTGGGTTGTAGCTGAGATTCATGTAGATGAATCTATGTGGGTTTGTCTCAGACGAGGTTTAAATATCAACAAGATTAGTTGGTGCTGTGAAGGAATGATTGTGATGGAGTGAGGGTGAGCTGAGCAAGGAAGTTTTCAGCTGTATGTGAAAGTGCAAAGGAGTAAAAGCGTGGAAGTGGTGGATTGGATCTGCTCAGATGGTTTTGTAGGTGAATGGAATGGTGCTTGTGGATTCAAAGGGTAGCTGGTGGTGCTATGGAGACACGGAGATGGCGAAGAATGGTACAGCTATGATGTGTTCCAGTGCAGGTAATGGTGCTTCAGTTGATGGTGGTTACAGAGAAGGTGATAATGGTGACTGAAGCGAGGTTGTAACTGTTATGAGCTAAGTTGAGAATTGCAGCTGCAGTTGTGGTTAATTGCAAAATACTGCAATAATGAATGGCATGTAACCTATGGGTTGAATCAGGTATTGTCTTGAAGCTGCAAGGATGAGTTGAGTTGCATGAGATGAGTTCAGGTACTGGTGTTGCTGGTGCTATTGTCAAGAGTTAGTCGGCACTGGTGTCTAGTATGGCTGGCCTGATGCAAGAGCTGGTGCAGGATAGGTGAATTTGCAGCTCAGTTGGGAGAGCTGTAATTGCATTGAGGTTACAGGGAATGGGTTGAGTGGTGTGATGGTTCAAGGAGCTGAGAATATGGCAAAAGTTATTTGGGATAATGCAGTGGTGCTGCAGATGGACTTGAACTGAATAAAGGGGAGATAGATATATATCTAGGATACAGGGCATGAGCAGCTGTTGGTTTGCAGGTGTTGATTGCAATGGATGAACCTAGAATGGGTTTGAGCTGGGTGTTGGTGCTTTGTGATGGTGGTTTGATCAAGACCCAGGTGCAGGCAGGTATAGAACGAAGATATGATGATGCGAAGATGTGTCTGTGAAGAGAAGTTCAGCTCTGATTGAAGGTTGAGCTGAGTTCTAGATACAGGTACAGTGGCTGTCTTACAGATGGTGGTACTGGGATTGTGAAGGTTGAAGTGCAGGTGCATAATTTTGTGGTGTTGAGGCGTAATGCAATGCAGAGCTGCTGTTGGAGCTTGAGATGGTAGTGTTGTGTAAACTGGGAAGAAGAACGAGTTTGTGTTGCAGTTGATCATGGCAATGGTGGTAGAGGCTCAGATGGAGTGTTGCTGGTATTGGTATTGCAGGTGATCTGAAGGCGGTGCCGCTGTTTGTGGTCATCTGCCAAGGATTGAGAGGCTAATCGATCTTTGGAAGGAATGACTCAAGAACCGGATGTGACAGATACAAGCTTGAGAAGCTAAAGTTATGCACAGCCAAGATGGCTGGCTAAGGAGATGGTGAAGCACAAGGATGGTGCATCACTGATCAGGCTGTGCAATGACCTAGAAGGCAAGCATCAACTCACCTGAGTTGAGTCATCTGACTCGGTGTTTGACCCGTTTTGACTCATCTGACCGAGTCGACCCGTTCTGACTCGTTGACCGGTGATCGGGCGGACTTTGCCGGTCACCTGAACCGTTTTCCGGTCACTTCTCCGGCCGATTTCCGGCCATAATACCAGTTTTCCGGCGACGTATTTTTGGACATATTTTCTACATGGGTTTTTCTCTCTTATGGGCTTGGTGGATTTTCATCTAATGGACTTTGAAGGCTAGACCTAATTTTGGAACAAGAGGAGCTATAAAAGAGAAATCCTACAACTTTTAGAGACACGTTTTATTCTGGGGGAACTTGGAGAGACGCTTTTGTTTACGCAACTAGGGTTTGCCTTTGTTCATCTTCTTCTTTATTTAACTTATATTTTTGTGATGAACTCCATAGCTATGAGTAGCTAATTTATTCATTATTGGTTAAGGATGTAGTCCTATTTCTAAAACTTGTGTTTGCTTTATGTATTAGTTTTCTCTCTTGATTATCGTTCACATCTCTACTGCTTTAAGAATCACATGATTGATGTATTGTGATAGGATTATGATGTTTGATTAGTTAAGTGGCCAATTAATTGAACTTGCATCCTAGTCCATAGCTATTTTAGGGTTTTTCATCGAGCGATAACCCTGAATACGAGTAGCATGATATGTTTACGGTTTGTAGTGATACACTCTCGTAATCATATGTAGAGTTTGACCATTGTCCGAATTGTTATGCGCAATGCATGACAATTGCATTGATTAGCCTATTTCTGAAACTTAATGCTCCTAGGAATTGAACTTAATTAGTGCAAGGCGTTAGGTTATTCTTTAGGTAGAATTCACATACGCAGCTCTAATGTGTGTGTTGATGAACTTAGGAAATTAATAGATTATCTTGCTCTCTTGATTCTCTAGGCTTTTGATAATATAAGAGATTAAATCGTAATTCTAATCATATATGCAAGCACATGTCTAAGATTGAAGATGAATTCCTTGACCAATATCTTTCTCTATTGAATACTTTCTACAATTTATTTTGCTTTTAATTTACTTTTGTTTCTTACATAAAAATTAGAAATCCCCCCAATTGGTTACTTTAAGAAATTGAATACGTAATTACTACAATCGCCTCTCTGTGGAAACGAACTCTTTCTTATCATATACTTTAGGAAAGTGAAATTATTTTTGACGCATACGACAGCGATCAGTCAGCTGCATCGACGCCACCTCAGCAGTGGCCACCTGCCCGAGTAACTGAGCCTCCCTGGCCAATTGTTGCACCTCTTTTCCCTTCAATCGGGCATTCTCCTCTTCCAGCGATGCCGCCTTCCTTTGCTCGGCTGCCAAAATACGAGAGCGGATAGTCACATAGTAACAACATTAAGACAACGACAAGGAAAACACAACATAAGGTACACCACCTTCCAGCAAAGGGGTGACTACTCTAACGGTCTCTTCATACTCAGACAAGCTACACTCGAGGGAGGATATCTTGGAGGAAAGTTCTAGATATCGTTGTTCATTAAACTCATTGGAGGGGCAGTATTTCTTATGATCACTCCATTCGGTTCTCTGTCGAGAGTGTGCTAACTGCAAACCTGATAATTGAGCTCGAACCCACTCCTGTTCCTCAGAAACTTTCTTGGACTCTCTAAGCTTCTCAAGGGACTCTTGACTACACTTTTCAGCAGCATTCTTCTCCCCCAGAAACCGAAGCCGGTCTGCATGCAAATCTCAAACCTGAAGTCTTAATCGACCACATTAACTTTCTAAGTTGTCGGCCAGCATTGTTTTGTCGGCAGCGATATCCTGGATCCGATCTAAGCTCGCCCTAAGATTATCGATCTCCTCGGGGACATACTCAAAAGTCTCGTAACGATGCAGTTTGGACTGAAGACCTTCAATCTCGGTCTCCAAGCGATCGATCTTATCATCCTTATTAACAATCCTCTGTTGTAAATTCGAAACGTGATCCCGTTCTATGTTAATTTCCCTCTTCAACAAACGATACCTCGTGGCAGCATCGGCCTCCGCACTAGAAGTTTCGGCTAGGAAGGTAGTACTAAACTCAGGATATTGGCACTACAGAATCAATCATAAACAGTTGAAATTTAAGTAAATACCTTGGGTCTCGGCTAATTGCTTCTCCAGCCCCCGGGATCGCTCACGTTCCTGCTGTAATAAGAGACGAAGACCCTCTCTCTCGGCGACTTCCTTGCGCTGAATGGCAGCGTTTAACAACGAGCGATTGATATCCTATAAACACCAACAGCGTTAGAACTTACCCCATGGCACGAATGCATAACCTGAACAACACAACTCACCAGCAGATCGAAAGTACTTTTCAAACCAGCATCATACAACGAGACAACCTTGATCTTATCTTCATCCGAAAGAAGGCAAATTTAGGAGAAATGAGAGCCCCAAGAGAGTTGCACATAGGGCCCGAAACAGTAAAAGAAGTACTGCTGCCTGAGTTAGGAACCACAGGAGAAAGAGGCTCTAGCAACTCGCCCCCAAAAGCGATGTTCTCTTCATCACGAATAACTACATTGTCCCCACCACCACCAGACTTCTCCGTCGGCTTCAGCTCCTCTCCATCACCATCAACCTCATCTTCCCCATCAAACAGATCCTCATCATCATCACCATCAGACTCAAGATACACAACACCATCGGCAAGAACAATCCATTTATCAGCTAACTGTCGGGGCACAATTTTTTCCGGGGCAGAGAAGTCGCCCTTGGTCTCCTTACCATTCCCTTTGGGTCTCCCACCTACAAGGGTAGACGAAACATCAGAATTTTTCTGAGGCGACTTCCTCATGAAATGTGATAAAGGCAGCCGATCATCGAGATCCTCACCATCCCTCGCCGAAGTACCACCAGCTTTGTCAGCCTTCAGCCTCTGCGCATGAGCCGATGTCAGAACCATGCAAGGCAACAAATAGGGGCACGTACATGTACGACAATAAGGAAAACAGTATATTTGTTACCTTCCCTATCTCCTCCTCGGCTCCTGCGCCAGAACCCCTATCCCTCTTCCGAGGAACAAGAGACTCAGAAGGAACACTCTGGAACTTAGGCTGTACAACACAAAAATTAAAACATCGCCCTATAAGTTGCCCGAACCAATCAGCTAAGTAAAAAAAAACCCAAGAAACACACTTACTCGATCAATGTTGACCACCCAGAAGGGATAAGGCTCGGCCGGGGGGGGGGGGGGAACTTGCCACTCAGAAGACGACCAGAAATAGCCAAAGGAACTCGGTCCCATGCCGCGTCGCTAGTATAATGGGCATGTCTATTGGAACTCTTCCCCTCGGGATCTTCGTCCAACAAAAGTTTCTTAACACCATCAGGAAGAGTCTTATGGAGGTGAGGTCTAGCAGCAAAACCGCCAAAGTTACCATTGGTAGCAGTCCCGCTTCGATAGTTATCAGCAAAACTGGCAGGAGTATAGTCACTCGCCTGGGAAGGATCGTAAGTAGACCAAGCAGTAGGAGTACACTCGCCTCGACTGCACCTCTCCCACTCGGACAAGATACGAAAGGTGTTGCCATTCCATTGAGCCAAAGCGCGGGACGTGCGGATCTTAGAAAGAGCCTCGTACCAAAATGAACGGCTGGGATCGTACAAAGGAAAACGCAGCCCGAGCTCTAACTGTCCCCTGGTGACAATGGTCGCCTCGGCTGAGTGAGGAAACGCTAGATTATCATCCTTCTTCAAAACGCCTTTTTGGCCCGACAAGAGCCTGACGTCATTGCCATTGAGTTCGAACTCACCTTTCAACTGTTGGATGAATTGCTCATCCGACAAGTCTTTAGCAGTTCTCTTGTCAGCCCTACATGAAAACGAAGAAGGATTATCAGAAAAGATAGAATCTAGAGCACGATAATCATGCTTAGAAGGGCTCTCAATAACAAATAGGGAATCAAGCGGTACATTGTCTTCATCAGAAAACACATAGCTCACGTACCTTTTTTCCGTCATGGAAGAAGTTGAAGACGCCATGAAAGCTAGTGGAGGAAACGGCAGAAGGAGTAAAGATATGACCGGAATCAGAAGTTGCAGCGACAAAGGAAACAAAGAAGACCCAGGACAGTAAAGAAAGAAGGAAGGAAACCTGTGGAAAGAACAACTAATGACGATGAAGAAAAAGCAGAGGAGAACAGAGAGAGAAGAAAAAATGGCTAAGGAAAGAATAAAAGGAAAAAAGGGTTTAAGGGTCGGACTTATAAACCTCACCTGTGGTAATCGGCGAGGAAGGTAAACCGATTGCAATAATCAAGAAGGTGGGGAACAGCATGGCGCGAAACCCGGCATGACTGAGGACGTGGGAAGACGAGGCGGTTTGTTTCCCTCGTGTCGATCACACGAGCGGAAGAAGGGGCATAAATGTAGGTGCAAATAATCCACAGGGACAGGTGGAACCATCCTGGGCGAGGGCGCACCAAGAAAAGTAAGCACTATAAGCACTGAATCATCTCGTCAGATCTGGGCGCGAGAAAAGAGGAATGGAGACAGCTCGAGAGGACGACATAAAGGAGGAGAAAAGTTCTTATGGGATGGTCATCGGGTTCGAGGGTAATTAATACACTGACAGAGTTGGTGAAGAGATAGGGAAAACTCGGTCAAAGTGGGACTCGGCCAGGAATCTAAGGGGCGACGTCGATCATCTCCACCAAACAAGCGATATCGGGTGATGACACCACTCGGCTAGATGACTTGACTAGAGCAAAAGGGAAGATCGGATGAAGCTTCAGCTAGTCGTCCGAGAAGAACATCAAGGAAGCTACACCAGGCCCAACACTGTAATATCGATGTATCACCATTTGTAACTATAAATAGAGATTGTGTAGAGAGCTAGAAGAAAAAGGTAAGAGGGAGAATAGAGAGCATACCTAGAGTATTGAGAGAAGTACTTATCTTGTAAACGTGAACCACTTAATAAGATCATCCTTTTACCCCGTGGACGTAGGTAATCATACCGAACCACGTATACCTTGTGTTCTTCTACTTCTCTTGTTTATTTTACTTTTCTATGTGTGTTTTGAGATTCTTTGGATGTAGTAGTAGGATTTTCTACATCTACAAGCGGAAAATGATCAAAGCTCCAATCGTTTACCCATGCACATGTATTACTCGTTCTTATGAAGTCTAATGTGATCAAGTTATTTCCAGAAAATACGTGGAAGCACTTCTATCATACAAATCCAAATGGGAACATTATTTAACTACCCTTTAAAATCTACCTCTTGAAATATACTCTTATTAAATTTTTAAAAATACCCCTACAATCTGAAAAGTGGAAGCAACTAGCTAGCACAAGTTATTTCCAGAAATGGACACAACTAGCACAAGTTGCTTCCAAAATGCGGAAGCAACTTTTTCAAGTTGACTCCAAAAAACTTAATGTTTACCCCTCGGGGGTATTTGTACAAGGTCAATCAAAATGGAGGGTATTTATAACATTCCCACCATCCACATCTTCCAAAATTGCTCCATTTTTCGATTCTCTTAACGTAACTGGACGAGTAATACCAGCAGCACCCGCTGACTCATTAAAAACTCCATATTTATGGAGTCTCATTGTTGCATTCAGAATATTAAAGCTATACTTTTTAGCCCCACTGTAATAAATACTTCAAATCTTATTTTCACCCCGTTACAAGTTACAACTTCCTTTTCCAAGCTTCACTTTAATGAAAGCATTAAAAATATCACCAAGTGATTCACCATGAAGATTAGGTTGACTGTCACCTTGATGAAGTGGTTTGTTCTCTTTTTTATCACCTGTTCAATGTGTACTATAGTGTCTTGATTCAACGAGAGTTGACTGTGTTACAAACGTCCTCTGTTCTTCGATCCCCTAAGAGCAGTTCCTATGGAATGAACAAACTCCAAGTTTGTTCATTTTGCTCCCACTATGAAATGAACAAACATGAAAAATGGATGTTCAAATCAACAAATCTGATGCTTTGAACATTGAGTTGGAGGATCAAGCACGCGATTGATGATACATCGTGCGATGGTGCCAAAACGCGCGGCACTACCTTCAACGCCCGCGTCTGTTCCTTCAACGCCAGAGACTCTTCCTTCAACGCCAACAACTCTTCCTTCAATGCCAAGTACAATTCACGATTCCCAAAATTATTTTACTACTTTTTATCCTATTTTATCTCACTTTATCCTATTTTATCTCACTTCATCCTATTTTATCTCACTAAAATATTATATTTTATATTTTAACTTTATCCTACAAAGCATTTTATATTAAAAAGAAATACTAGTGGGCCCCTAGAAAACCAAATATGTTCATTCTGCCCTGCTTGACCATAGTGGAGAAACCCGTTTGACCATCCACGTGGCTCAACCAAATTTTGAGTTTGAACATTACCATATGAACTGTTCTAAAGGCTTTAGTCCACCACGCAATGGTTGTAGGGTTAAGGGAGTCTGAGATGTATTGATAGGTGTCTAGAACACTTTAATATTTATCTATAGATTGTGATTTCTCTGCGAGTTTTTTTGTAAATTATGTATCTTATGTTTGCTTTTGAGTGTTATAGGTACTTTGGAATCATTATGAGCAAAAGAAGGAGAAAACGTCCATTTAGAGTGTAAAGGGTAAAAAGGTCAATTCACTGGCGAGTGACACTTGGAGCCATCTAAGGTTATGCAGCAAAGGAGGTGAAGAATGAACTGTCAGTTTCCCATAACTGATAGTTGACCAAGAAAGCAAATGGGTCGTCGGTTATCTGGAACTGACATGCCAAATAATTTAAGGTGGCCCTTATCGTTTTAGTGGGGGCTTATATCCATATTCATTCCTATACTTACCCTAAGACTGGGTCTTATGGAGCTTCCCAAGCTCTTACCAGCTGAAAAAACCGTGGTCTAAAGCCCCTCTTCCCTCACCCCCTTCCCTGATCTGTGGGAATCCCTACGGGAAGACTCTTGAGACGGGCAATGGTTTGTCATTTTAAAAAAGTGAAAACGGATAGCCATTGACCGTTATGCACCTTCAAAACGGGTAATGACTGTCCATTCCTATGGAGCGGGAAACATTTTATTAAATGAAAACGGGCACTCATTAGCCGTTTATTGACTTTTTACAATCTGTTATTCTTGAGAGGAATAGGCAACAAATGGGCGAATCTAACCATAACTGATTTTCGGTGAACATTTTCAAACCAAAATCTAGCTAAAACTGTTTTTAGCTTGGTTGTAATATGAATTCAAACAAAACTCATCTCTCAATTCTTCTCAAATACTCTACATCTCTTCACTACCATTACCAACAACGCCAAATAGCAGTGAACTATTTTCACATAAATTATACTGATTTCCTTCTGTTCAATAGAAATCAAAATAAAAATAAATAGACAAAGTGAGAGCTACCTTGTGAAACCAATCTAAACCATTAGCAGATGAAAGTTAGCTTACTTACAAGATTTGGGTAGAGTACTTTCAATCCTAAAACCAGTGGAAGAAGTGAATATTTTCCGTTGGTTTTGTTGATGGGGGGAGGAGATGGATGAGTGTTCGTGTGTTCTAATAGGATTATGAGTTATGGATTATCATTATACTTGAATTTCACAGGGAGTTGGTGAGCTATAAAAGACAACTTACACAAGCATCACCGTTGAAATGCACATGCATTTTTCGGGAAAAGTCCTCAACCAGCACCAACTTATTTTTCCACTAGCAAGATATAAAAAAACCAAGATATAACAAAACGGGAAAAGTCTTCTCTCTTTATTATATTTTAATTAATGGAAGATATAACAACAAATGCTTCCACTCAACCAAGCTATTGTTTTGCACCATTTTTTACTGCTGGGAAAATAACAATCTTCATAAGTTAAGTTGGTTTACTACAAAAAGTTAATATGAAGCAGACATGGTTGAAAGCAACGAAATTTAAATCCAAAATATGGCTACCTGGGTCTTGTTTGTTGACCAGTCAAGATGGAAAGAAAAGGACATTGATTATCCGTTTCTTATAAAAAAAGGGCAATGATTATCCGTTTTCTTAGAAACGGACAATGATTGTCCGTTTTTTTTTTCTTTTAAAATGACTAATCATTAGTCGTCCCTTGATTTTACCTTAAATCACCGTTGAGGCTAGGCTCTTCCCATGCTGATGTGTAAACGCATTTGGGAAGAGGCTGGGAACCTCCACAAGACCCGGTCTAAATCGAGTATCTCCTCTCAATCATTATTTGCACCTGAACAAGAAATTGAGAAGAAAAGAGAATAGTTGCGCAGTAGCCATGAAACCGAGAGAAATTAAGCAGAAATTGACGACAGAGTTGAGATGGGTATGTTAAGAACTTTGAGAAGAGAGAAGCACATTTGATAAATAAAATGAAGAAAGATTGTGTTGTTGTCGTTAATTTATGTAGGAATTTGTTTCAGAATTGGAGGAAGCCATAAACATATATGTGTTGAATCTGTGTATTGCAGGAACGGTGTTGTTAAATCTAAGATCGGAAGTCGGAATCGAATGAATTGAAGAATAAATGAACCCGGTGATGATTAATGAAGAACAAGGGGGATTTTAGATGGTGAAGATGAAATCCTATAACTATTTTTGTTTGAATCAGAGATGAAATTGGATGAATGGGTTTTTGTCATGGGTTGATTTTGGTTATAGGAGGAGATTAGAGCTCAGATTAGGTTGGTTTTTTTTTACTGTACATTGGGTTTTTGGTGGATCAAATCTAGACACTAGCCGAAGAACTAAAGTTATGGATTATGGATTATACTGTGAATTGGCAAGGAGTTATGAATTGTACTTGAACTGAAGTTTTGATGCTGGTGATGATGGCTAGGGTTGCAGTTGAGAGTGAGATCAAGAGGCTGATGCTGTTGTTGGTTTGCAAGTAACTGCTACATGAAATGGTACTGTAGGAAATTAGAGTTGCAGTTTGCAAGAAAACTATAGATGGTAGTGATACTGTTTGAGGTAGTGCATAATGGGTGCAGTTGGAAGTCGCAACTGGTGAGATTGTAGGGGACAGTGAGTTGTGCAAGAGATGCAATTGCAATTGGAGATTGAATGAGATGAAATGAGTTCAAATCAGTGATGTTGGGGAATGGTCATTGTTGCAAGGAATTGGAAGATATATATATGCTAGGCTGTTACAGGGAAAGACTTTGAAATGGATGAAGCGGCCGTAAATGACCAAAAAATAGTCAAAACTCGGCAGAAATCGGTTTTGGATGAGTTGACTCAGTAAGTTAGCCCGAGTTTACAGAGAAGGATTAGACCTGTATTGAACGGGCTATGGATGATAATGGGCTGGAATGTGGTCAGGCCTTGGTCGAGATTTTGGAAACCTACTCACACAACATGAGAAGCTATATAAGCTCTATACTTCTATTTTATCATCATCTCTACTTTTGTTCTAGGGTTTAGAAACATGTTTCTTCTTCTCTTTATCCTTATTATGAACTCCTTGAGCATTAGCTATTATTGGTTAAAGATGTAGTCGGATTTTGCAAGCATGCTATTTGATTTATGAATTAGTTTTCTCTCATAATTATCGTTCACTTTCTACCGTTTATAATAATTGCATGATTGACGGATTGCAATATAATTTGAATGTTTGTTTAGTTAAGTCTAGAATTGATTGAACTCACATCCATATCTATAGATAATTTAGGGTTTATCATCGAGCGATAACCTTGAATACAAGTAGCATGATATGATTACGGATTATAGTGATACTTTCTTGTAATCATATATAGAAATTGACATTTGTTCGAATTGTTTGCGCAATGTATTCCAATTGCATTGATTAGCCTATTTCATTAATCTTAATGTTCTATGGGAATTGAACTTAATTAGCGCAAGGCGTTAGGTTATTCTCTAGGTAGAATTTATACTTGCATCGTTTTACATGTAAGTGTGATGATTTTAGGAAATTAACGGAGTATTCTTGCAATAAGGTATTCAAGGGATTTTGATAATTAAATATTAAATATGAATTTAAATCATTCATTCAAATACTTGCTTACAATTGAAGATGAAACATTTATCCAATATTCTCACCTTATTGATTTGTGTGCTTTATTTCCTTATTACCTTTTTGTTTGCATTCTAGTTTATAAAAATCAGAATTCCCCCTTGTTTGCCATAAGAAATCGAGACCGAATAACAATCCTAGTCCTCTCTGTGGAAGCGATCCTTTTTTGCCTAGTAATTCATTATATATTGTGTGATTGAGTTATTTTTGACGTGTTACGACAACGATCAAATTTTGGCGCCGCTGCTGGGGACTAGCAAAATCTAAGTGTGGGGTAATTTGATAGGTGTATTAAACACCTTGATTACATCTATAGTTTATGCTTTCTTTGCTATGTTTTCTTGTGAATTATGTATTATTACGTTAGTTTTGAGTTTTATAGTTGTTTTAAAGTCATTTGAGCAAAAAGAAGTGGAATTCGTTTAAATCCTGGAATTCTTCTCAACATCTTAAAGAGAATGAAAGAAGAAGCCAGCGGCGAAAGAATCAGTTCATTTCGGCATTGGAAGAGAAAGTTATGAGAAAAATCAATGAAAAGGCTAGAACTGACAGCACAAGAATTATGCAGGAGATTCAACTGTCAGTCTTCCAAGACTGACATTTGAATGGAGGTACGTAGACCTTATCCTTACGCATGGGGTGCCAATAACCGTTCCACATTATTTGACTTAGGTAGGTCAAACTCAACTCGTTCAGACAACATTTTCCTTCTCTAGGATTGTGGCTCTGATGCCAACTAATGTAGAACGATAGGTGGAAGAATGCAATACGGAGATTGCTAAAGATACGAAGGAAGAAAGAGATGTGAAATAGACGATATTCAATAAGAGATTAAGAAAAGATAAAAGAGAATTCGTATGAAATGAATAATAAGATTGCTAAACAATATGTTTGATAAAAGATTGTCAATAGAGATAATCTATATGCCGGTTTATATAGGCATAGAGAACAATAAAGAATAATATTAAATAAAGAGAAATACTAAACTAGAAAATAAGAATAATATTAAATATAGGATAAATAGCTAGATTTCCTACATCATAACGTTAAAAGACGCGTCAAAGAAAAAAAAACCTGAAAAGCAAACTTTTGATAGATTGACCTCTTCTTCTTTTGAGAATCAATAATCTTTGGATTCTTTTTTGAAAAACTAATAACACCATCTTGCCCTGCAAGATAGTTAGCAATATTAACAATTTTATCGTTAAAAATTTCATCCTTTTGAGATTTATTTAAAGTATTAAGATATTTTCTTGCCAACTCTAAACATTCAGGATGAGATTTTTCAACTTTTCGGTTCAGATTGATAGCATAAGCAATTTTGCATTGTGCTTCGTCAAAACTAATGGGTTTACCTACCGTTTTAACTGAAACGTTTCATTTGGGAAATTTTACATTTATTGTAGAGGGTGGTATTAATTTGGGTTTAACGAGATGAACAGACATAGGAAATCCAAAAAAAAAACATTTGATGTAATAAATGAGGAAGACATTGCTATTAGAATGTAACAATAATGGATTGGTGGAGGGGATAGTTGGAGGGGAGGTTGTGACGGTGGAAGTTAGATTTGTATTTATAGGGTTATTGATGTTAAGTGTTTCAGGTTGTTTTTAGATATGATCTATTCGGTCCCGTTGTTAGGTGTTTTAGTTTTATTTTTGATCTGATCTATTCGGTCCCGGTGTTAGGTGTTTTAGCTTTATAATCAGATCTGATCTATTCAGTCTCGTATCATCCATAAATTACTTTCGAAAATTCCTTCAATAGGGATTTGTACCTAAGATAATAATTAGGATTTAATTGGGGAATACATGGATTAATTGGGGGCTATCATTTTGTAGTCTCACCCATAAGAGGTGGATAAGGGATGTCTAAAAGACTAGATTATCCAAACCTCTAAGATTGTGACGCTTTATATATTTTTTTTGATTTTTGATAAACTAATTTTTTTTAATATGTAACTCAATTAAATGAAAAATATTAAAAAGGGAAAATACAAATAGGTTTACAAGAAACTAGTTGAAAGCCTAGCCATAAGCTGGGCATCAACGTTTTTTTGCATTACTATCCCTAATATGTGAAATAAAAAGTTACATCGCTTAGCATTAACATCAAATCTAGATAAATGATTATTCAGCCTTTTCAAGAAGTCCACCATGTCGTTACCAAGTTCACCCAGTGTCGAGAAAGCCAAGGTGCCAAAACCATAGCCTTGAGCCAAGCATTTGTCGAAATGTTTGTTGGTTTACGAGTGATTTGCTTGGTGCTAAGCCGGTCTGGAAAGTATATATGGATACCGCCTCCAGTGAGTGGTGAGACCCCAGTAACATCTAGACACATGTCGCACCCACTATCCCATTTGTAAACCAGGATATCTGCTGGTCGAAGAGCCCCTCCATCATTTTCCAAGAAACCCAAAGCTACTTCTTTCCTAGCTGGAACCCCCGGTCTAAAACACATATCAATAATGGTATCTCGGACCAGGTCATGCCTGAATTTAAGACCTATGATAGGGTGTAGAATACATCCTATTTATTTTCAATTGTTTATGCTTTCTCTGCTATTTTTCTTGTAAATTATGTATTTTACGCGTGTTTTTGAGTTATTAGGTACTCCGGAGTCGCATGGAGGAAAAGAAGAAGAAATCATCCAATTTGAGCAAAAAGGCCTAAATTGTCATTTCATGGGCGGACACTATCTGGAACTGAGCCAAGGTTAAGGGGCACCTTTATGTGGAGGAATATTAAAAACAGGCTAGCTGTGGTTAAGGGGGTTGCCATCAGAGTATCCCTTATCATTTATCAGTGGGGGTATTTATCAGGTCCTATCTCTGGGGTGTACCTATCCATATCACCCTAACCCTAAGGTCGAGGCGATGTCTCTCATTCACTCATTCATTACTTCTCTGAAATTGAGAAGGAGAAAGGCTGCGCTGTTATCCGAGAGAGATCGAACTCAGGGAAATCGAGATGAATGAACTAAGGCTGTTGTAAAACTGAGATTTGCTGAAGCTTAGGGAGATGGGGTCTGTGAATCGAGAAGAAGAAGATGAAATTGTTGTGATGGCTGAGGCGAGATTCAGTTGATGTTGATGAAATACTGGGTTCTGGTGAGGAGTTGATGATGAAACTAAATGTGAATCAAAGAATGGGTTCACTGGAAATAGTCGAAATTGAAAGTTTCTGTGAATAATGGGTTGATTAGGAGACTATTTGATGAACAAGAGAAAGGGGATCTGAGAGCTGCTACTGTTTGTTGATACATAGAAGATGTTAAGAGATGGGTATTTGTTAATTGAGGACGTAGGGTTCTTGTTGCCATTTGAATCTGAGATGGGTATGGACTGGAATTTGAGTTACGGTTTGGCTAAGAAGGAATGAGTTGCAGGAATGGATGATGAAGAGTTACTAAAGCAGTGGTGGTATTGAGCTAAAATATAGCAAGATGAGAAGCTGCAATTGTGTTTGGAGCTGGATATGATAATACTGAGTTAAAATTGATATGGGTTTCAGTTCTGATGTTGTTGCGATGTGCAATTGTTGGTGGAGCAACTGGTGTCGGTGGTCCTGGTGGTGCTGTGTGGGAAATGCTGAAGCAATGAGTTCAGGGAAGCAATGGATTTGGGGACTGTCTCTGTGGCTGAATCTCGAGTCTGTGATGATTTAAAGAATGGGTTTTAACTGAAAAATATTGTTGGTGGTCTCTGATAGAATGTTGAAGTTGTTGCAGTTGCCAGAGTATAGAATGGAAGAATCAGAGAAGTCCATGGGTTTGAGTGGAAGAAGGAATTGAAGATGCTGCTGTTGTACAGGGAACGATGGAGTGAATGAATGTTATATGTATGCTAGGATTGTTACAGGGGAGTGAAGAATGGCCTGAAGAACGGCCAGAAATGCTGTGAAACAGAGGAAACTCTGTCTGAATCTCCCCTATGATGAGTCGACTCAGTGACTCGATAAATCTAACTCGGTGAGTCAGTTGAGTAAGCCAACTCAGCCCTGATTAAGACCAGCTGATTCACTCTCTCTGCCTTGACCTGCTGACCAACGGATTGACCATATTGACCGTTATCTCTGGCGGAATCTTGACAGAATATCCCATCAATGGCAGCATAACTCAGGTGATCAACAGTGATTTTCCCGGCCAATTACCGGTGATCGTGAGGACTTTTCCGGTTACCCAATATGTGCAGAATTTTGTGAAGAATATTCTAGACTCATGAGTTTGAGGAATTGGACTTGAATTTGGAAGGAGAAGGTTGAAGAATTTTACAAAGACAAGGATATGGAATGAAGACTTACAAAGGGAAAGGGATTCTATTCCTAAGAGGATTGGAGAGCATTGAAGCCTATAAATAGAGAAGTTCTCTACACACTTTTACACACCTTTTACACACACAACACTTCTCTTTTCTTTATTCTTTGTGTGAACTCCTTAGCATGATTAGCTAATTTTATTGATTGAGGATGAATTCTTAGTTCTTAACATGTTTTGAGTTTTGTTTTCAAAAATTATATTGAAGTTTTTCACATGATTATCGTTTGTTTTTACTAATAGGAATGTTTATACATTCATGGTTGATTGATAGATTGTTTAGAGTGCACGCTAAATTGATTTGTTAATTTGATCTAAAGCTAGTGAAAGTTAGGGGATAAGTAATCGTTTCTTGACTATTTACACAAGTAGCAAACACGAGACCTTGCGGAGGGATTCCGTGGAGCAATTGTGTGTGAAAACAACGTTAGCAAGTAGACCTTGATCTAAGAGTCTAACTACTAATATCAACCTAATAAGTTCATAAATCTTAATGCGTTTATTTAAATTACATCTTGAGTGATCTACTACTAGGTGGTTTGGTAAATAGAATCCGGTAGTCGAGAACTTCCGTATCCGGTGATACAAGGGATTTAGGGGTTTAGCACTGATCTAGCTGCTTTACCTACGGTTGGTGATAATCTGTGACTAATAAAAAGTGGAAAAGAACATAACTTGAATCATTGTTTTGCAACGAAGAAGGATTCCTTGGTCTTGTTTCTCTTATTGATTTCAACTTTATCTTTTAATTGCTTTGTTTATTTTCTTTTGCTTTATAAGACAAAACCTCCCCATTTTCTGACAACTAAACAACTAAAAACTCTTGCTCCTCGTGGGAACGGACTTGACTACACTATATTACTTGTTAATTAGGTGGAAAAATATTCACTAATTTGTTGTGGTTACGACACGCATCAAATTTTGGTGCCGCTGCCGGGGAGCAGCGGACGGTTTTTAGTTGTTTTTATTTTTCTTTTTGCTTTATTCTTGATTTGTTATATTCTATATCGTATCTAACTTAGTTTCTGAGAATCTTATTTCAGGTACCGGTTTTCCATGTATGGTGGACAAGAGCAAGCATATTACAACAATCAATACGGTTTTCAACCTCAACATTATGACAACTTCCAACCATCCTTAGGATACAATCAAAACCAATATTTTGGCTATGATAAATTTCCTACAGAACCTTATGGATATTCTCATACATATCAACAACCTTATGACGGGTATGTAAGTGGACAATCACAGGGATGGAAGGATAGTTATGCATCTAACAATTTGTTTTCTAGTAATGTGCAGACAGAGAATTTGGAATATACTCCTCTTCATCGTGTTTTTCCTTCACTTTTTCCAAAAGAGGAGATACAGTCTAGAAACTCTATCAACGGTGGTAAGCGTGTGAACGTCAGGAAACTTGCTCAGAAATTATACAAATTGGAAGATGATGGAGACTCGGAAGAGCTTGTCGCAGAAATTAGTAGGACTATTCATATGGAACTTAAACGACGTCGGGATAAAGGTTATGAAACCAATGAAGATTCTTATTATGGTGAGTCTGAAAATGAAGATGATTGTGTTGAAAAGGACCAACCTTTGGAGACTTTTGAAGACGCTAGTGTAGCTTACTCGAGCCTTGATCTTAATAATGATCAAGCACCTATTCAAAAGGTAGATCTTGAAGATGATGCATTTAGTGCTTGGAAAAAATTCCTTAGGGAAAGATATGAGTCCGCGGAAGTGTATGAGCGTTGCAACAATGAGGAAGTTATTCCAACTCCGGATCATAATAACGATCCTTCGCTTATTCAAAAGGAGGAGATTGGGTGTGACTTACCTATTGTTATAAACGGTGTAACACCCGCACAAGAAGATCTTACAATCTATACCGACGAGAATCATTTTAGTGAATGACCCGATTCCGATGATGAGAATGTTGAAGAGATGATGCTAGAGGATGAAACCAAATTGATTGATTTTGTGGAAGACCCAATTGAACTTTCCAATGATTTTAATGATGCCAAGAATTTGGTTAAGGTAGACAATAACGACGAATGGTTGCAAGATTTGATAGAGGACCACGATATACAAGAGGTAAGTAATTCACATGAATTCTCTAAGGATGAAGAGGATTCTGCAAAACAAGATATTGTGCAAGGTTTGTCTAACCCTTTGCCTATTGATTATTCTCCTTTACCTCTTATTGGTTTGAATGTATGTGCTTCGAAAGTATTTTTCAATGACTTTATTTCTCGATATCCACCATTGGAAACACTTGATGCTAACACTATGCAGGTTTGCCAAGAGGAATACATGGAAGTTCCCAAATTCTATGTTCTTTATACACTTCGGAGTGTGGACAAGAATAAGTGGGTGGGAAACTTCTATCAAGTGATAACATCATTATTATTTTCTTGTGCTAACATTTGTATGGAGTTATTATTTGCAAAACAGGTATTATGGGTGGATCCCCAAATTTTCCGATTGTTAGTATATGGGGAGTGAATCTTACAAGAGCCAAGTCGGGCCGTCGATGTTAAACCAAGCGCTAAATGGGAGGCAACCCATAGGTTTTGTATTTCGTATCCTTTTGCTTTTTGTTTATTTATTTTTCTTGTTCCATATCATGTTAAGATTTCCCACCTTGACTTTACTAGGACGATTCAATTACATTGAGGACAATGTAAGGTTTAAGTGTGGGGGAGTGGTAAAGCATTTTCTAAATAA
Source organism: Papaver armeniacum (assembly GCA_023531295.1). Lineage (NCBI taxonomy): Eukaryota > Viridiplantae > Streptophyta > Magnoliopsida > Ranunculales > Papaveraceae > Papaver > Papaver armeniacum. The sequence goes on from JAJJWW010008343.1 coordinate 290,012, forward strand.
AAAAAAAATAAAAAAAAAATCTTTTTTGCATAAAACCTCTAACTTGTAGAGATTTTAGAGTTACTAGCATACTTCTAGGTATGTTTACATAGAGAATGCTGACCGACATAACTGAACTTGGAAGTGTTAGGGAACTACATTCGGATTTCTTACTTGTTAGAGTGTTAAATTATGGATTTAATCATGCCGGTGATGCAAATTAGGTGCAGAGGGAATGCATTATTGGAGTTGCTGATCAATTATTAGTGGAGACTACCCGTACTTATATCATGTGAGGCACCGACCAAAAATTATTGTAGCTGACTAAAAAAGCTTTCTTTTGAGTGTGTGTCACCGTACGTTAATTCCGGGTAGAATGGTGAGCTACCCAACCTCCCAGCAATAGAAGCACTACTCTTTGATCTCTTGAGTGCTAATTTTGTCAATCATGAGGGTGACGTCTATAAATGAAAGCCTCCTTCTTGTAGTTCGATTTGCAGTTAGCACCATTCTCTCTCTCGACAACAACGGGTCCATAGAAACACCATCATCATCAACAAGGAGCGACATCAAAATCTACAAGGAAAGTTGAACATGTTCAAGGTTTACAAGCAACGGAACGAGAAAAAGAGCAAATTTCAAATTCAAGTAAAACAACAAACAAAGAGAAGATTTTTACATATATGTTGAGGACTTACAATAGAATGAGCATAATTATACATACAAGTGAAGACTTATTTATAAGAGCAAAGAAAATCAAAAGGTGAGAATTATTGAGGTTTATGATTTCGAGACGATACAAGTTCCGAAGAATCAAGCGGTAAAGTACTTTTCCCACGGCAATGGTTTGTTTTATTTTCACTTTGTTTTGTAATTTATTTCTCTAGTTCTTAAAAAAAATAGGAAAAAGAAAAAAGAAAAAAAAATGAGACAAGAGAAATTTTATTTTTTGTATTTATTTAATAAGCCATGGGGAAGGAAAAATATATAAAGAAGTTTCAAGCGACAAGGATTTTGAAGAAAAAGGTTACAAATTGTCAAGGAATGACGAAGTTCGAGAGTTTATCATCAATAGTTGAAGCCGAAACCGAAGACCAAGAAGATAAAGACGAGGAGCGGAAGACGTTTCTATTGGATGCCGTGAGAGTGGTGTTATCATAATTGGCGATCGGATGTGAAGGTGAGTAAGTAATCTCATCCTCGATAATAGTGGTCGATTTCCTTTCTTAGAGATCGTCAAAAAAATGGTTTTTCAAAATGTTAAAAGATGTGGGTTTTTCAAAAACATTTCGGAAGTTGTTCTTCCCACCATTCAACGTGTTGCAGGATTTCTCTCTTCATTCCTACCTGCACACATGTGAGAACCATAAAAGTACGTCTTTTGAGTGCAACTATCATAAAATCCTTTTTGTTGAGGCAGAAGTCGAGGCGAAATGCTTATTGATCGCTTCTCAAACACGTGTTCTCTCATTATGGTGTGGTTATTTCTCACTCAACATTTAAGAATGAGAATATGTTCTTTAGTATTTCTAACTTCTTATTACTAGCATGCAGAAACTCTATGTCCTCATAACTCTTTGGATGCTTGGGACGCTGTAACGCTTTGAAGTTGTAAGTTTTAGTTTGATTTGCTCGAGGACTAGCGAAGTCTAAGTGTGGGGGAATTTGATAGGGTGTAGAATACATCCTATTTATTTTCAATTGTTTATGCTTTCTCTGCTATTTTTCTTGTAAATTATGTATTTTACGAGTGTTTTTGAGTTATTAGGTACTCCGGAATCGCATGGAGGAAAAGAAGAAGAAATCATCCAATTTGAGCAAAAAGGGCTAAATTGTCATTTCATGGGCGGACACTATCTGGAACTGAGCCAAGGTTAAGGGGCACCTTTATGTGGAGGAATATTAAAAACAGGCCAACTGTGGTTAAGGGGGTTGCCATCAGAGTATCCCTTATCATTTATCAGTGGGTGTATTTATCAAGTCCTATCTCTGGGGTGTACCTATCCATATCACCCTAACCCTAAGGTCGAGGGGATGTCTCTCATTCACTCATTCATTACTTCTCTGAAATTGAGAAGGAGAAAGGCTGCGCTGTTATCCGAGAGAGATCGAACTTAGGGAAATCGAGATGAATGAACTAAGGCTGCTGTAAAACTGAGATTTGCTGAAGCTCAGGGAGATGGGGTCTGTGAGTCGAGAAGAAGAAGCTGAAATTGTTGTGATGGCTGAGGCGAGATTCAGTTGATGTTGATGAAATACTGGGTTCTGGTGAGGAGCTGATGATGAAACTAAATGTGAATCAAAGAATGGGTTCACTGGTAATAGCCGAAATTGAAAGTTTTTGTGAATAATGGGTTGATTAGGAGACTATTTGATGAACAAGAGAAAGGGGATCTGAGAGCTGCTATTGTTTGTTGATCCAGAGAAGATGTTAAGAGATGGGTATTTGTTAATTGAGGACGTAGGGTTCTTGTCGCCGTTTGAATATGAGATGGGTATGGACTGGAATTTGAGTTACGGTTTGGCTAAGAAGGAATGAGTTGCAGGAATGGATGATGAAGAGTTACTAAAGCAGTGGTGGTATTGAGCTCAAATATAGAAAGATGAGAAGCTGCAGTTGTGTTTGGAGCTGGAAATGATAATATTGAGTTAAAATTGACATGGGTTTCAGTTCTGATGCTGTTGCGATGAGCAATTGTTGGTGGAGCAACTGGTGTCGGTGATCCTGGTGGTGCTGTGTGGGAAATGCTAAAGCAATGAGTTCAGGGAAGCAATGGATTTGGGGACTGTCTTTGTGGCTGAATCTCGAGTCTGTGATGATTTAAAGAATGGGTTTTGACTGAAAATGTTGTTGGTGGTCTCTGATAGAATGTTGAAGTTGTTGCAGTTGCCAGAGTATAGAATGGAAGAATCAGAGAAGTCCATGGGTTTGAGTGGAAGAAGGAATTGAAGATGTTGCTGCTGTACAGGGAACGATGGAGTGAATGAATGTTAGATGTATGCTAGGATTGTTACAGGGGAGTGAAGAATGGCCTGAAGAACGGCCGGAAATGCTTTGAAACAGAGGAAACTCTGTCTGAATCTCCCCTCTGATGAGTCGACTCAGTGACTCGATAAATCTAACTAGGTGAGTCAGTCGAGTAAGCCAACTCAGCCCTGATTAAGACCAGCTGATTCACTCTCTCTGCCTTGACCTGCTGACCGACGGATTGACCATATTGACTGTTATCTCTGGCGGAATCTTGACAGAATATCCCGTTAATGGCAGCATAACTCAGGTGATCAGCAGTGATTTTCCCGGCCAATTACCGGTGATCCCGAGGACTTTTACGGCTACCCAATATGTGCAGAATTTTGTGAAGAGTATTCTAGACTCATGGGTTTGAGGAATTGGGCTTGAATTTGGAAGGAGAAGGTGGAAGAATTGTAGCGCCCCCTAAGCTAGCAGCTGACTAATCCAAGAGATTAGCCAAATAAAGAGGCACTAAGAATCTAAATCCTTTACTTAAACATTCAATTTAGAAATGTGCTACAAAAACTTAACCCAAAACTCACCCCGCTCAGAAATATATATACAAGTACTCCTCTCAAGTGATACATATACAATAGTCATTTGGTTTGCGAATACAATATACAACGTAATAAACATAACAGAAGGCTCAACGCCACAAAGCTTCCGTTGCGCAACTCTGATCTATCTCTGAAACTGAAAGTGGGAAAGGATGAGCACATCATCCCTAGAAGGGGTGCCCCGTAGGAATAACAACTAGCTTTCAAGTAAACATTAGTATGATTCCAAGACGATGCAGGTTTTATCGAAAGTCGGTAATACAAGGAAAGACAATAAAACATAATGTAGAAACTTCTTCAAAGACATTCATAAATAACAGTAAACATCCATGTATGAGATGTGTGTTGCCGCACATAAGGGTAAAATAATATTGATGCTAATTCCACACCGAATAGGTAATACTACGGTGTATCTCCCTAGCCATAGAATATTGTATATATAAAGGAAGAATAATATTGCGGTGTATCGCCCTAGCCATAGAATACTGATATTGTGACGGCACACATCTCATACCACACAGAGCACACAAAGATATGCATGAATTTAACATCACCAAGATTGATTTGTAAAACAATAATGAATACAAGAGAGTTCGTTATCGATTCCCACCTCTTTTGATGACAGGCCTCGCCTACCTCGAGATCCACGATCCACTGTTTCGTCCTTTGAATCGATCGTTGTTAATATAGACTAACTGTTAATCACACAAGAAGTCTAAGAAACAAGTCGAAATGGCTCACACAAGAATCATACAAGGCTAACTAATGGTTCTAAGCCCATTTATGACTTTACATCTTTTATTTATCTATCTTTAGCTTATCTAAAGGTTTACTAATTCAATTAGGTTGATTATATAGTCCATTAGCTAAATCTTATGAGTGTCTACAACTTTATAGAAGGAACCAAAGACTAATTCGGACCATAAGAGGTCCAATTCATCTAATTAAGAAAGACTAATCCTAAGCCCAAGCCCATGACCAGCGGGCTTACTCCGGCCCGGCCCATCGAACCGGCCCGTTAACAAAAGGTATGGTCCACCTAAGTCAACTGACGGTCAACGTCTGGTCAAAGGTCAACGTCCAGGGTCAATGGTCAACGAGTCAAGACTAGTGACTCAGTGGGTCAAACCCGATTCAAGACTGGTTAACAAGTTAACTCAACTCAGTCAGATTAACTGAGTCAGACGACTGGGATGACTAAGGGTAAGACTAGGCCATAACACAGGCCAAAAATTCTTACACAACTGTGATTCTAACTCTAGTTCACCTTCAATCTATTCATTACAACATTACACAAATACTTCACTTAAAAAGAATTCCAATACATCTCGTAATTTAAGATTACCTTGATCCGCATTTGCGACCTTTCACTAAGATCACTGCCATGACAGCATTACAATCTACTTCAGCTTGCACATCCTATCAGCACATACAAAATATAAGACTTATAACTAAAACCTTTGTTGCTTCAGTTGCAACTCAAATTGAGCTCTCACAGTACTCATCAATACATACACTCATTCTAACCACAGTCATTATCCTCACATCCAAACTGTCTTATCCACCATTATTGCTTCCAAAGTTCAGTACTCATCAATCAATTCCCATACTATCATTACTACCAAAACTGTACTACTACAACTCGCATAAGCAATATTCACGAATTCCACTATTTCATCCATGCCCTGCAACAATCGGTAGAACTATAGTTCATACCATCTGCATCACATTCCATTTAGTTCATCTTCATTCTATATCTATACACCCTTCACTACCACCTTATTTACTAATTTCAGAACCACTTCTATGAACTGAGATGTTCCACTGAACCTACACTATATTCAGTTCCTATTCAAATTAAATACCAATTCCATTAACTTTAGTTGTCACACAACCACTAAGTAACTTCCTCGTTTCACAGCCAGCAACCATATCTCTTTGGTTCAACAAGAACAACCTCAACACCAATTTCTACACTTCCTATACTAGTAATTTATTCGATTTCATCACCAATAACCATATACAATTAAACTGAATCCCAACATATACTTCATTCATCAAAGTAAACCACCATTCTTCATATCCACCACCAAAATCTCATACATCTCCTGAATTCCATTTTCACCAATCCCAGACACAAATACAACCATCATTATAATAACCCCAGCCACCTTATTTATCACATCAACATCCAACAAATCATTCCACTAACACCAACTTCAAACACAACAACAAAATAATAATCTTACTAACTTTACAGAGGAAGAAAATTACCTCAAAAACATTCCTCACAAGCAACTGAAATCAGATTCTTCATCTTAGCTTGTCTTGATTTAGCAATTCATCTCAAGAACAACTACAACCCCTTAATTCAGTTCAATCAACATAAAACATACCCATCATCACCATCGGTTCTCAATTAATCCCAATTCAAATCCCAAATCTTCCTTAAAACAGATCCAAACCCTAACTGTCAGTTTCAAGCTAATCTTCAACCTCAAACTCTAATTCAAATAAAACCCATCTCTAATTTCATCATATTCATCACAAATCGACTTCCAATTCATCATGAGAAACCTCAATTCATTGATTCAATGAATAATTCTTCTTGCTTGTTCTCAATAATGGAAACCCATCATCTAAAGCTCGGTTTCATCCTCAACCTCTCACAAATCCAATCCTCTCCAGAAACCCTAACTCAATTCACCCGGAACACCTCTCTTCAACTCAATCCATGATTCTAACCAAACCCAACTATGAACTCATCGATACCCCACTCGATTGATTGATCTCACCAATTTTCTGCAAGGGTTTGTTATCGGATAAATCCTCTCGGAATCGCCAGAGAAGAACAAGAACGAGAAGAAATAGAGAAAAGAAAAGAGAATAAGAAAGAAGAAGAAAAGAAAGAAGACTTATCTTCTCGACGGGTGAAGATAAGATTAAGGATAATACTATTGCACCCACTCTCTTTGCTAAGGGAACCCCAGGTTAGTCAATTGGTGAAAAGACCATTTTGCCCTTCAACCCAAATTGATGATTACTTCTTCGGCTGGTAACTGATTGACACGTTCGAGTAATCCATTCGCGTAACTTTTCGAGATCTATTCAATGATACTAGTTTCGTATCAATATCGTTGTTAGATTAATTTCTATTAATTAACGTTCGTGTTAAACTAATCGAGTTATTATCGGCTAAAACGTCACTTGACCGGTCTAACAGCGTTGACGAGCTTGGGGGTCTTTACATTCTCCCCACCTCATACATTTTCGTCCTCGAAAATAAAACCATCCTTCTAGTCTTCAAAAACTCCCCACCTTATAGAATAATCCCATCTCTTGTCTAAGCACAAACAACCTAAAATAAAGCACAAACCTATATGGCTTTCTACGACTAAAATTTGTGGCTCTAGGTTCAATAGACTAAATTTATATTCCATAAGATGATTGTTTCTAAGGCACTATGCTAAATTAATTTCTAACAGATGACTAGGTCTAAATTCTTATTACTAAATTTCCACTTCAATAGCTTAATGGTTCTAACTACGAGAGAATATATTATATAACAAAGTTTCTAAGTAAAGTTTGGGATATATCAGTTTACTAATAGAAGCAAGTCTCCCTTCAATGCCTAGTGATACAAGAATGTAGTTGCCCTGTCTAGGTTCATGACTCCTGACAATGCCTACCTACGTAACAAGTATCACCCGAACACATCAGAACTACCAACCTCACTATTCCCCAGTGCTGGATTAACTAAGTATTAATTTATTAAGATTAATTAGTCCCTAAAATTTTATCGTAATTGGTGTAAGTCTTATAAATTTACTTCGTAAAATATATAAATTGTTCACATCATTTTAAGCAATTTAGTCATCTGAATTTTATTTGTTTCTTTCTTTTACCAATATAAATCATCTCGATTCGATTTTACGCCAATTTATAATATTTGATAATTTTAACTTTACTGTGATACCATATATAAGTTCCAAATGCTATTTACTATAAATTTATTACCAGCTTAATTACTCAATACCATCATCAATTGTGTTATTATTCTCATTATTCTTAAGTTGATAATCCAGTTGGTACACTAAACCTTAATCTTCTGCATATAATTTTATATTCACGTAAGGATTGGTATAACATATTTTTATTTATTCGGATTGAATCCGTATACTATATCTTGTCAAATAACGGCGTTGGTAATTTATTTAATTCAAATTTGAGTCTGAATAAATTGGTAATATATCCTATTAGTCTTTAGATTTTGCAATTAATGTAAAGTATCATATTAATATACGAATTTGTTTCCTTTTAATTCTAATATTACACTAAGCATTTGAATCCTATTATTACTACTCCATGTATATTTGTTTCATTTAAAAGATTTACTGAATCAATTGATAGATTAAAAATAATTTCGGTACAAAATCACTAACAAGTTGAGTCTTTTTATTTTATATATTGTATCCTCATCTCTTATACGTCCAATGTCTAATAATGCCTAATGTTTAATTTACAAAATTTAACCGTAGATGAGCGTTATTAATTTTCCATAACTATTTAATCATAATTATTATTTTTATCGTTCTATATTCTTATTGAAATTTTAGTTAAATTAAGTTCAATATGGTACTAATTGAGAAATGCTAACATTACTTTATTAAAATTATTATTATGACTTTTATTATCATCTATAATTACTGTTATAATATTTTTATTATTAACGTTGATGCTTGAACTATTATTCTAACTACTCTTACAATATTATTGAATCCCAAAAATATTATCATCATTTATGTAATTATAAGATGTTCATTCTACGTATAAGTCAAGGTATTCAATAAGTTTCTATGTGACTTTCCAGATTTATCAATAATACTTCACTATTTTTTTTCTAGTATTGGATTGTGTACGTGTTCATACTTCTTAGTCTGGTTATTCCCTAACCTTTATTAGCTAAAATTATTGGTGTACCCTACAATTTTTACTTAATTACATATACAAATAACCAAACAAACAAATCGATCAATCAGATAAATCTTTTAATTATTGATAGCTTTTAGTGATTAAGATTTATCTCACAAACCCAACCCAGTTCTAAACTAATCTATTTCACTAACTGGCACTGGCTATTTCTATCTTTTCCCATGTAAGATCTAATGGTGAGCTCTGATACCAACTTGTAAAGCTAGCAGCTGACTAATCCAAGAGAGTAGCCAAATAAAGAGGCACTAAGAATCTAAATCCTTACTTAAACATTCAATTTAGAAATCTGCTACAAAAACTTAACCCAAAACTCACCCCGCTCAGAAATATATATACAAGTACTCCTCTCAAGTGATACATATACAATAGTCATTTGGTTTGCGAATACAATATACAACGTAATAAACATAATGAGAAGACTCAACGCCACAAAGCCCGCAACTCTGATCTATCTCTGAAACTGAAAGTGGGAAAGGATGAGCACATCATCCCTAGAAGGGGTGCCCCGTAGGAATAACAACTAGCTTTCAAGTAAACATTAGTATGATTCGAAGACGATGCAGGTTTTATCGAAAGTCGGTAATACAAGGAAAGACAATAAAACATAATGTAGAAACTTCTTCAAAGACATTCATAAATAACAGTAAACATCCATGTATGAGATGTGTGTTGCCGCACATAAGGGTAAAATAATATTGATGCCAATTCCACACCGAATAGGTAATACTACGGTGTATCGCCCTAGCCATAGAATATTGTATATATAAAGGAAGAATAATATTGCGGTGTATCGCCCTAGCCGTGTAATATTGCGGTGTATCGCCCTAGCCATAGAATACTGATATTGTGTCGGCACACATCTCATACCACACAGAGCACACAAAGATATGCATGAATTTAACAACACCAAGATTGATTTGTAAAACAATAATGAATACAAGAGAGTTCGTTATCGATTCCCACCTCTTTTGATGACAGGCCTCGCCTACCTCGAGATCCACGATCCACTGTTTCGTACTTTGAATTGATCGTCATTAATATAGACTAACTGTTAATCACACAAGAAGTCTAAGAAACAAGTCGAAATGGCTCATACAAGAATCATACAAGGCTAACTAATGGTTCTAAGCCCATTTATGACTTTACATCTTTTATTTATCTATCTTTAGCTTATCTAAAGGTTTACTAATTCAATTAAGTTGATTATATAGTCCATTAGCTAAATATTATGAGTGTCTACAACTTTATAGAAGGAACCAAAGACTAATTCGGACCATAAGAGGTCCAATTCATCTAATTAAGAAAGACTAATCCTAAGCCCAAGCCCATGACCAGCGGGCTTACTCCGGCCCGGCCCATCGAACCGGCCCGTTAACAAAAGGTATGGTCCACCTAAGTCAACTGACGGTCAACGTCTGGTCAAAGTTCAACGTCCAGGGTCAATGGTCAACGAGTCAAGACTAGTGACTCAGTGGGTCAAACCCGATTCAAGACTGGTTAACAAGTTAACTCAACTCAGTCAGATTAACTGAGTCAGACGACTGGGATGACTAAGGGTAAGACTAGGCCATAACACAGGCCAAAACTTCTTACATAACTGTGATTCTAACTCTAGTTCACCTTCAATCTATTCATTACAACATTACACAAATACTTCACTTAAAAAGAATTCCAATACATCTGTAATTTAAGATTACCTTGATCTGCATTTGCAGCCTTTCACTAAGATCACTGCCATGACAGCATTACAATCTACTTCAGCTTGCACATCCTATCAGCACATACAAAATCTAAGAGTTATAACTAAAACCTATGTTGCTTCAGTTGCAACTCAAGTTGAGCTCTCACTGCCATTAATCAACACCTTTACTTTATGAAAACATCATAACTTATAACTTCATCTCATAAATTCTTAAGCAAACTTCATAATCAAATTACAAACATAATCACTGCTTAATTACCTGCAGTTGCAGCTCTAAGATCCACTCTTTCTACATTCATCTCAAAGTTGTTCATCTCATCAATACATACACTCATTCTAACCACAGTTATTATCCTCACATCCACACTGTCTTATCCACCATTATTGCTTCCAAAGTTCAGTACTCATCAATCAATTCCCATACTATCATTACTACCAAACTGTACAACCACAACTCGCATAAGCAATATTCACGAATTCCACTATTTCATCCATGCCCTGCAATAATCGGTAGATTTATAGTTCATACCATCTGCATCACATTCCATTTAGTTCATTTTCATTCTATATCCATACACCCTTCACTACCACCTTGTTTACTAATTTCAGAACCACTTCTATGAACTGAGATGTTCCACTGAACCTACACTATATTCAGTTCCTATTCAAATTCAATATCAATTCCATTAACTTCAGTTTTCACACAACCACTAAGTAACTTCCTCGTTTTACAGCCAGCAGCCATATCTCTTTGGTTCAACAAGAACAACCTCAACACCAATTTCTACACTTCCTATACTAGTAATTTATTCGATTTTATCACCAATGACCATATACAATTAAACTGAATCCCAACATATACTTCATTCATCACAGTAAACCACCATTCTTCATCTCCACCACCAAAATCTCATACATCTCCTGAATTCCATTTTCACCAATCCCAGACATAAATACAACCATCATTATAATAACCCCAGCCACCTTATTTATCACATCAACATCCAACAAATCATTCCACTAACACCAACTTGAAACACAACAACAAAATAATAATCTTACTAACTTTACAGAGGAAGAAAATTACCTCAAAAACATTCCTCACAAGCAACTGAAATCAGATTCTTCATCTTAGCTTGTCTTGATTTAGCAATTCATCTCAAGAACAACTACAACCCCTTAATTCAGTTCAATCAACATAAAACATACCCATCATCACCATCGGTTCTCAATTAATCCCAATTCAAATCCCAAATCTTCCTTAAAACAGATCCAAACCCTAACTGTCAGTTTCAAGCTAATCTTCAACCTCAAACTCTAATTCAAATAAAACCCATCTCTAATTTCATCTTATTCATCATAAATCGACTTTCAATTCATCATGAGAAACCTCAATTCATTGATTCAATGAATAATTCTTCTTCCTTGTTCTCAATAATGGAAACCCATCATCTAAAGCTCGGTTTCATCCTCAACCTCTCACAAATCCAATCCTCTCTAGAAACCCTAACTCAATTCACCCAGAACACCTCTCTTCAACTCTATCCATGATTCTAACCAAACCCAAACTATGAACTCATCGATACCCCAATCGATTAATTGATCTCACCAATTTTCTGCAAGGGTTTGTCATCGGATAATTCCTCTCGGAATCGCCAGAGAAGAAAAAGAACGAGAAGAAAGAGAGAAAAGAAAAGAGAATAAGAAAGAAAAAGAAAAGAAAGAAGACTTATCTTCTCGACGGGTGAAGATAAGATTAAGGATAATACTATTGCACCCACTCTCTTTGCTAAGGGAACCCCAGGTTAGTCTATTGGTGAAAAGACCATTTTGCCCTTCAACCCAAATTGATGATTACTTCTTCGGCTGGTAACTGATTGACACGTTCGAGTAATCCATTCACGTAACTTTTCGAGATATATTCAATGATACTAGTTTCGTATCAATATCGTTGTTAGATTAATTTCTATCAATTAACGTCCGTGTTAAACTAATCGAGTTATTATCGGCTAAAACGTCACTTGACCGATCTAACAGCGTTGACGAGCTTGAGGGTCTTTACAAGAATTTTACAAAGACAAGGATATGGAATGAAGACTTACAAAGGGAAAGGGATTCTATTCCTAAGAGGATTGGAGAGCATTGAAGCCTATAAATAGAGAAGTTCTCTACACACCTTTTACACACACAACACTTCTCTTTTCTTTATTCTTTGTGTGAACTCCTTAGCATGAGTAGCTAATTTTATTGATTGAGGATGAATTCCTAGTTCTTAACATGTTTTGAGTTTTGTTTTCAATTCTATCTTGAAGTTTTTCACATGATTATCGTTTGTTTTTACTAATAGGAATTTTTATACATTCATGGTTGATTGATAGATTGTTTAGAGTGCACGCTAAATTGATTTGTTAATTTGATCTAAAGCTAGTGAAAGTTAGGGGATAAGTAATCGTTTCTTGACTATTTACACAAGTAGCAAACACGAGACCTTGTGGAGGGATTCCGTGGAGCAATTGTGTGTGAAAACAACGTTAGCAAGTAGACCTTGATCTAAGAGTCTAACTACTAATATCAACCTAATAAGTTCATAAATCTTAATGCGTTTATTTAAATTACATCTTGAGTGATCTACTACTAGGTGGTTTGGTAAATAGAATCCGGTAGTCGAGAACTTAAGTATCCGTGATACAAGGGATTAGGGGGTTTAGCATCGATCTAGTTTGCTTTACCTACGGTTGGTGATAATCCGTGACTAATAAAAAGTGGAAAAGAACATAACTTGAATCATTGTTTTGCAACGAAGAAGGATTCCTTGGTCTTGTTTCTCTTATTGATTTCAACTTTATCTTTTAATTGCTTTGTTTATTTTCTTTTGCTTTATAAGACAAAACCTCCCCATTTTCTGACAACTAAACAACTAAAAACTCTTGCTCCTCGTGGGAACGGACTTGACTACACTATATTACTTGTTAATTAGGTGGAAAAATATTCACTAATTTGTTGTGGTTACGACACGCATCAACCTACCTCATGTGCACAGTGCAAGGCGTGATCTTCATAGCAGTCCATGTCTCTATGACAAAATGCACATTGTCTGCCTTCTGCGAAAAGTGGCATACCAAGCCTATAACGCAAAACTGCGCTGAAATGCTGAGGCCCAACTTTCTGATTAAGCCCTTCAATTGGTATAACCTTGAGAAAGTCTTTTGCATGATAAGCTTTGTTACATTTCCAAAGTGCTTGATCACGTGCAAACATAGAGAACTTTGCAGGTATCTCCTTAATGATGATATCGAAGTATTTAACTGCCAGGGTCTTCATGGGATGGGGGGCAGTTACCTCAATGTTGATGTCAGGACCACACACACTAGAGAATAGTTTCATGGATCGCTGCATACCAGATCCATCGCGTGTACCGAGGTATTACACCGTATGATGATTTGGAAGGGTTAAGTCTGAATGCAAGACGCTAAATAGCAGTAGCTCATCGCATAAGCTATAAAGTAGAGGATCATATTACCATAGCGAAATGGCAATGAAACTAAACGTTGTTGCAGGAGACTCATACTAGGCCCATCATTAGTGATCAATTGACCCATATGTTAGGAAAGATGAGAGTCAAACACATCTTGGGATTCTATCAGGTAATCCGGCAGGGAAATTCTCATAGAAAAGTACAAGTGAAATACCCCATAGCAGTTTCTTAATAACAATGATTCACTTTGGGGATCGTCAAGCTTCCTCGCTGCATCCATCAAATTGGTTGTTTTGAGTACTAGACTTCTTACCAAACTGTTATAGAAATCTTAGTCGAGACTTACAGGCCCTCCTAACAGTTTTACGCCACTTGTAGGTCTTCTAACTTGATTGGGAAAAACATCAATATCAAGACGTCGTGTGTCAACTACTATTGGAAATAAATATTTCCATTTTGGTGATGTTAAGATGAAGTCCAACCTTGCTGCCCTCAGATTAGATGATATAAAAGGCTTTGGAGACCATCAAGGTGTCTCCAATGACGGTATCGCCATCCAAGTACCATGCCTGTAAATCCAATTAACATTCTGCAACAATTTTATTTTTTTAAATAATATTTTTTCATTTAAACATTTTTTTAGTCCAACTTAATAAACCATGGAACTTTACTTTTTTTCAAAATTGTGAAAAAATCACTCACCATATCATTTTCAAGGTTTTATTAAGACATCATAGGTTGAATCAAAAAAATTCAAGGTTTTAAAAACCGAAATCCTAATGATAAAAATCGTTTCTGTTTGTGGGTTTTTGTGTTTGGTTGTTCAATCAAAAGAATTTAATTGCAAATATTAATTAAGAATTCTTTTTATTTTGGTTAAATTCTTTTGTTTTATCATTGAATTCACGAACCTAGAGGAGAGAAAGGTTCACCGCAAGTTAAGTTCTCGCTAAAGAAACAAAATCTCAGTATTTTAGGAAGAACCTAGAGTTTACAATTGAGAAAAACTTGGGTTGCACAAAATTGATGCTTCCATCTTGAGAAATTTAGCCTTGATATTGGAAATACCAGCAACACATAAAACCCCGCTTGAGATATCTTGGAGAATGTATTCGAAGGAAATACCTTATAAAAGGATGTTGCACTTCAAACCCTAACTTCCGGCTGGAAAAACCTTCATATGTATGACGATGAACCTTTGAAGATTTTCAACATAAACTTTCTAAAAGATAGTGAATACCGCCCATTGTGTATAAATTTTTTAGATCTTTACCACTAAGATACGAGTCTAAAATACATGCCACCACAAAAGCCAATGATCTAGAGTTGTTAGTTATACATTAGTAAGCAAATGATAAGTATTGGGGTCAAGAATTATCGATGGAATTGCTTTTATAATTGCTAGTATAGAGAAGACAATAACTAATGTGGTGTGAATCTATAATACAAATCAGAAGGGGTTTTTGAGCCTTAGACGGTCGGATAACATTTTGAGAGACAAACATGTGATCCGACCATCTGAGTCTCATCCCAGCCAAAGACATCTAGCGGTTGTGGTGTTTGTAACCCCCTACTAACCCTCTTAATTAGTTCCTCTTCAATTAAATGTTACACAAAAATTAAACATGGAGCTTCCACAAAAATTTGGGAAGACAAATGGGTTCCTAACACATATATCATTGAAAAGCCCACTAATATTCAAGATCCGGTTCCACAAAGGGTAAATGAGTTGATCACTCCCGAAAATACATGGGATCAAGAAAAACTTGATACTTATTTTGATCCAGAAATAAAAGCGAAAATCCTAGCTATCACTCCAAAAAGACAGGAACAAGACAAAGTCAGATGGCAACATCATCCTTCAGGAACCTTCTCGGAAAAAGATGTTTATAACTTTCTCATACAAAAAGATCAAGAGAGCAATACATTAATCTCCTTTCCCTGGCAAAAAAATTGGAAAATCCAAGTAATCCCTAGGATCAAATTATTCGTCTAGAAATTAGCCCAAAAAGCTCTTCCAACTTATTCAAGACTCGAAGCGCATATGCATACATAAACTCAGAGTGTCCATTGTGTAATTCCCAAGAGCAAGAATCAGAACAACACCTTTTTTGCTTTTGTACCTTCACAAGAGCTATTTGGTTTGGTCTATCTCTAGAAGCGGTGAACATTAGAATTACTTCAAATTCCATTGAAAATTGGATAAAAGATTGGATCACGGACCAAGATTTCATTCAAGTATCGGATAAAATAGCTACTATATCCTGGTTCATTTGGAAACACAGATGTTCGGTAGTTTTTGAGAAAATAAACCCGAACCCGATTCACCTCATGAAGCAAATCAAGAAATTTGTGAACCAGAATACACAGGAAAGGATCCAAAAATCAATGAAGATAAAAAGAAGAAATGTCCCCAAAAATAATTGGTCTGACCTATCTTCGGATTGGATAATATTTATTGATGCGGCTTTCAAAAAATAGGATTCAACCATGGGATACGCTTTTTCACTTTATTCTGTGGACAACGAAATAATTATGTATATTGAAGCTGGTTCGGAGTGGGCTTCCTCCGCCTTTCATGCAGAATCAAAAGCTTTGATAAGGCGTCTGCTTGGTTAACTACAAATATATTATCCACTGTCTCAATAGTTACGGACTGCAAAACTCTGGCGGAGACGATCAACAAGTCTTGCAAAGATTCTCTTTGGAGCGCGGATAACACCATATAAGAAGTGATCTCGATACTGGAAAAACTTGCACAAGCCCGGGTAAAGTATATAAACAGGAAATATAACTCTGCGGCGGACTACATTGCAAAAGAAGCTCGAGTTAAGCATCTTCGGCACAGTTTTTCCCACATTCTACACAAGGTTTTAAAATCTAGTGTTATTTCCAATGTATTTGATAAAAATAAGATCATAAACATTCTGTACTATATTTTTTGATTAATATAGTTCTTTTTACATCAAAAAAAAAAAAACTAAATGTTACAATCATTAAATGGTGCCACTACAAAAATAAACTAAAAAAATAAGAGCTTGTTTGGTACAATTTTTAAAAACAGTTCTCAAAAATAGTTTTCCAATGTTTTAAAAACATACCCTTTTTTCCTTGTTTTCATTTTCTAAAAATTGTTTGGTAGGATAAAAATTGTTTTTGAAAACCAAGGAAAATCAACTAAATCAGATCAAATGTAAAGACTCGTCTAAGAGATAGTGAACTGGTCATGACTCACTTGCAGTAATTCCCTTGATCTCTTACTTTGTTCTGAAAAGAAGAAGAAGGAACAAACACACACACACACACACACACACACACACACACACACACACACACACACACACACACACACACACACACACAGAAAACAATAATTTGTTGTTTTCATTTTTTTGTTTTAAAAAGCAGAAAACAAATAGAAATAATTTTCTGAAAATGTCCCTACCAAACGCGTTTTCTCCTGTTTTCTGTTTTCTCTGTTTTCAAAAACAGAAAACTGTACCAAACATGCTCTAAATGTTACAATAAATTTCAACCATATCTTTAAAAAAAAAATCTGTCAGCCTTCAACAATCTTCAAAACACAAACAACATATTCTTTTTAAAAATAATATGAATAATTTTCATTATACTCATTGTATATAGGGAAAAATTAAAAAAATACAAAGAGTAATTTTCATTGTACTCACTAAACAAATGGAACAATCGAAAACAAATACAAAACCAAAAAATGACTCACCAAAAATTTCCTCACGTATTTTTTGCAGTCGAATAAGTCAACCTTCATCAACCTGCAAAACACAAATAACATTAGAGTTATAATATTTAAAATCAAAGAACAAAGAACTTTAGAAATAAATTACTATCCTCAAGCATTTATACTCAAAAACCAAATGATACAAAAATATCTTGGGGAATAAAATTCTATTCAAAAACTATCTCAAGCTCTCAACAACAACACCTAAAAAAATTGTTATGCTTTCTCTGGGAATTTTTGGATTTTCATTAGGGTCTGACCGTCTGAGCTAGATTATTCTAGATCGATACATAGAGATGCAGTTGGAAAGAGGAAGAATGGAAGATCAGGATTTTTTTTTCTTCATTAGGGTCTGAACGACTGAGCTGGATTACTCTAGATCGATACATAGAGATGCAGCTGGAAAGAGGAATAATGGAATATCATCATGATTTGTGTGGCGGGTTATGGACAAATGATAAACATTACATTTTTTGAAACGGATGGAAGATTGTTTTGTTAGAATAATGCTGCTTAATATTGATCCTCCTAATCGTGACAACAATATATGAGAATAAGAATAGTCGTGACAACAATAATTGTCACAATAACGAGAATAAGAATAGTTCTCAAAAAGAAGAGAAACTCAAAAGGAAACGTTATAAAAAAGAAGAAAATCTTGGTCTATTCCTACTCCAACAAACGTTACAAAGTGGGGCTAATATTTAGGACATGCACGGGTAGTTAAGGATTACATCTCACCGTTTTCCTCTTTTGATTAGAAATACTTACCTAATTTTTTCACTTGCTTTCATTCCCATATTTACTCCCCATAATTTCACTTTCTTTTCTATTTACTCGCTTATTTACGATCATGGGAAATACTCACCCGTAATATAAAAATATCCCTACCATGCAACAAAACTGCTCGTTTATGATTCACACATAATAGCCCATTCCAAAAACAAGAAAAAAATCGTCCAAAAAAAAATAGAAGTTTCACTTATTACAATTTTTCAATGAACGTGAAACTGCTCCTTTATGATTCACACATAATAGCCCGTTCCAAAAACAAGAAGTTTCACTTATTACAATTGTTCAATGAACGTGTATAAATAAATGTATGTATTTCTTCAACCATACCCATCCACTCATTCACACATTTCCAACTCATTCACTCATTCCTAACGTAAGAGTATCAACATGTCAAACATGATTAGCTACAGCCCCACGAAAACCGTTGCTGATTGAAAATGTGTTTGCTTTCTTTTCGAGAATGCGTGATTGCGATGAAAACAAACCTGCAGTACTCATGTTTCGTGTCCCAAGAAAATGGGAAGAGATTTCATGGCGACCAACGAAGTCACTACTTTGGATTTACTAATGATTGACGAAAACGTGAGTACTTTATTTTTTCGATCCGAATCAAACTAATGAAAATAGTATTCATGCATTCTAGGTGCAAAATCGTCTTAGTAATGAGTAAATCCTGAGTAATCTATAAAGGACATATCCAGTGGACATGATTTTGGAATGACACCACCTCAATAACAAATATGGAAGTCTGGAAAAATCATGAGGGATGGAAGTCTGGAAAAATCAAATAAGAACCGCGTCGATGACAAATATACGACCCTGAGTATGCAATGAACTATACAAACACTTGGAGTCTGTGAACAGAGATGAGGCGAAACGAATGATTCTCCTCCCAGAATTTATACCAGGACACTCGTTGGGGAGGTCTAAGTATAAAGCCGACAAGGGGATAATACAACCTATCGAGGCTACTGAAGAACGTCGTGAGGAATTGCGACGACGATGTCGAAGAGAAAATATTGATGTTCCTTTAAGGAGGAAAACGAAGGAGAAGCCATGCTTCATGCATCACCTATACGCGGAAATACTGATGATTCGGGAAGAGAATGAGAGGATGGATTTGAGGTTGCGGAGAAACTATGCAATGGAAAGGACATGGGAAAATTCCGGAATGGAATCACCAGAGCATATGGATGATGAACACAGGATATAGTCCCTGCGATCGAGGAAGAATTTATGGGATGATTTAATTACATTTATTGCTCATCAGATGAGGATTCCGCATAATGGTCTCATCAAAGACCACCAATCTTTAGGGATCGTAAAAAAAATTATCTAATGCCAAAATAAGATAGTTTACGCGATTTTTTATCAAAAATTATCATTTAAATCAGTTGGAAGTGTAATCGAATTTACAACTATTTGGATGAAAAATATCTAAAGTTTTCATAGCGACAAGTTCTTATGAGTCAAATTAAGTCTTATGATAATGTGTGGTAATTATTAAAATTATTATGATATAAAATTATACCTTCTCATGTCGTGCCGTTACGGCAATTAATGTGAAGTCAAGAGGCATGAACCCAAATGAAATGCTCCAATCAAAGCATTAATATCTCTAAAGAATGGGGGTCGTGCTATCCCGCACTGCCGCGCGGGATTGAGTTATAAGCTAGCAACTAATTGCCGTTAGATCAAATATCCAACGATCTATAGTCTGCCTATGATTTCGTACCGGAATACAGCTGTCAAAAGAACTTGAAATTATACACTCACTATCTAACTTATCAATTATTTTCTAATCAGTACAAAAACAGGAAAATTGGGTTTTGCAGCTTTTGCTTTATCAAATCATGAGAAAAAATTTGGTCGATAAAAATCAAATCAGGCGTTTTGATTACTGATTTTTTTAATCTGCCATCAAAAGCTGCAATGGACAACGGGTAAGAAAAAGATAGAAACCGTAAGAAAATCATAGTGCTCAATTTTAGTTTGCCTGCTATGATTTCATTAAGAAAACTTGCTTAAACAATGAGACACATTCCGATATTCAAAAATCACCCATGAAGGGAAATGCAAGCCCTTATTCACTGTAAATGGTTCAATCATAGTTTCTACTTGTAATTTAATAAAGAGGGATTTGTTATATGAGTTGATTCATAAGCAAAAATAAGTAGAGAAAAGAAGCTGAATAAGAAAATCCATATTTTTTTTTATGTTGGATTTGTAAGGGAAGCAGTTCCAAATCTGTATTCATTTAGCTTATGGAGTCGAGGATTTTGGGGTGTTGAACTGATCTAGTAATTACTTTTTGTCCATGAAATTAATTCAATCAAACATTTTCACACAAGAACTAGGTGAATCAATGTATTTCAATCGAATAGAGGTCATGAATTACAGATCATTAGATCAATCGTTGTAAGCCGGGTAAAGATGGAGCGGAGAAACAACTGTTTTGCTTCATTCTTGCAATCTGTCGAGAAAGAAAGAAAAGAAATGTTAAAAAGATGAAGTTTTAAGGACGTCTCTATAATTAAATTCTTTAAAAGAAGTACCTTATCCTAGAGATGTGAAATCCATCGATCTAGCAACAATCTAACGGTAGGTGGGTTGCTAGCTTATAATTCTGTCCCGCACTGCCATGCGGGATAGCACTGGCCAAAGAATGGAAGCATTGCAGCAATTGTCACTACTATAGAAACTGACAATGTTCGAGAAATCAACATTGGGATATCATTTCGAGCCGAGAGTTTAGTGCATTTAGCGTCAGAAAAATTAGGCTCTAACAATTCGTTTGTGGGTTGCAAGTAAACCTGTACTTAGGAAAATTAATGGTGAATACCATAAGCATACTAAACTAGCAAACATTTTTGTACAGTAATTGAGTAATTAGATACTGGAAACAGATATGGAGCAGAATGATCCCAAAATATTTCAAAAACTAGGATTCTCACCACACTAACTGCTGACAGTTGTAAAAGTATGAAGACATTGGTCATCAAGAGCAATCACTTTGGAATCAAAGAATTTCCTTTGTCATCTCTGAAGTTATAAATGATGATTCCACCTGCATTACTCCTAGGCCAATAACATGATATGCCAACACTAAAGAACGTAACAGCTACCATAGTGTAACAAACTAGCAATCCTTTAAACATTACGGAGTTAACAAACAAAGTACCATGGCTTTCATCTACAAAACTAGTAGTGAAGCCGGATATGTTATTCGGAAAGCGTGGGAAGAGTGGTTTGGTAGCTCTAAACTTGGATTTAGCTCAGGTTGCACAGTTTGTGAAAGACCGTCTTGGTGTAGAGGTGATGATCTTCTTGCATTGACAAAATTCTACTAGGCTGCTTGATTATTGAAATATTATGATTAATATTATTGAAATATTATGTATTAAAAAAATAAAGAAAAAAAACTGACAACTCTTTAAACATTTTCCCTTTTACCGGGGGAGCTGCCTGCCCGTAAAATATTTTTCAGCCGATTTAAAATAGGTTCAAGAATTTACAGTGATGTACACAATGATTATACAGTGCTGTACAAATGTTGGCACGATATGTGGATTCTACTGATTGACAAGAAAAGGGAAGGTTCAGTTTAGGGTATAAACTTTCACCTTTTTTTTTTATATTTGTTTGTTTTTTTTTCTTTCTTTTTATACCAACTAGGAACTAGTATCACAAATTTCACTTGGGGAAAATGAGAAAATTACATCAAACATCCGCACAAGGGAAGGACAAGAACCATCATTACGAATTGCACCGCGAGTAAAAAAGCTGTAAGTTATAACTAACGAGTATATCTAAGGTCTGTCGTCTAAGTACACAGGATGCACCCAAAGTACTTTAAGTTAATAATTTGTGGCAGATGTGAACGGCTTATGGACGATGGATGCATTAAATACTTTTGGCGGGTTTATACAAATATGAAAAATTAAATAGATTGGCTAGTCCAGCATTAAGTATTTTTTTGCTCAAACATAAATGAAGCTAAATATTGTTATCACAAGAGTAAATATAGTTGTTAGCAAGCTGTAATCATACCTTAACTCTCATTACCTGCTCTTGCATATACCCTTCTCTATAAATTAACATGTTAATCAACACCTCCAATTACTCACTCATCTCAATTAAGCTCCAAGTTTCCTTTCGCCAAAATACAACTATGAGTTCTTCTAAAGATTTGTTTCTGGTGTTTTTGGTCATCGTGTTTTTATCCGTGAACTTCAAATGTGGCTCGGGGGCTCGTTACCTTGCGCAAACATTACCTACAACTCTTTCAAAAGATAACCACTATGTACCAGAAAATAATCTAGGCATCCCCAAATTTGCAGAAGATCGCGGTGATGTAGCTTCAGCAGAACCCGTAAACGACCCCGAAAGTCAAGAAGATTCCAACACAGAAAAGACTCCAAAAGGTTCTAACGAAGAAAAACCTGTAGTTCCAGAAGATCCTGACAACGAACCTGTTGTTACACAATGTCCCGAAAACACAACCAACAAAAACCCCAACAACAAAAAACCTGTAGTTCCAGAAGATCCTGACAACGAACCTGCTGTTACACAATGTCCCGAAAACACAACCAACAAAAAGCCTGTAGTTCCAGAAGATCCTGACGACGAACCTGCTGTTACACAATGTTCCGGAAACACAACCAATAACAACAAAAAACCTGTAGGTCCAGAAGATCCTGACAATGAACCTGCTGTTACACAATGTCCCGAAAGCACAACCAACAAAAACCCCAACAACAAAAAACCTGTAGTTCCAGAAGATCCTGACGACGAACCTGCTGTTACACAATGTTCTGGAAACACAACCAATGAAAACCCCAACGCCGAACCATAGTGTTCCGACACAAGAAAAGTTCCAAAAATTTCCGTCAAACACCAATGTTCCAGAAGCTCCAGACGAACCAGCAACAAACCCATCTATTATATATGTCCTTGATCATCTAGTTCTTTGTTTCAACTTTTCCTGCTACTACTTACTACTAGCCCCGATGGCAGCAAATAATGTAGTCCGTTTCCTCGTAAATGGTTTATCCCACTTAATAAAGCTTTATTTAGTTCCAATTAGATACTATCCTTAGCTATAACCATTTGTTACTGTAACTGTCATTGTCTTAATGGTTTTGTTACATTTCCGATCGGTTTTGTCTCAAGGATGTATGCTTAATGGGAATTGTACTTTTATCTAATAAATCAACAAAATGCAGGTTAAAGTTTGTTTTATATTTTCATCGTTCTATAGCAGTGACAGTGATAGTGCCAAAAATTGATGAATCGATTCCAATCAGTGAGTCGACTACGTTTTTACCACTCCCCAAATAAATTATGGCCTTCCCTATAAAAAAAGTCTTACTTGAGGTGCACGTACCCATGTAGTCAAAGGTAAGACGACTAGTGCAGAGAGAGACTTTTCGTGAAACGTTGGGGTTGTTTTATCGAAAAACGGAAGTTACTAAATTAGCCTCAAGAATATACCCAACCCAACCAGGCAGCACAAATAAGAAAAAGAAATCACTCTTCAAATTCCTCCTCCCCAATTTTCAAAGAGAGAAACAAATCCCTTTCGTCTTCCCCTGAAGAAAAAACCCTAAAAAGATCTATCTCACACAGCAATCATCATCACTCCCCTCGGAAAAATCCCCAAAAATCTATCGCCCGTACTCTTTTGTATCCATCTATCTTTATCTGTTCGTTGAAAAACCATGGATGATAGTTGTGCCGTTTGTGCTGAATCCCTAGAATGGGTAGCGTATGGACCGTGTGGTCATCGTGAAGTATGTTCAACTTGTGTTTCTCGTCTCAGATTCATCTGTGAAGATAAGAGATGTTGCATCTGTAAAACTGAATCTGATGTCGTCTTTATCACCAAGGTTAGGGTTTTTCTTTATCTGTTTGGATTCTTGGATTTACATGCAAATTTTGTATTTTTTGAACTAACAACTGTAAATAAATTGTGGGTTTTTGTTGATTTAGGCATTGGGAGATTATACCAAGGTAATATCTGATTTTAAGGTATTTCCATTGGATTCGAGGGAAGGAAAGGTAGGGAATTATTGGTATCATGAAGATTTGGGAGCTTATTTTGATGATTCAGATCATTATAAGATGGTCAAAGCTATGTGTAGACTTTCTTGTAGTGTTTGTGACAATGTGGAGGAACAAAATAATGGACCGCCCAAAAGGAAAGCGAGATTCCGGAACATTGATCAGCTGAAAAGTCATTTGTATCACCAGCATAAGTTATTAATGTGTAACTTGTGTTTAGAAGGAAGAAAGGTAATTAATTATCCAAATTCTACTTGCATTACAAGTGAAACAACCAACAATACTTTTTTAATGATGTTGTTTTTTTTGCTATGTTAGTGGTGTATTTGATAACAAGTATGAATAGGTTTTTGGGTATTCGGTATATACATAACTTGACATGTGCCAAAGTCCTTTTTTGTTTGTTTGTTGTTGATAGTTTTGGTTCTCTACTTAAATTCCTTCTTTAGTGTTGTAACTTGTAAGTAAGCATCCTACATTCCCCACATTATTCATCCAAGTCCAAGTATGGTCTGGCTTAGACTTTTATATCCCTACTAAGCTATCTTTTATTCATTTTCTATGTCATTTTTCTGAATATGGTCTTGATCCTTGAATATTTATTTTTGCTTTTGCTCGAGAAGGATCGAATTTAGTTTACTGTTTGGAGCTACAACTTGTTAGAGGCATCAAACTTGTTTTCTTAGACAGCTATTAGTGATTACTGCAGATGCATATTTTGCTTTCTGTAAGTTTGATCTTTCTTCATGAATCGGTTATTTGTTGCACAACATATATGTCAACTTTCACTAGCTTTGGTTAACAGTGATAGATTAAATAGTTACTTCCTTGTACTGTAAACCAACTGTACGTTTTGTTGTTGAGTTGTGCTTTACATAAAGTACTTTCAAGTTCTACTTTCAGCGAGACATCATACCAACTAGACACTCTTGGCTTTGGGTTTCTTTTCTTTTTTTGTAATACCATACTTTCTGCTGACTTTGGGCACACATGCTGGTCCAGATATTTATGTGTGAACAGAAGTTATATACCAGAGCGCAGTTGAATCAGCATATAAACACTGGAGATTCAGAGGTTGATGGCAGTGAGAGCGAAAGAGGTGGTTTTATGGGGCATCCTGCATGTGAGTTTTGCAAGAGACCATTTTATGGGGATAATGAGTTGTATACACACATGTCTCAAGAGCACTTCACTTGTCACATATGTAAAAGGTATTTTCCTTTTCTAATATGGATAAATTTGGGTGTTAATTTTTTCATTTGAGAGCTCTTAAGTCACTTAAACTATATGATTTTCATGCAGGCAACATCCAGCACAGTTTGATTACTTTAAAGACTATGATGATTTGGAGGCAAGCCTTTCTTCTGCTTATTTATCTTAACATTCTCATTTGATATTTAGCTCAGAACCTTTAACAACTATCTCTTACAGATTCATTTCCGTCAACAACATTTTCTGTGTGAGGATGATGCTTGTCTTGCTAAAAAGTTCGTCGTATTTCAATCAGAATCTGAAATGAAGGTGATTTTGTGTGGATAGGGTTATCAGTATTAGTTTGATGGCTTTCAGCTTTGTGAAGTTCTTCATTCTTTATGCCTTTTCCCCCTCTTGTTTACTGTATTTTATTCTTTTCATTGTTGCAGAGGCATAATGCGGTAGATCACGGAGGGAACATGTCTCGTGCCAAGCGTAATGCTGTGCTACAGGTGTGCTGAGGCTTCTTCGTGTTTTTCTTCTTCATGTCATTTGGCCTTTCTGTCCACAACCTTTGTTTGTACATTATTGCTTGGACTCCAAAAGATTTGATAACTTGCTGTATGTTGGTATACTGTCATCTAATGTCTTT
Source organism: Papaver armeniacum (assembly GCA_023531295.1). Classification (NCBI taxonomy): domain Eukaryota; kingdom Viridiplantae; phylum Streptophyta; class Magnoliopsida; order Ranunculales; family Papaveraceae; genus Papaver; species Papaver armeniacum. The sequence goes on from JAJJWW010008343.1 coordinate 316,191, forward strand.
TTCTTGTTCCTGCACCTAGATCCCAACTAGTTTTAGATATCGCCTCAGAAGTAATGAACAAGATTATCGTCGGGGAAGAGGGCGAGGGCGGGATTCTCACTCTGATTCTCCGGCAGATCAACTTGCAATGGCTATTCAAGCCAGTTTAGAGTCAGCAAATTCAGATAGTAGCACAGCGAGGGACATACCATCCGGTACACAAGCAACTCGTGATCCTGGAGGAACAAGTGAGATTGATGACATTATTCCTCCCATGGAATCATTATCTACTTCAGATTCTGAGCTCTCATCGAGATACTACCAGGCAGTTAGTCAAACAACTAGGAATGGGTCTTTGGCGGAATCAGCCTTCCCTCCACTCGCTGGGGGTTCCAGTACCACTCAGCAGAATTCTTCTGAACAAGGAGGCATGAATACCATGGCTTCACGACTCCGTTCTTCTGGTGTTCATGTTATAAACAGTGGTCAGCCTAGGCCATTAACAAAAGGCCGTGGAGCTACTAAATGGATCTTTCCCTCATTGCCATCATCTAGTTCTGCTAGTTTGCCGTGGCCTACAGCAGCTACTTCTAATGTGCCCTTCAATTCTGCTAGTTCTTCCGTGCCTAAAGCAGCTTCCTCTAATGTGCCTTCTCCAAGTTATATAAGTTCTACTCAAGCTAGGCCTGACACCATTCCTGGACTTGCATCAGGTAGTTCTGGAAGTTCCCGGAATACAGTTAATAACAAGTCTACTCAAGTAAGGCCTGACACAATTCCTGGACTTGCATCATCAGCTAGTTCTGGAAGTTCCCGGAGTACAATTAATAACAAGTCTACTCAAGTAAGGCCTGACACAATTCCTGGACTTGCATCATCAGCTAGTTCTGGAAGTCCCTGGAATACAAGTAATAACAAGTTTACTCAAGCTAGGCCTGACACAATTCCTGGACTTGCATCAGCTAGTTCTGGAAGTCCCTGGAATACAAGTAATAACAAGTCTAGGGTTACTCACTCCACTTCTGCTCCTAATTTAGTGGAGAGAGGTGGATCTTCAGATTCACCTTTGTCAGATTACCCTCCTGTTTTGGCAACAAGGAAGAACAATGGTGTATCCATAAGTAAACATGTGCCTAAGTTAGAAGATGATTTTCCTCCAGTTTCTGCAACAGTGAGGAGCAAGGTTACCATCAGTAAAGAACCTTTGGAGAAGGTAGAAGACTTGCAGATGGCAAACAAGACACTGGTAGAAAGAATACGTTCTGCTCTAGACAATGATGAAGAAAGATATTCTGCTTTTAAGGAAATGTCAGGGGAGTTCAGGCAGGGTGTAATTGGTACACGTGAATATTTATCCTATGTTCAGCAGTTTGGCCTAACACATCTTGTTCTTGAGCTAGCAAGATTATGTCCTGATACTCAGAAGCAGAGGGAGCTCATTGAAAACTACAATGCCATTGTGCTTCAGTCAAGAGCAAGTAGTAATAATAGTTCCAACAAGGGTAAAGGGAAGAACAAACTCGCAGAAGAACCAGATAATTCATTAGCAAATAATGTCATCAGTAGTGTAAGAAAACTGCATGCAAATTATAAACCATCAGAAGAAGATGTGGAAGTATTATCTAAGGATGGCTACCGTACTTCCAAAGGGAAATCCGTTGCTGAAGAGATACTAGGATCTAGTAGTGCCAACCCAAAACCACTTGATTATTCTGGGGGAAGTGTCTCCAAAAATTCAGCTGCTGGCAAGGGAGGTTCAAGTAAGGAGAAAAAGAAGAAGATACCAAAGTTCCAAAGAGTGCGACTGGGTGAAGCAGCATCTTTAGACCTCAATCCTGAACCTGAAGAAGATACACCAGACTCGTTGGATGGGGTTGCAGTACGTGGGGCCTGGCGGAACGGTGGAGGTCAGAAACTTGTGGCGTTGACACAAAGAGGTAAACAAAAATAAGCTAATTCTTTTGGCTAAAAGAAATACTTTTGTGATTGCGGTCTTGCAGCCTCAAGTTGATCTTTTTTTATGTCACGATGGGGCTGTAGAGTTACTGTACCTGAAACACAATTAAAAAGGACTGGTTGTCTTTGCCATCGTACAGCTAGTAGTTAGGATGGGTTATTGTTATAAATCAAAGGTGTTTTTTGGCTCTGTAGCTTGTACTTGCTACTGAGAGATGATTAGCTAAGGGAAAATGTTGATGAAATTAGTGGGTTTTCTGATATTTATCTTTTATGTTGTTTATATTTTGAAGTTGGGTTTAATTTTGTTATATACAAACAGTGCGGAAACAGCTTGATTGAAAATGGGAAACCCAGACTTTTAGGTGGCAATCGTTGTTTTCTTAATTTTACTTCTTCTTAATCAGTGTTTTCTGAATCACTTTAGGGTTTATTTCAGTGCTTGTGTGTTGCAATTTTCCAGGGACCATATTCATAACTCTCCCAGGTGTGCTACTCTTGATAACAAGAAAGATTGTAAAAATATTAGAATCTAATTAATCTTTAAAAAAATTACTTTTGTTTTTTGAAGCAAAAAATATAAAAATAAAAAATAATTACTCCCTCCGTTACTTTTTAATAGGCTGGTTTCTATAAATAAATATTTCAAAAAAATAGGCTGGTTTCCTAATTGGGAAAGTCAAATGTTACTTTAGTTTTTAGGGACCACTTTTCTCTTAATTTCTTTTGATGACAAGTGTCATGTAGACCATTTCACTTTACTTCTTTTGCTGAAAAGTGTCATGGGGACCATTTCAATTCACTTCTTTTATTGACAAGTGTCATGAGATAACTTTCAATGATTAGTTTTCTTAATTTCCTTAATTTTCTCTAAAAATTTTTCTTAATTTCCTTAATTTTCTCTAAAAACCAAACCAGCCTATTAAAATGAGGGAGTACTTGTTTGAAAGCTACATATGGATGATTTTCTTAAAATATGTTTAGATGATTTTCTTTCTGACCACATTATCAAATGAAGAAATTGGAATCAACTGTATGGATTTTCTGGTATTATTTTGAGCAAACCTCATTAACTGATGAATTAGACTGCCTTTGATGCTTAGGTAAACTTTACAAATGAACCTTGAGGTTGAGGGGGCCACATAACTTGGGCTTAAAACCAGATTATCATTTCTCAATCGTATATGACGAAGCTATAAAAAGCTAGAGGTTGTACTATTAGAATCGACCAACCGAGCTAATTCGTTTCCAAGTTGCTCTCCTATACTTCAAAAATCACAATGAAAATCAAAGCTGTTTCTTATCATCATCCTGTGCACTTTGTGCTTCTCCTCTTGTTAGCCATTTCTCCTCACACGATTCTGTCCCAATATGATGCTAATTCACAAGCATTCGAGTTTCTTCGTAATTTTGAAGGATGCAGCAAAGGTCAGGTTGTAGAGGGTTTGAATGAAGTTAAACAGTATCTCAACAAGTTCGGGTACACAACGGATGTCATGACCCCGGTTGAAACGCAACACATGAATGAAGACGTGTTTGATGACGTCTTGGAATATCAAATCCAAACGTATCAATCCAATTATCATTTGGAGGTCACTGGAATTTTAGATGCTCAAACGGTGAAACAGATGATGGTGCCCAGGTGTGGAGGCTCAGACACGGTGTATAGTACAACCTTCATGGGATACAATGAGAATAGGCAAAAGAGAGGCTCGATAGCTATCAACGCGGTTTCAGATCACAGTTTCTTTCCTGAAAACCCAACAAAAATCTGGTCGAAAACAGAACTCACTTATTGATTAAGCAACGTTGACACTCAAATGTTAGAATTTGTTTGTGCACGGGCTTTTGAGAAATGGGCAGCTGTAAGTGATTTCAATTTTGAAAAAAGCTCTGATGCTGATGAGGCAGCTGACATTCAGATTGAATTCCGCAAAAGAGATGATATTGGTGACGATCGCATGGATGGTCCTGGTGGAATTCTGGCTTATGCTTTTGCGCCATCTGATGGAAGGATTTACTGTGACGCAGATGATGAATGGAGGGCTAATCCATGGTCAAACATGAACGACTTAGAATCAGTTACTATGCATGAGAGAGGACATGTATTGGGCCTGGGACATAATTTCGAACCAAACTCGGTCATGTTCCCTTTGTTCCCAGTTGGAACCACAAAGAGGCATCTTCATGGAGATGATGTGCAAGCAATACGAGCTTTATACGATTTCTGATCAATTCCTCTATCGATATAATAATGATGCATACTAAATGATCTTATAAGTAAATAATATGCACTTAAATGCTGCGCAGTTCATTATAGATCTATATGCCATACTCTCCACTTCTTTCCAAATACTCTCAAATGAGTCAAGTTACATTAAAAAAAAGTTCCAACATACTACATGAACAGCGAACTTAATAATAACAAATGAATTATCCTGGGTTCACTGAAAGTAGCGAAGTATTTGATGGATTCATACCAGACTATACACAATCCAAATTTCCATGTCAACGACCATAGTTTTGAGTAGTAACGACTTTACATTGTTTTTTATTCATATGAACAGCCAAACTCTAAACTAACGAACTGGTCTTGTACAACTTTAACCAAAGGTTTTCTCGCTGCTGTAGCACATGTATAGGAACCCATCTTTGTCTTTCGAGGATTCGTAAACAGAAGTCATGAGAGTGGCTGCAGAAAAACAAAATCAAAAGTATGCAAACCATTAAGATTAAGAGAATGCATTACTAAGTTTTGAACAAAGTAACAAAGCGTTACAGAAGTCAGATTCCAGTGTTACCTGTTTGGGGTAAGGTTTCGTTAACAAACACAAAGAGGGCTTTCCCTGGGGTCAAGCGAAGTCTACCGCTTAAAATGTGGATGAATTGCCCAACGGACATGTCCCTGGGAACCAAATATCTGGAAAAAAAAGAAAGATAAGAAACAGTCAAAACAGCTACTTACCATCATCAGAAAAGTGAAAAGCGGGAAGCTACTTCATTCAAGCTAAGACTGTTGTATTATCAACAGATTTTTGTTTTATTTTTCAATGTAAATATTTATCAAGTACTACATAATTTTCCATGCTGGCAACAATAATCATCTAATATAATAGAGATGATTTACGGTGGCAAAGACCTCAGGGTGAGTCAGGTCTGTGTTTACTGTTTACAGATTACTAGCTTTGATTCAAAATAAAAAGCAAAAACATGCTAGCTCCCCAGCTGTATTATAGTTATTACCAACACATATCCTTTCATCTAGCAGATGTCATAAACTCATAATTTTGCTGAAAAATCATGCTAGCACCCTTTAGAAATAAATGTACAACTCATACAGTAGAGTCAGGTAAAACCAGTCTAAAAGCATTTTACTCATACCCCCTGCATTCAACTAAATTAAGAAAACTGTTCTACTGTTAACGGATCTAGATATCCAGATCATCGAGTGTATAAATTCTGACCTACACCATGCAGTGATCATGGCAGATCAAAATGAGATGACTAACTGATGCAAACTACACATAGTCTGCCACCAAATTCGGTGTTTGTCTAGAACGTAAGGTGAAGTAAACAATCTTTAATCCATAACTAGAACATACTTTTTCTTTTCCATCTGAGGAAGGTCAGAACTTGAAAACCGTTCAGCAATTACCTGCAGATAGCATTTTCACAAACAAATCAATAAAAAGAAGGTGAAAGATAATAGGAGAGCAATATGACAGGATATGCTAACACAATCGAAGATTTGTATGCCTTTACTGGTTCCTCTCACTTGTTCAACTTGGCTAGCTAGCAAACCATCCTCCATACTAAGCATAAGGTGTGGGATAAACTTCCCCTGCACATGGCAGTGGCCACCATACAATATTTTGTGTGTTCCCATTTGGAGTCCAAATAACAAGACTCTTTTGATACTGGTTTTCTACCAGAATCTAAAATTCTCCAAACTAGCTTCTTTATATTCGCTATTATAAAATATGCTAATTCTGACAATGCTAGTTCATGATCAAAAAGTAGTTGACTAGTAGTTGAACTTTTCACTGTATATTACAAACGAGTAATGAAACACTAAATCGAATGGTACATATACTATAATCAGACTAAATGGTACATATACTATAATCAGACTAAATGGTACATATACTATAATCAGACTAAAGATCGATATGGGTTTCTCTAGATTTCTCTTCATCGGAAGAAATCGAGCTGAATTGACAACAAAGCATAAAAAGGGAGGTTTGTTTATGACTTTATTGGAAGTAATTAAAAGTCAATGATTATCAACATACCGGAACTCGATCAGGATATTTGCTGATGATATCTGATGATTCCTTAACACGTTCATCTGCAATTATATCAAACACCAAAGAAGAATCAAATTAGGGAGAAAGGTCGAATTTTTTCAATTGAATAAAAGAATTTTGTGATTTATTGATGAAGAGTTTAAATACAAACCGAATGTAAACTCGTCTTTGAATGAGGTGATCTTGCCCATCACGGAAGTGAATGAAATTAGGGATTTTTTGTTTGTTTATTTGAAGGAATTCGTTGTTAGGGTTTCGGATTCTGATTTTGGCGTGGAAGTTAGTTGAAGAAGAAGTAATATACCTCTGTTTTTTAATTCCGTCACGGAGACGTGGGAACGGGATAAGATATTAAATGGGGTTTATTTTCACCCCTAGGTTATATTTTAGCGTCTAGGTCATAATTTTTGTCTAGAATTGTTTTTAGGTCCAAATCAACACCAGGTTTGACTGTCTTGACCGTCCATGAAATAATTTTCTTTTTCTTTTATGCAAAAAATAATTTAATTAAAAGTTCAGAGGATAAACCCTCCATCTCTAACAAAAGTTGAGCCTGAATACAACTAGGAGTATTGTTAGACCATTCTTTAGTGGTACGCGGAAAAACTTAGACGGCAATCCTCCGAAAGGGAGGCAACCTTTAAAGAGAGAATGTATTCAAGTCCATGCTAATTTTGTTTTGCTCTTTTGTTTGGGACATAATAACACTTCCAATTTTTATTGTTCTGAAAACAAGAAATAACATCTCTAATGAAATAGCCTCCACTATGACCCTTGAATCAGTTTCAAAGTTAACTACTTCCAACTTCAACTTATGAGCCCAATGAACAACTTCTCAAACAGCCTGAAATTCCTTCTTTTTCACTTGATAAACCCTCCATCTCTTTGGGCTTATTGTGACCATTCATTGCAACCTTTGAGAGAATGTCAGTAATTTTGTTTTGCTCTTTTGTTTGGGACATAATAACACTTCCAATTTTTATTGTTCTGAAAACAAGAAATAACATCTCTAATGAAATAGCCTCCACTATGACCCAATTAACTCCTCTTGGTCACCTTTCCTTCCACTTGCTTTGGGCGCAACATAGCCGCAATTTTCTTAATTTCTTAATATTAGACCAGTTCCACCCCATTTAGTAATATTAAATGGTTGAAAAAAATTAAAAAGAAAAATTAGAGTAAAAGTGCCATTCATATGAGGTAGTCATCTAAGATTTCTCTTAGCTTCACTAGAGACAAGCCTATTGTTTTTTTTAATCACCGGTGTAGACTGATCTATATGGAGGTTGGTAATTCTAATAACCCGTTGCTGAGGAGACAGAAGTTTATCTTCGAACACTTTAGAATATCTTTCTTGCCATAATGCTCATGCAGTAGTTGCTCTCTTAATCATATCCTCATCGGTGATGGTTTTATTTCTGAACTGAGCAAACCAGGAAGTAAAAATATGAGTGATATTGTCATCTTCATTAAATTTTAAACCACTAACAACAAACCATATAGCTCTGGCATATTCACAGTGAAGCAAAACATAAGAAGATGACTCAATATTCATGTTGCAGATATGACAAGATTTATCCTTTGAAAAGGCGAGGGTACCCAAATATACCTCAAGCTAAAACTTTTCCTACCTATAAGTCCTTTCTCCGAAAGTGATTGTCTATGGACAGAGTCGAGACAATACAACTAATCGGTTCACACTTCGTGTGATCGTCTATGGATACGAGATCGAGACAATACAACAACGAAGTATGTTTACTTGATAAAAAGGTTCGGACTTAACCAAACACAATAGGATTGCTTATCAAGTAAATAGGAATTAACGTTTGTGTAATTTACTTTAATTATAATAAAACAATTATAATGCGGAAAATAAAAGTAAATGACACATCAAGATTTTGTTAACGAGGAAACCGCAAATGCAGAAAAACCCCGGGGCCTTGTCTAGAATTGAATACTCTCAGGATTAAGCCGCTATACAAAATCAAACCAACTTCGTATAGTTGAGACCAAGCAACTAAACCTATAGTTCACCTAGTTCCGTCGGTATTCCCACACCTCCAACTTATGAATAAGTCACGTACTTGGAACAATTCCTTTGGTTCGTATTCCAAACAGTAAAGGAACAACAAATCTGTTTGGTGGCAACTCTCTTTAACCAAGTGATGTGAGTTCGACAAAGGCTCTTCTGTTTATCTCAATAAACTCCTTCGTCAGGTTCTTATATCTATCTTATTCTCAACTACCAAAGGTAATTGTTAAGATTTTACAATCAATACTTTTAATCACAAAGAATTGTATTGATGCAGATCTACACAACTAATCTATCTAATCTACCACAAGGATAAACCGATTATAGTTGGATCCTCTATACCGAAACAAGAATTGTGCACACCAAAGATTATGAACCCCAAATCATAAATCTTCAATATCTTCTTTGTCTTCATATCTTCTTAGATCTTCAATAAACGCCTGCACATAACAACTTGAATCTCTTGTGATCAATCACGCACAGAACGGAGTCTGTTAACAATGGATTATCACAAGACGTCTTTAGATCTACAAACAGTCTAAAGATCCCTTTTGAAACTTCGATCTAGTTTGAGTGAATCTTATATCAGAAGAGAAGATTCTCAAGCATAAACAAACTAGGTGCAATCAAATCTCAACCACCGTTAGTCAATCAAATCAATCGAAAACACAAGATAAACCGCAATTATCTAGTTTCCCACCAACGGTACTAATAGAGCTTCTCAATCTCAAAGAAGACTTTAAACTGAGCGGCCGTAAGAGCTTTCGCCTAATTAGGTTACTCTCCTCTCCGAATAGGCGGCTTCACCAGTAACAACACAACCGAGAAAGTTCGATGTCACAAAGGATTAGTTTGTTAGAAATGAAAACTTCAAGTATTTATAGACAAGGAAGTTTGGAAACCAAGGAATTTCCAAAACCGAAAATATTCTCAAGATATGCAATATATTCCAAATTCGGTTTCCATAATTCCTGGAAATGCTCTATCCAAAATATTGACCGAAAATCTCTTTGGAAAATCTCAACTAGTAAATGCACATTACTAATTCTCATTTTCCTAAAATAAAATTAAAAACCTTAAATAAAATATTCTTAACTTATTTATGTTTCGATCCTGGGATTTCCTTCCTTTATCTATTAAGGAATAACTTTGAACAATTAAAGATAAGCGTCATTGCACATGTTCAAAGTATGTCGACATCCTTACTCTGTAAATCCTCTTTCATACTTACAATCTTGAAACCGATTTGCCACACTTCCAAACAAGTATAGAATTGGTTCATATGACTTTCAAGAACTATGTGATTGATCAAGAACACTCAATCACCAATCATAGGTTTAACGGTTCTACCAAAATAAGTTTAGGTTCTACCTCCATGTGAGTACTGTGCATAGTCACACTAGCTTTCCAGAATTCGGTTGACTAGGTACTAGGATCGGTTCCCCACATATATATGGTATCTAACTTGAATATGTTGCACATGTCCATAGGATCGGTTCCCCTTTGCCTAAAAACGTGTTGCACATGTCCATGGGATCGGTTCCCCTTTCTGCTAAAACATGTTGCACCTCATACAAGGATCGATTCCCCTTTGTGATGTGTTGCACCTCTTACTAGGATCGGTTACCCTTTACCCAGATTCGGTCTTACAAAATCACAAACTCGATCATACCATCTCAGGTGATTACTTAAGATCGGTTTCACTAATAAAAGTCATACCAATACAAAAGTCAGGCCTTTATGAATAGTTTTACCAAGAACACAAACAAGTCATGAGCGGTTATACTAATCACACATATTGGTTGTTCACAAGATATGCAATGAATAACAATACCAATAACGCCTGGCGATTTCCTTTTCGATTCACAAACCAAGTTCATGAATTTACTTCCTTAAAACACATGTAAAACATTGTTTCCTAGGATGAAATCCTCACCTCATACCCATACATAATCGCAATAGCATTTAAACGATTATGTCGATGTCTTATATACAAAGTTTAATGGTTAAGCAATAAACCTCGTATTGTATTCCTTAATACTATGTCTATCTAGAGTGTTCATGCTTCGCAGTTTTGTTTTCAATATGCACGACTTGAAAGATACGTTAGGGAATGAAACAGTTCAAGTCAAATATCACTAACCTCAAGTGGAAGGATGATGTTGTCGTTGTAGCTTCTTACTTCTTCACTTCTTCACTTCTTCAAGTCTTCGCAATACTTGCAATGTCTCATATGCTAATACTTTCAAGCTAACCTATACGAAGTTGACTCTAGTACATAATCAAGCGACTCTTTAAATGAGTTTTCATTCACTAAAATATGACAACCAAACTTGACATACCAACGTTTGGTGGGTTCAACCGAGCTATTCTCTAACATCCTTATCTTGGACAAATCTAAATATCTTCTGTCTACTAGGAAGAATATCTTGGAGGCACTTCCAAACAAAGTGCTTTATTTTAGGAATAATAAGAAGTGCCCAAAGAGTTTTGAAAGCTTCCTTACTCTCTGGAGAAATATCTAAAACCCCGTGCTTATTCTCATAGATCTTCTTCTAAACAGATTTAACAGTAAATTTTCCATTCTTCTCCAACTTCTATATTAAGGAATCTTTTTGTTGAGTATGAATAGAAATAGTAGAGATTGGAAGATCTACTTCATGATTGAATAAATCATACAACAGACTTAGGTTCCAACATTAAGTTGCAGGATAGAATAAATCTTTAACCAAGACATAACTGGTTGGATTAACTGCATTGATCTTTGGCCGAGGAGGAGAATCAAGACCAGGAATCCAATCATCTGCCCAAATCCTAATATTAGAGCCATTACCCAAAAGTCATTTACTGTTGTTTTTAATAAAGGGAATTTTAGCAGATATACCGTTCCATGCATATGAAGAATCATCTTTCACACTGTGGTTAAAAATATCACCATCGGGATAATATTTTTCCCCAAGATCTCTGGAGCATAAATCCTCCTTATTAGTGCAGAGTCTCCAAACAGATTTAGCTAGAAGGTCCTTGTTGAAACACTCAAGATCCCTAAAGCCTAAACCACATTCTTCTTTATCTTTACTGAGATTACTCCAGGAAATTAATTATTGCTCTTTTATTTGTATCTTTTTTCCTCCAAAATTTTCCTTGAATTGAGTTGAGAGCCTTAATGGTTTGATATGGTAACTTGAAAGAAATCATATGATGAACATGTAAAGCATTCAACACATGCTTGACCATCACAGTTCTGCCTGCTTCTGAGAGACTAATGAAGTTCCATTTAAGCAATATGTTCTCCATTTTATTAACCAAAACTGAAAAAGGTACATTTTTATTTCTGCCAATGAAAAAAGGCAACCCAAGTTATCTCTCTTTTGAATCCATTATTGGCACCTGAAGAATACCAGAGAGTGTTTGAAAAACTGAGGGGCTCATATTATTACTGAAGTATACTGAAGTTTTAGAGAAGTTTATAACCTGACCACTGCACTTACTGAATTCAGAAATGATTTCAAGAAGATATCTGGTTTGTGTCAAATTAGCCTTACAAAGAAGAAGGCAATCATCAGCAAATAGTAAATGGTTAATCTTAGGAGCTCTTCTTGAAATTTTAACTCCAGTGAGTAATTTATCTTGTTCACAGTAAGCTAATTTCCTGGATAAATCCTCCGTAGCAATGATGAACAGAAAAGGTGATAATGGATCACCTTGTCTGATTCCTCTAGATGGATGAAAAGGTTTACAGGGTGAACCATTGAGAAGAACTTCGACCTCAGTAGTGCTTATGCACTGAAAAATTAAATCACACCACTTCTTGCAGAATCAAAATTTCTTGAGAACATTCATGAGAAAGGACCATTCCAGCCTATCAAAGGCTTTGGACGTGTCCATCTTAAGAGCCAATGAACCTCCCATTCCTTTTTTCCTCTTCATACTATGGACATTTCTTGAACAAGTGAAATGTTTTCACTTATTAATCTCCCTGGTACATAGGCTTCTTTCATAAGAGATTATACTGATGATATGCTTTTTCATTCTTCTTGCAATAATTTTAGAAATTATTTAATAAGAAGTATCGCAAAGAGCAATGGGCCTGAAATCTCCTGGTTTATGAGGAGTGTGATAGACACATTTTTGTGTTTGATTTAATCTCAATTGTATATTTTGTTAGTGCTCGATTTTGTATTTATTATGGCTTTTTGTGTCTTTGTAGGTGTTTTTGGAGAAATACACTTGTGCGGAGAAATTGGCTCAAAAGGTGGAATTTGCGCACCCGGGGGACGCGTGTTATTCGGACCCCTCAAATGGATAAGGGGCACCCATACGATAAGGGGTAACCCATCGTTATTTGCACCCCAGTGCATCCCCAAAGGCGTCTGCTAAAGGCACCCCTAATATGGTTAAGGGGACTCCACCTTCTTCCACACGTTCAAATATTTTGGCGGGAAAAGAATTACAGAATTACATACTTGCGTACTTTTGTTGTGAAGAATGTAGGCGAGTTTTACTTGGATTTTCTTGCTGGATAGGTTTGCTTTGGGCCTATTTTGCGAAAACAGGATGGCTAATGGGTTTTGAATCGGAGAAAAAACAAGGGATCTTGGAGTGATTCTCGTTAAATCAGGGAAGTAATTTATCTCGGGTTTTGTTATGGTCTATTCCATATTTAAAAGATTTGGTCGAAGATTTACACGGAATAGGATTGATATCACCATGTTACATCCAAACAGGGGTGATAAGTATTTAGCATGCGAGGAAAAAGGTAATCTCGATAAAACAGGGACGGTTGGATATTCTCCGGTGTTGAGTTTTAAAACTAGAAAGTACGTGGAGAATAAGGGAGATTATTTCCTTTGATTAACTTGAATATTCTGGAAACTCAGAGCCGCGTACCAACATAGAAATAAAGAGAGAATGTATGAAAGGTCGTAACTTTCGGGTGAAAGAAAAAAGAAGATAACCGGAGATATTCTTGAGATTTAGTCGACCTGTGGGGTATATATACGAGTGCTGAGGTTCATAGAAGAGGAGTCGAGAGATTGGAGACCTTGGGGTACGCTACAGAGGATTAGGAAAGCTGCAGAGGAGTTGTAGCAGCAGCAGGAAGAAGAAGAAGAGAAGGAGTTGCAGACGACACTAAATAAGTGTCGTTCTCAAGAACCCTAGAACACGAAGAACATAAGATGCACGAAGAACGGTCGCAGAAAACTATCGTTTTTCCACAACAGAACCCTAGTATCGTTTAAGAGGAAGACTTATTTCTTCTGTAACAGTCTTTTTGTAACGCCTTTTCAGCGTTGCAAACTGTCTGAGTCATTAGTTTTCTCTTGTTTTTCACCTATTTGAGCTATGAACAACTATTTTGAGCACGTGAATAATATGAGGAGCTAAACCCCAACACTGGGATGACGGAGGAAGCCATATTTCATGCGTGTGGTAATTATATTTAATTCTTTTATGACTACTTGCACTATTATCAATCGTTTTATGATTTTTCTTAATTGATTGTGATGTCATATGATGATGTATGCTTGGTCTAAGTGCTTTTGATGAGTCATGCTAGTGATTTACAGTCAATCTTTTAAGAATCAACCTTGGCAAAGAATTAGAGTCAGTATTATTTGAGCTATAATTGTTTGGAATAAATATATGAATCGCATTAATGAGTTTATGGTGGAATCCCGAGTCTCAGTATCTCTCGATTTTTGTGACAAACTTGTGTATATATTTTAGTTTTAAGTCTGAAATCAAATCTTTACAAGTCTGAGTTGAACGAACTTTTACTACCACTTTCTACAACTTTAAAATCACATCAATTTTTGGCGCCGCCGACGCGGACTTGTATTTAGGTTTTAGGTTTTAGAGTTATTTCTATTTTTATTTTTTTTTATTTTTTGTTCTTTTTTAAGCCTTTGGTATTTTTCGATTCTTTTCAGATTTGGAGCCAAGCTACAAGGAAACAAAAATTGCTATAAAAGGAAAGCATCGCCAAATAAGGAAAGAAAAGAGGAGTCCAAGGAGTGAAGAAGAAGATTTTGTATATAATTATTTTGTTTTATTTTTTTAGAAACTGTAAATAGGGTTTTATTTTTGTAAATTTTCTTTTTCTTTTTGGACATTTTTATTTTTGGACACTTTTTGGACTTGGACTTTATTATTTTAAACCCTAAGGAAGGGTTAAAAATTAAATATAAACTGTTTGCAGGGAAGGACGACAGTTACGATACTGTCTCGGCCCCTCGGGTTCGTACACCGACATCGAAGTCGGTGGCCTGAGTCGACTTCAACGGTTCATCGCCCGTCTGGTACGGGAGGTAAGACTCTATCCACCCACGAATCCCCTGTCAGTGGGTTTTATTCTGTGTGACAACTCACACCCCTGCAAATAGAATGTCGAACTGGTATTACAATAGCCAATACAACGAATATCCGACTGAGTTTCAAAATGGACGTTACTACTTTGACCATAGTGTGAATAGTGGTTGGGAACATCAGCCTTTTCAAGGTTATGGCTCATACCATGATGAGCACAATTACTATCCACACACGCACGGGTCATACGAGCAAAATTCTTATATTTCTCCTTTAGAAGAGTCTCTTAGGAAATTAGAGGAGTCGACACGTAAGTTAGCTAAGATGAATAACTTAGTTTATGACGAAAGAGAACTTTCTTTAGAAGAATCCCTCAAGATGATAGCGGAGACGAACGAAAGAATTACTCGAAATAATCTTGAATTCCAATACAGTGTTTCCAATAATACCCTTGAAAATGAGGATAGTTATTTGCAAAATCAAGATGACGAGGATAAAATTGGTAACACTACTTGTTTAGATGAGGTTCAACCATTTTCATGTTATTATAATGATGATTATGATGAGGATAGTGCTGATGAAGAATTTGAAATAAGTAGGCATAGTGATCAGGAATTTGTTACTCCAATTGAGCTTAATAATGATAATGTTTCTAGTTAAAATCCAAATAATTTTAATAATTATTCACCTATTCAAAAGGACGAGGATTTGACTAGAGATACCACCGTTTTAGACGATGTAGTATTTCCTTTTGATTACGAAGCCGATAATGGTTTAGAGGAACGAGTTTATTATGAGAATAATGTTTTAGAGTCTAGCGATTTAGAAACATTAGTCTTAGACAAAGAAAATGAACTCGTAGAGATGAGTGAGGATGAACCTGACTTAGAAGAATCAATTGACCATTTTCAGGAATCAGATGACCTTGAAATTAGGGAAGTTGTGACTAGTCTTTCTAGAGACACTGAAAACTCTAAGTTTGGGGGTGATTACCATTCTCCATGTGCCTTAACTCTTAGAAAGGTCCCTCACTTGGGACTTGACATATGTGCCTCAACCATTTTAAAAGATTATCTTCATACACGTTTTCCTGAACCTAGTGATGTCCATAGGGAAGTTCAGTTGTCAGAAACCCATCCTGTGGTTGATGTGGTTAGCCCAGGCTATGATACCCATATTGATTTTGTTTTCCCACCAAATATTTTTCAACCAATTGTGGGAATGTATAAGTTCAAAATGTGTCAATTATTAAGTTCTGAGACCAAACCTAATTATTTTAGGAAAATAGAAACGACACATTGGATTAAGAATGACCATTACTCTCATTGTGGTCAACTGTGTGAGTCAAATCTGATTGACTTAGAGGATCCTCAATTATTCAGGTTATTATTATGTGCTTGTAAGTTCTTATTTGAGTTTTTACAGACTTTACAACCTGAACCGGATCTTAGCTTTGAGGAATTCCAGCCCATGAAAATATTTTATTTGGACCCAGTTATAGAACCTGAACCTGAACCACAGCTAGATGTAGTTGTCTTAAATAGGAAACTAGACAAGGGTGTGCTTTATTTGTTTATTTTCTTGGCAGGTTGCAGATTCCTTTTATTTGTGATAGCTCTATTTGGTTTTGATGACCCACAGAAATTTCGGCTATTACTTTATGATTTTATAAGGTGACTAATCCCTTCGTAGTCTGGCTGAAGACGTTAAACTTAGCACTTCTTGGGAGGTAACCCAACATTCATGCGACACGGTAATATCTTTCCTTAACTCTTTTTGCTTCAAATGGTAACAGTTTCTCCTTGTTCATGCTTTTAATTTTATCTTTAGAACATTGAGGACAATGTTAGATTTAAGTTTGGGGGTATGGGAGAAACTTTTTAGTTGCAGTTGCATTAATAAACTCCAGAGCCTAGAAATTTATGCTTATTAAGGATGGCACTAACCAATCTAAGTGGATGGAAGCATCTTGGTTGTAGGAGTTGAGGAACCAATCTGATTAGATGGAAGCATCTAAAGAGTCTATTCATAAAAGCACAGAGCTCAGGTGTTAGAATTAAAGAAAAAAACATGGTAGTTTCGCCATATCTCGTTGAATCCTTTTCACTTCTATTTTTTGTTTTCTTCAAAATATGTTTGTCTAAGTGATTAGGTGGGGCTCACGATTCAAGTTGTTACCACTGCTAGGGTGAAATAGAGTGATTGAGATACAAAAAACAAAAAAAAGTGAAAAAAAAAAAGAAAAAAAGAAAAAAGAAAAAGAAAAAGTGAAAAAGAAAAAGAAAAAAAAAATATTAAAAAAAAAAAAAAATTGAGACCAGACCATCTGACCAACCGGAATAAATTCAATAAAGTCGACCACTGGAACCCTTGTATATGCCAGTTGTGTTGACCTAGAGTTAGGATTATCGACCACTGGTTCCCTTGTATATACCAGTGTGTTGATATTAGTCAGACTAGTATCTCAATCCATTAGGATAGGTTCATCTTGGCAGTGGCCTTCAGACAGATATGAGAAACACCATTCACCTAGTCAACATCAAAACCATCTATGTTTTTCTGTATCCATCTCTTAATCTATCCATGTGATTGGTTGACTCCGGTTATGATGTCCAGAAACTATCTGAGTAGAGCTCTGTCACTTATATATGAATTTTAGTATGCTTGAGTGCAAACTCGTGTACAGCAATTGGAATTTCGCATCAGGGTACTTCCTCTTGTAGTCAATAAGTATGCCAACCAAGGAGATTCTTTAATGCTTTCCAAGGTTCTGCGTAGATAGCTAGGGTCTGGAGTATAAAGGTTTTGTGGGTATATCTCTTGTAAACCCTCCCGAGACTATAACTCGGCCACTAGGGCCACCTAGGGGTTTAAAGGCTTATTGCATACGCTAAATGCAATCGACGATGCCTGCGACAGTGAGTTAGGATTTTATTTTATTTTTGCTCGAGGACTAGCAAATAATAAGTTTGGGGGTATTTGATAGACACATTTTTTTGTTTGATTTAATCTCAATTGAATATTTTGTTAGTGCTCGATTTTGTATTTATTATGGCTTTTTGTGTCTTTGTAGGTGTTTTTGGAGAAATACACTTGTGCGGAGAAATAGGCTCAAAAAGTGGAATTTGCGCACCCGGGGGACGCGTGTTATTCGGACCCCTCAAATGGATAAGGGGCACCCAGACGATAAGGGGTAACCCATCGTTATTTGCACCCCAGGGCATCCCCAAAGGCGTCTGCTAAAGGCACCCCTAATATGGTTAAGGGGACTCCACCTTCTTCCACACGTTCACATATTTTGGCGGGAAAAGAATTACAGAATTACAGACTTGCGTACTTTTGTTGTAAAGAATGTGGGCGAGTTTTACTTGGATTTTCTTGCTGGATAGGTTTGCTTTGGGCCTGTTTTGCGAAAACAGGATGGCTAATGGGTTTTGAATCGGAGAAAAAATAAGGGATCTTGGAGTGATTCTCGTTAAATCAGGGAAGTAATTTATCTCGGGTTTTGTTATGGTCTGTTCCATATTTAAAAGATTTGGTCGAAGATTTACATGGAATAGGATTGATATCACCCTGTTACATCCAAACAGGGGTGATAAGTATTTAGCATGCGAGGAAAAAGGTAATCTCGATAAAACAGGGACGGTTGGATATTCTCCGGTGTTGAGTTTTAAAACTAGAAAGTACGTGGAGAATAAGGGAGATTATTTCCTTTGATTAACTTGAATATTCTGGAAACTCAGAGCCGCGTACCAACATAGAAATAAAGAGAGAATGTATGAAAGTTCGTAACTTTCGGGTGAAAGAAAAAAGAAGATAACCGGAGATATTCTTGAGATTTAGTCGACCCGTGGGGTATATATACGAGTGCTGAGGTTCATAGAAGAGGAGTCGAGAGATTGGATACCTTGGGGTACGCTACAGAGGATTAGGAAAGCTGCAGAGGAGTTGTAGTAGCAGCAGGAAGAAGAAGAAGAGAAGGAGTTGCAGACGACACTAAATAAGTGTCGTTCTCAAGAACCCTAGAACACGAAGAACATAAGACGCACGAAGAACGGTCGCAGAAAACTATCGTTGTTCCACAATAGAACCCTAGTATCGTTTAAGAGGCAGACTTATTTCTTCTGTAACAGTCTGTTTGTAACGCCTTTTCAGCGTTGCAAACTGTCTGAGTCATTAGTTTTCTCTTGTTTTTCACCTATTTGAGCTATGAACAACTATTTTGAGCACGTGAATAATATGAGGAGCTAACCCCCAACACTGGGATGACGGAGGAAGCCATATTTCATGCGTGTGGTAATTATATTTAATTCTTTTATGACTACTTGCACTATTATCAATCGTTTTATGATTTTTCTTAATTGATTGTGATGTCGTATGATGATGTATGCTTGGTCTAAGTGCTTTTGATGCGTCATGCTAGTGATTTCTGATCAATCTTTTAAGAATCAACCTTGGCAAAGAATTAGAGTCAGTATTATTTGAGCTATAATTGTTTGGAATAAATTTATGAATCGCATTAATGAGTTTATGGTGGAATCCCGAGTCTCAGTATCTCTCGATTTTTGTGACAAACTTGTGTATATATATTTTAGTTTTAAGTCTGAAATCAAATCTTTACAAGTCTGAGTTGAACGAACTTTTACTACCACTTTCTACAACTTTAAAATCACATCAGTCCACCTTAGGAATTAAAGAGAATCTTGTTCTATTAATTTGTTTTTAAAGAAAACCAGCAGAGAAGAAACTTTACGCCATGAGGATAAGATCTTCCTTAATTATGTTCCATGACATAACAACGTCATAAATCTCTTCTTCTTGAGGGATTTGAAGTAATTCTTCATTATCTGTTGTAGTGATATAAGAATGAATATGTTGGAGGAAACCTTCACTGTCTTCAACACCTGTACAAGTGCTTATGTTCTTGAAGTGCCGAGTAAGAATATTCTCAAGAGTATCTCTTTCATTACACCAAATACCATAAGGAGACAGTAGACTGTCTATTCTATTTCTAGCTTTCCTTCTATTTGATCTTGTATGGTGATATTTAGTGTTTTTGTCCAAGTCCTTGAAGTACTTATATTTTCCTTGCTGCTTCCATAATGAATATTCAATAGTATCCCATTTATGTATTTCAGCTTCTAGTTTGATGACTTTCTCTGTACCATTTGCATTCACATCTTTTTGCTGTAGAGAAGTAAGTTGCTCCTTGAGGTGAGTAATAGTTTTCTGGATATGACCAAAAGTATTTCTATTCCATAAGGATAACCTTCTCCTAGTATTGTACAGTTTATTAACAAATGAAAAAAGCTGCGGAACCAGGAACATTAGCACTCCAAGAAGACTCAATTTCATACACACATTTAGAGTTATGAAGACAAGTTTCAAATAATTTCCAATTTTTCCATTTCACATTAACATTATGATATAACTGAAGTAGAAAAGGGGAATGATCAGAACCATTTTGAGAAACATGAGTGAGGCTAGAATCAGGATAAGCTAAAGACCACTCACTATTGACTAGGGCTCTATCCACTCTAGTTTTAGTTCTACCAGTGCCATGACTATTACTATTCCAGGTAAAAGGATTGCCATTAAAACCTAAGTCACTAAGATCAGAGTCTCTTAACTTTTAGATAATCGGATCAGAACTACTACTAGAACTGGCAACATGATTGAGTTTGTCATCTTCACTGAGTGTAATGTTTAAATCACCAATTACAAACCAAGGAATATTAACACTCTGACTAGGATCCCTAATGTAATCCCATTGTTCATCTTGTTTATCCTTGTAAGGAGTACCATAAATACAAGAAAGAAACCATTCACCCTTAGAAGGGTCATTAAGAATTAAATCATGAATCATGTTTGGACTAGTATGAACAATGTTAAGATGAAAACCATCTTTCCAGAGGAGGAGAAGACCACCAGCTTGGCCAATAGAGGGTACATAACAAGTAATAGGGTAGCTATACAATTTTGAAAAGTTTAAAACTCTATGGTCATCTTGTTGAAACTCTATTTATTGATTTTTGGCAGAGCAGGGACTATGGGATAGACTCTTAAAACAGTCTATTCCTTTCAAAATGAAAAACAGTCTAGCTGAAAGAGTGTAAAATTCACCGTGGGATACAATAATAATAGACTATATGGCAAAATATTTGTCTTTTTTCAATCATTTTAGTTTCATAAGGCTAGGGCTGTCAATGGGATACCAAATTTCGATAGTCGTTACCGGTAATCCGAGTTCCTATAGGTAATTTTCCACCATAACGGTAATCAAAAATTAGTAAAGAATTTTTGTCGGTAATTATTGCCTTAACGAAACGGTATCAGCTGAGGCACATACCGGTTGGTTAACCACCGACACCGATAACAGTATTTTATCTATATATGTATTTACAAGTAACGGTAATTATTTTCCAAGGATGCAACTATTTTCGAATATATTATTTTTTTACAAGAACATGTAATTAAGCAAATTTGGAACATTTGTATGTGATTACTTTGTGTTTGGCATGGATTTTGAACCGAATGCTTCTTATTTTGAACTGAATTTTGGTCTGAAAAACAAGTTATGTAGAACTATGTCATATAACGGTATTTATCAGTAATTTTACCGGTATCCGATAACCTAAACCAAACGGTATCGGTTAGGATTTTGAGAATTCCGCCGGAAATTATCAGTATCGGAATTCTGGTAGAAATCATCGGTAATGGTACCGACTAAGCCAGTTACCATTTCGATAGGTTTCGTTGACATCCCCACATAAGGCAAATTGTTTGCCTTTATTTTTCATTTTAGTTTTATAAGGCAAACTGTTTGACGTTTTTTCTCATTTTAGTTACATAAGGTAAACTGTTTGCCATTTTTTGCCATTTTAGTTTCTTAGGGCAAACTATTTACCGTTTTTTACATTTTAATTTCATAAGGCAAATTGTTTGCCATTTAGTGAAGACTTCCACTCACTCCTTCAACTGAAATAGAAAGTGATTGAGTTTGGGGTGAAAGGGGGTTTCTCTCTAATGGATATATGTAAGGAATCATTATATTTCCATGGTATTCATTTGGATTTTTTTAGATTCCACAATTATCCAAGGTATTCAATTTATTTAAGATTTCTTAGGATAGTTGATGAGGAAGATATATTAGGATTATTATGGATATTTACAGTGAAAATATGTATGTTATTATCTCATACTAATCTCAACCTAAACCGCAAGAGTTTCATGGATTCTTATGGATAATTATTCTTTTGGTTTTCTTTTTTTTATCTCGGCATATGCTATATTTTTCCACCACCACCCCTCACTACCACCAACACCATACACCATACACCACCAAACAGCACGTGCACCACCATCATCAACAACAACCACCACCACCCATTAGCACCGACCACCACCAGCACCAACCACCACCATTGACCACCACCACCAACAACAACCACCAGCATCCACTAATATCGACCTCCAACCACCAGTACCGATCACCAACCACCACCACCATCAACTATTAACACCGATCACCAACCATCATCACCCACCAACTCCGACTGCCACCACCACCACCACCAACCTCCACATGATAACCTTTATTTTTTCGACTTTTATTGTGATTTGGTAATTCATTTTAATTTTATAAATCTAAATTAATCCTAACTCAATCCGTTATAATCTCAAGTTATATATCTATAAGAATCTACATGATTCTTTTGAGAAACATTATAAATCCACTGAATTCAGGTAAAACTAGTATCCATTTTTATCCATATAAATCCTGATCGAATACACCCCTGTAAAGTACCTCTTTTTTAAATACAAAAATTAAAAGGAAAAGTACTTCTTTTTTTAGGAACGGGGGGAGTATTTTAATATTTTTATTTTTGTGGTAATTTAGGGTTTTGTTACTTTACAAAAATATATTAGGGACTCTCCTTGTTTTTGTCTCCAAGATACCAAAGCTATTACTAGGAATTTTGCAATCTCCATAGCTATGACATAAAGATGTAACCTTATCGACCTTGTAATCCATATCAATCTTTGTTCCAGTTTCTTAAACGATGACATTCTTAATTGGACTCCCTTAAATACCTAAATTTTGTTTTCATTTAAATGCTTATCTGATTGCTCTTATTATTTTTGAATTAATAGCTTTCTTCACTTTATTTTAACCATATCTAGAACCTATTTCGCCTGATTTTATATTAAAATTTGTCATTTATTTACTAATTATTGATCTAGTTTCATTTTGAAACAACTTCTCTTTTCCCTTCATTTTATTCTATATAATATCCTCCTTATTACTGAAATCCCGTTGTTACTAATTTTTGCTTTCCTGCCTTGTCAGGTGGTCAGATTTGTAGAACTATGGCATTTTCAAAATTTTGCATAAGCTATTTAACATCACTCTCAAGACTATTAAATACATATATAATCTCCAATAACATTTTTTGCAATTGGAAAAAAATAAGAAATAATTGAGAAAACCAGTTATCCAAAGAAACTATTTGATTATAGGGGACGAGTAACACGACTTCAATTGTAGTATTATAATAAACTTTACTAGTGCAGACTACATTGAGACTACAATGAGATTATAGCAAATCCAATAAGATGAAAAACCAAGCAACTAACATCCAAGTCAATAGAGAAAAGTGAGGAAACCAAAAAGGTGAAATAACAATGAAGAATTCTGAATTGCTGGATCTGATAACTGATAAAGAGATGATGCATGGAATGGGAATAACAAATGCTAAGGTGCTCCTTTTTCTTTCTTTTTTCCAGTTCTACGAATTTCATCAGTAACTTCTTCAACCCCCGCTACAAGTGGAGAACTAGAAGACCCCATAATGAATATGTGAAGAAAAATAATTTCAAAGATCCTAAAGGAAGAATAAAGAGGCAAAAGGGAGGTAATCAAGGTGAGAAAAATGTCAACTTTGCTGGGCCTATCAAGGAGAACCCAAACATTATGTTTTTATCTGAAACAAAACAACAAAATGGTGAAATGCATAAACACTTAAGATAGATAAATGTTACTAATTACTGGATTGTCCCTCCTAAAGGAATGACAGGAGAAATATGCATTTTATGGAAAAATAATGTGAAACTTGATATAGTATGTTAGAGCATCATTCGGTCGATCTCACAAGTTTTGTTATCTTAAGATTATTTTCAATATTAGATGTACAAAATTATATTGGATTTCTAGTATACTAATATCGGTCTCGAACTAGGATTAGAGTATGGTAGTTGAGACATCACCGAAAAACCCTCGAAGATTAAAGACTGGAGAATAAATGAAGACATTTGTGAGAACTTCAGCAATAAAGTGGTATGTGAAAACTGATCTATCCTATTTACTCACGACATTTATTTTTCAAGAAATGAATGTTCGTAGAACCTTAAAAATCATCGTTAGAACAATTTATTGTTCACAACTATTTTTTGTTTCAAGTTGATCATATGGAAATTTCCCAAGAAACCGTGCATACTGTTTATGGCTATTGGTAATGTTTCGAATTAATTATATGTTAAAAAAAGTGCTTGACGATAGGTATACATACTTGTACGTTGTACCAAAGTTAGTCTGAATTCGGTAAACTGTATAGGTTCGAAAACCCGGTTTGCAAACCCTGAATTCTGGAATGAGGTAAGTGCAAACCCGATTTGCAAACCTCTACCATCTTACTTTCGTGAACTTCCTTGTAGCCTGAATTTCTCGAACTTCCAAGGTATGCAAACCCTTGTGCCCCGACTTCATGAACTGACTGAGGTTTGCGAACTCGGTTTGCAAACCTGTCCAGTTCAAATAAGTCATAGACTATTCAGCACGACTATGTTCGATTTTTCCAAAACTCTCATAGACACTTCTAAGACCACTTTTTCACAAAATCATATTTGTGATTGTGAATCATAATCTTGAGCGTTACTATGTTCTTGTAAGTTCAAAGGCTACTTAGTCGCTATGAACTATCATTGTGCACAGTTCCAAAACCCTGTACCATAATGCATATTCTTCTGTGTAATTTCAAAGCAGGCATCTTACATGCTTACATGAATTCCTAAAAATAATTTTATCTAAACTGAGAAAGTGTTCGCTTAAATTCCAAGCAACCCTAGCTTGAATCCAAAGCTACCTGGAGCCTTGAAAATCTATAAATAAAGAGACTCTTGCGACATAATTTATTAATCCATGGTACTCTTATGTCCTACTTGCTAAGATAGAGTCGTCCTATATAACCTAGGTTCATCATAAAAATGTATTGTAGTTTACGACTTTGAACACTTCACTTAGTAATTCATGAAGACCGGCCAGACTATCTTTTACCCGATAGTTCATGTATCTGGAACTTGTTCTTATTGATCGTTGAGGTTTTCGTAATCTCAGATCAGGAACGAGATATATAGAAATCACAAAGTTCTATTTGTCTCAGACTTTGCGATTCCCGAAGATAGATATTTAAGATCTTCTTTGATTTGTTTAGATTGTTCTTGAGAGATGGTAATAATCCAGGCTCCTCAGCTAACTGAGTGTAAGTGTTACTTATTTGTGACATTTGCTAGAATTTTGTACTACAAACAGATTTCCAAACCTAGATTGAAACATATTAAAAGGGAATCAAATAGGCTTGTCTATTAGAGCCAAATCGATATCAAAAGTCTTTAATGGTGTTAAAGAAACTCTTAGTATATAAAGGACGTCAGCTAAGGGAATCAAGTGCGTAGAATCTGGCAAGGTTTAAGAGACGTAAGGATCACTACTACATCTAAATTGCTTGTAGGATGAGTCCGGTCTCAACTACATTCCATTCTGAAGTATGATAATAGGCTAGTGTCTATGGCGGTTTAATATAGTATCTTATTCAAAGTTGGACGATATCCCGTGGTTTTTCTGCAGGTGCTGTTTTCGTCGTTAACAAAATTTATGATGTCTTGTGTTTTCCTTTTTCCATATTATATTGTTTATCTTTATAATAGGTTTAACACAAGTAATACTAATCAATCTAGATAGTTTAAGTCCTTATTATTTGAGATCAAAAAACAAGACTCGCTCTTGTTAAATTCATATCTTGGAAGATATATTGCAAGTTTCATACTTGTTGGAATTCAGATACGACTTATTGATCTTGGATATTGATTTTTGAGATTGCCCAAGAACTCTTCTACACAATCAGGTACACAATCATTTTCTATGCATATTGATTGTGGGAGTGAAAGAGAAAAACTCTTTATGTAATCTTTTACAAGGGTACTTGCTTTGATCTAATTGTAATTGTATTAGGTTTGTCCATACAGGTTGTTGAACGAAAAAGTTGGTGGTGTAACTGGTATCCTTTCCTTTTCATAGTAGACTATGACTACAATCACATAAATGCAAAAGGTCCCAGAAATTAGAATCGCGGGGTATCATTAGTCACGTGGCTCCTCAAACTTATAAACCTTAGGTCATCTTAGGGGATCATAATATAGTATTCCACGTTGAATAGAAAAGTAGTAGGTTTTCTTATAATGAAAGAGAGGCTAAGATCTTCAATAACTTGATAGGAAATAATGGGCTTCAGGATCTGGGTTTTACTGGCTACATTTACACTTGAAACAATATGAGGAATGATCGAGATTTCATACAACAACATCTAATGGAAAACTACTTTTCCAAAATCTAACCTAAGACAATTAGGATGTATTACCTCTAATCATCTTCCCATTAATCTTAACACTTGTAACGATGGTCCTACACCTTTTAAGTATGTTAGTGATGGGATAAAACATAAAAAAATGTAAACCAATCATGCAAGAGTGTTGTAGTGAGATTATACTATGTTAAGACTACTCTCATTTTTATGGAATGAAAATTCTTTTGTACACGTTAGAACTAATATTGAGAAAACTAAGACAAATTTGATGGAAATCAATAAAAGAACTTACTATCCTAAGAAAGCTAATGATAACATATAGGAGAGATTATGGAAATTTAAAAGTAAAGATTATGACCTAATACTATCCTACTAGGAGATAAAAATAAAATATATTTCCATATGTAGGTTAAGAAAAGATATTGGAGAAATAAAATTGAAACTATTCATAAAGAGAATGAGGAATGGGTTGATAATAGAAATGATATGGCTTCTTGTATCACTAAACATTTTTAAAATATAGCTACAAATGTTTACCCCACATTGGATATTAAATTTTTGATCTTATCCCTAGTTTTATCACTATATCTGACAATAAGTTACTCTGCAGGACTCTTAAATATCTAAAGATACGAAAGGTTCTTTTATCTATGGAACCTGATAAGAGTCTGGTATCAGATGGGTTCCACCTAACTTTTGTCAGCAAAACTAGGATACTGTTGGACATGATTTAACACATATGATTCATACAGAAAAAGGTCATATATTAAAAGAAATGAAGCCTGGTTCATATATTTGATTCCCAAGACTCTTAATCCTACTACACCTACTGAATTTAGACCCATAGCTTTAGTTAACACTTCTTATAAAATTATATATAAGTTTATTTCTAAAATAATAAAAGTAAAATTGGATAAGATAATATCTCCATTCCAATACGCATTTATCCCTAGGAAGCTGATCAGTGACAACATTACAATTACAATAACACATAAAATAATACACAAAATGAGACATAAAAAAATTGGTTTAATGAGTCTAATAATCGACGAGTCAAAATCCTTTGACAAAGTATAATGGAATTTTCAAATGTGTATTATGGAGAAGTTACGGTATAATTAAAAATGGTGTAACCTAACAAAATGTATCTCAACCATTTATCTTGGAGTACTGATTAATGGATCTCCTGTAAATTTTTATAAACCATCGATGGGACTAAGACGAGGAGATATTATGTTCATGTACATTTTATATTTTATAGGAAAGCATAAGCATATCAAGAACAATAATGCAATTTGAATCTATTGGTTTTTTTAAAAGGAATAAAACTAACTCCTAAAATTTCCACGGTGTAGATGACTGTTTGATATTTTGTAAAGTTAAACTTCTAAAATTCCACTAGAATAAATTTGATGTGTATTCTAAAATAATTTGGTATAGGAGTTCTTTTTTCGGTCTACTCATTAATTAATTTATCCAAATCTGGAGTTCTTTTTTCGGTAAGAAAACTATAAAAACTGTCAAACAAAAGGTGATAGACATTCTTGAGGTGAATGTATTTCTTCTGACTGATAAATACCTAGGATCTCCTTTATTCACCATTAGATCAACGTCATCTCGTTAATTTATTCAAATCTGGAGTTTTTTTCCCAGTAATAAAACCATTAAAACTTTCAAACAAAAGGAGATAGAAATTCTAGGGGTGAATGTCATTCCTCTAGCCAATAAATACCCGGGATCTCTCTTATTCACCAATAGATCAAAAGTAAGATATTTTGAGACTTTTGGTATATAAAATGGAAAGTAAATTGCTAAATTGTTAAGGCAAACATCTAAGCTCTGCTGGTAGGACTGTGATTTTAAAGTCTACTGCTATTACTTTATACGCTATAAAAATGAGTAGCTTCAAAATTCCTATTAATATTTGTAACAAAATCATCAAGTTACAGAGAGATTTCTCGTGGGAGAAATGAAAAAGGATTGAATGAAAGGAAAACAGGGTGTGTATTTTAAGGTTTGTTAAACATTTATAATCCAATAGATGAAGGAGGACTAGGTATTCAGAATATGAAAGAATTCAACCTAGTAATTGATAACAAAGATGGGATGGAGACTCAAAGAAATTCCTGACTCTTTTTAGGCTACCATCCTTAAAACTAAATATTTTACTAAAACTAATATTCTTCATGTGAAATTAAAACCTAAACAGAAAGATCGTTGGATTTGGAAGGGGACCCTATCAGGAGCCGCTCACATTAAAAAAAAAATATTTATGAAAAGTAGGCAATGGAAAAAATGCATACATTTGGACTAATTACTAGGTGTCTGACAGTAAACCACCTGTAAGAAAGAACTCAGTTTAAGAAAAAAGGTATAAAAAGGTAAGTGAGCTGATCACAAACGAGATTAATTGGGATCATAGTAGGTTAGCAATATGTTTTGATCAAACACAATTGAAAAAATTGTGCAAATCATATTATTAAACAATAACTCTTCAGATGAAGCCATATGGACACTAAACAACTCAGGTAAATTTTATGTTAAGTCTCTGTATAACCGCATTTGGACTCCTCTGGTGTGATAAACAAAGATATGTGCAGAATCTGGAATATGAACATTACTCCACTAATATATAAAAGTGTTTACTTGGAAAACATCTCATTCAATATTACCAACTAATATGAGTGGAAGTTATCGTATCAAACATATAAACTTCCTTCCTTCTGTGTAACTCTGGTGATGAATCCCTAACCCATATTTTCTCACATTCAATTTTTTTTTCAGGTTTGGATGCATCTTAATTTTGATATTATCATGTAAAAGCAAGTCCAATGGGACACAATAAATTTGATAATATTCTTGTCCAGGTGGATGGACAAACTGAGTTTTTGGCAGTGGGGAGAGGGTTTTTCGAATCCAAATAAGCCGGCCGTCTCAGTTGGAAACAACCGTCTCGCATTAAACCGACACTCGGTGCACATTGAGTCGAGAATCAGAGCACTATGAACCGAGGCTCGTCGCACATTGAGCCGTTCGTATCCAATTGAGCCGACAACGATCAGATTTTCAAATTGCTATTTTTTCCCCTATAAATATCCAACCCATTTAAACACACAACTCACACCAAAATTCAATCTTCTCTTGAATTTTTCCACTAATCTTTATTTTGAAATGTCTCATAAGGCAATTTCTCTTTTCTGTGAAGCAAAACTCGAGGCTGCTGTAAATAAAATCTGTGGGAATTTTAAAAAAATTGAAAAATGGTAAAAAGGAAAGATTTGTGCAAGTTTTAGAACTTAATCCAATAAAATGTTTCGTTAAAAACAAAGAAAAGCTCCAGTTTTGAAAGTAACACCCGAAAATTCTAAAACAAAGGAGAAACTGTTCAAGAGCGCGTTGAATGTAAGTTACGTCAGATGAAGATAACCAGGAGGCCAAAGATTGTGATTGATTTTTATTGATGTACTTAATTGAGTTCTTATTATTGTCTAAGTTTATAACTTGTAAAAGAAGTGGCAGTAATATTAATTAATGAAAATATTTAGACTTAAGTTTTATATTAAGCGATTGGATTTATATTTAGACTCAAATATATAATAATTAATTTCATAACGACAACAATATCATCAACCTACATCAAATCCAACGACATTATCTCTATAGAGTTCATAGCTTTCAAAATGCTTAAATTCTGTTTCGTTTTCTTCAGTAAACTTGATTTGAGCGATGGTTTTCTAAAAAAAAGAAACAACATGTTACTTAAGATATTTTATGATGTGGTTTCTATAATGAGGACAAAGGTATTAGGACATATACTCACCAGTTCTTCGTTGGACAATCGAGAATTACTACGGTGAACTATCCATAAAACTTATGTATAATGTTTGACATCATTAGTGATGAATGAAAATCTTAGTTCTAGGCTCTTCTTGTTTCTTATGTATTGGTTCCGCAACACTACAAACATTTGCAACACTCTTTCCCAGAAATGATCACCGTTATCCGGAATGCCTATGTGATGTATCCAACATCGAACAAGAGTAACATATTCTTTCATACTAAAGATAGGGAGGGCCCTTATGATGTAGTGAATAATTGATTGAGATGGACCATTTTTTAGAATGCTGAAACAAGATTCGTAAAAAAAAAAAGGTTTGCCGCGATCTTCTTCCCAATTATCCAGAGATGTTTGGATCACTTCAGCTTCGGTCACACCGACAAACTTTTCTTGATCAATTTCCCTTACACGGTCAATTAATGACGTGACATAACGATTAATTAAATGAAAACGAAGATAAAAACCAAGAGCATCGCGGTTTCTGGGGTTCCTCGTTTGTGAGACGAACACTGTGAAAATCTGCTGCCAAAAAGACGCATATGACATGTCTTGATCGCGTAGAACATTTTCTCCCTTATGTTGAACCCACTAGCGTTGGTATGTCAAGTTAGTTGTCAATTTTAGTTGCCAAAATTCATTCTTGATTTAGTATACTAAAGATAGTTTCAGACTAGATTAAGTCTAAGAAGTAGAATCAAAGCTATCCTTGAAGGATGAAGTTTGAAGACTACATGAAGACATCAGCGAGGACTTCATCAACAAAGGTATATGGTAATTGATTTCATTTGGATTCTTGTTCAATTCTACCTTTCTAATCTATCGAAACAAATGCTCACTCTATGGAACAATTTCTATGACGGTAAATGTAAATTTATGTATATATACTCGAGGTTATTTGAGCCACGACTTTTGTGACAATAACCTTTATCCCTGGAAAGGTTCTCATGTTATAGAGAATGAGCTTACGAATTCAACGATCCAAGAATCACTCAATTAATTCTGAGTTATAACGATGAATTTATGAGTGATTTATTAAAGTAACAATTATAAGTGTTGTTGTAATTGTTACAGTTCGTTAGTAGGAAACAATCCATGAACTGTTTGTAACGGTTCACGGACTTGAGCCCAATTATGTGACTAGAAGTCTTTTTTTAGTCAAGTTTTTTATGTTTCCTTATCTAGGCAAGATGTCTATTAATCCAAACATATTTGATTACCATATTAAAGTGTTTGTGATTCCTTCCTAAGATAGATTGTGATTTATTCACATAAATACAATATTTGCTAAATTAATTATTTATTTAATTATTTTGGCAAGATTTGTAACTTAGGAAAGACTCCCAAATTTAAGAGAGTATTGAAAAAGGAAAATATCTTTGCTTACCTTTCAAGTTACCTTCACTATAAATAAAGGGTTCGTGAGTGCTACACGTTTTTATCCCCTTTGGAAAATTGTGTAAGCTTCATAAGGTTGTTTTCCATGTCTTATTTTCTTGGTGAACAAGAGTGAGATAAAAGTCTTTGTATTGGGGATCACAAAGCCGAGTTGGATTTAATCTTCGTGATTGTCATACAACTTGTAATCTAGGTTTTTCATCTATTGTCTATTCTAAGGTCTTCTCTTCTGATATAAGACCATTCAAGAGTTGTTGATCATAAATACTAGGTTTTGATAGATTTTAGTTCTCGATCGTATACCAACACTTGTTAGTCGAAATCGGAATTAGAAAGAAAAACTTCGATTAAGGTATCTCGTAAAAATCCTTAAGAAGTTTTAAACAAGATATCTCTAGATTTATTCTAGTTGTTCTTGTTGTAGAATAATTAGATTTCTCTTCCTTTTCTTAAAGAGTATAATAAACCCTAATCTACAAGTTTGTTTTGATATTACTTTTACCTAGTAATTGTTTTTATCAAAACAAACACAAGATTTCCAAAACCTTGATTTACATCTAAGGGGAAATCGATTCGGTGTTTTGTGAAAACAAAAGATCAAAAAATATCAACCGTGTTGTTGTATCTTCTAAAGAGAACCTTGTTCTGCCAGAAGATTTTCGGGAATAACTTCTAAAGAGAATTTGTATTCTGCTAGAATTTATACGAGAAGAATTCCTACAGAGAATCGGTGTTCTGCTAGGATTTCTATAAGTGCTTGAATACAGCTAAAGCAGGTATTACATCTAGTCCGAATAGGTAATAGGAAATTGGTGTAACAACTTATAATCAGTATGTGTTTATTCTGGACTAGGTCCCGGGGGTTTTCTACATCTGTGGTTTCCTCGTTAACAAAATTCTGGTGTCTGTGTTATTTCTTTTCCGCATTATATTTTCTTTATATAATTGAAATAATACAGGTTGTACGTTAATCAATTATAGTTGTTAAATCCAACCTTGTTTGTTGGATAAGACTTGATTGATCTTGGACACTTGATTTTGTCTTTTTCACATTGTTAGACCAGTCTGGACTAACCCTGTTTTAAGTGGACACCGTGTTGAAATATTCCTTTAGTGATTGTTGCTTAAATAGGTTTATACACGGTGGGTCTTAAATAGGTTGTGATAAAAACAAAAGATATTGGTTTGATACCGTCCTAGAACTCACACATTATAATCAGGTTTACGGACTTGTTTCTATTTAACTCTGATTGTATTGAGAGAGAGATATAACTCTTGGATATACTTTTCTTTGATTGAGTCTGACTGTCTAGTTGATTCTTTTGAAAGTATATTGGAGTTAGTCCATTCAGATTGCCAAACGAAATATTGGGTGTGGTTGTTGTACCCTCGCTAAATCTTCTTCATGAGTAAATTTAGGACCATGAATTCTAGAATAAATTTTTTGAGATTTTTGTGCACTGGAGGTGTGGTTTTGGAGTTGAAATCATAATAATTTTATAGGGAGTGGAATGAAAGTCATTGGTAGATACTAGTCGTTGTCGGCTCCACCAACGCCGATCGGCCAATTGTGAGACGACAAAACGTGTCCATTGTAAAGGTCTTATTTATCCTTATATATATCATACATTTTCTCTAATATTTTCCCAACACAACCAAAAACATTCTCATCTGAAATCATTTTTCCAATATTTTCTCCACATTCTTCATCCAACACAATGTTTTCCAAAAGCGAAGGAAAACAAATACTATGCGTGGAAGCAAAAGAGGTTTGTCCATTATGTTTCATGGATGATCATAGTCTCATGAAATGTCCTTGGATGTATTTTTGTGATTCCACAATATCTTGTTTCGCCACCATACGATTAAGATTATTGTGAGGTGATTGATATTTCTAGGCTGTTATTCGGAAATATAAGTATGGTATATCAATTGGTTCCTGTTCACATTGATTTATCA
This sequence comes from Papaver armeniacum, assembly GCA_023531295.1. Taxonomy (NCBI): domain Eukaryota; kingdom Viridiplantae; phylum Streptophyta; class Magnoliopsida; order Ranunculales; family Papaveraceae; genus Papaver; species Papaver armeniacum. Next base: position 349,605 of record JAJJWW010008343.1, read on the forward strand.
AAAGACGGAACAAAACTCATAGGTTTATCTGTGGGAGACAGATTTATCTATACAATAGAATTTTCTGTGTGGGACAAATTTATTTATCAAGTCTTCGACTTTGGGTCGTAGCAACTCTTAGTTATGGGTGAGATCAGCTAAGGGAATCAAGTGTCTAGAGTCCTGCTTGGATTCAGAGAAGTAAGGATAGCAATTGTACCTTGATCAGTGTGAGATTGGTTAGGGCTCAACTACATTCCAGTTTGAAGTTAACTTGGAGTAGGCTAGCGTCTGTAGCGGCTTAATACAGTGTGGTGTTCAAATCTGGACTAGGTCCCGGGGTTTTTCTGCATTTGCAGTTTCCTCGTTAACAAAATTTCTGGTGTCTGTGTTATTTCTCTTCCGCGTTATATTTTTTTATATAATAAAAATATCACAGGTTGTGCGTAGTTCAGTCAATTAGAGAATCCAACCTTTGGTTGTTGATTATATTGATTGACACTTGAACATTGGTCTTTGGTACCGTTCAAGTTGTTTCACATAATAATCAGGCTCACGGATTTCCATCTGTTTGATTTGCTGATTACATTGTGAAACAGAGATACAACTCTTGGATATATTTCCATTGATTGAGTCTGACTGTCTAGTTGATTATCTTGGAATTATCTTGGAGTTTTTCCATACAGAGTGCTAAGCGAAATATTGGGTGTGGTTGTTGTACCCCCGCTTTTTCAATTGGTGTCAGAGTAGGCAAACACGTTCAAAGACCTCATAAGTCTGTGTTTGTAGCTATCTGACTCTATGGACATAAGTGTTATTTCCATAAACGTACCACCAGTCTTCGATGGCTCGAATTACTTATGGTGGAAAATTGCTATGCGCGCCTTTCTTCAAGCGCGTGATTTTCAATCATGGGTTTATGTAGTTAATGGCTATGATCCTCTGGAAGTTACAGAAGGCGATGTAACTGTTCCAAAGGATATTGGTAAATATGATGCTGTCGAGATTCTTGTTGCAAAAAAAAATTCTGACAGATTAAATGCTATCATCCATGCCATTACCCCAGAGCTTCAACACCATGTGACTAGGTGCACTAAGTCTAAAGAAGCCTGAGATATCTTAGAAACTGTATTCCAAGGGAATACCTCTGAAAAGGAAGCGAGGCTTCAAAACCTATGTTCCGATTGGGAAAACCTTCGTATGGCTGACAAAGATTCATTTGATGAGTTTAATCAAAAAGTGTCTGAAATTGTTAATGCATCTTTTGCATTGGGTAAGTCTATTCCTGAAAAGGACATTGTGATAAAAATTCTCAGATCGTTGCCAGCCAAATACGATTCTAAGAAGCATGACATCGTTGAAGGAAATAACCTTAAACACCTTGGTTGGGAAGTTAAAGATCTTTGATCATGAGCATACATCCAAATCTGGAAAGGATGTTGCTTTCAAAGCACAAAAGAACACTAAATTACTTGATAAAAGTAAAAGTGTTGGCATCTCTGAAGATTATCCCTCTGAGACTGATACATCAGATGAAGATCTTGACAAGTCAGTCTCGTTGATCACAAGGAAGTTTAGAGATCTTCTTTTGAAGAGAAGTAAACGGTTCTCAAGAGATAAACCTAAGCCATCAGTTAAACCTCATAATCGTGTTCCTCCTAAAAACAGGGATGCTAATACTACTGATGACGAGGATATGCCACAGTGCTTCAAGTGTAAAGTTTTTGGTCATTTTTCTAATGAGTGTCCAAATCGTAAAAAGTACACTAGAAACAAAGGTCTTGCTGCAACTCTTGATGAAATGTCTGATCACTATGATTCTAATGAAGATGAAAAATCAAGTGTTGCACTCTTCTGTGGAAATATTGACTTTGATAATTGTAGCAATACATTCACCAATTTTGATATTCTTCCGGGAGAAACTTCAACCATTCTGGAGGATAAAATGGATTTCTCTTTGTCTTCTGGAAATTCTATTTCTGATTTTTCAGGTTCGGCCGTTTGTCTTGCAGCTTGCACAGCTATGGCGTCTGAACCATCCTCCATATTGACATGTTCTTATTTTACTATCAAGGGTCATGAACTCTCCAAGTGTTTCAAGTACAAACATAAGATAAGATATGTCAACAAACTGCAACGGAGAGCAAATCGATTAGCAAACAAGCTCAAATTTGTTCAAAAGTCGACTGAGGTATGTAAACTTATCTCTTCTCCAAAGAAGTTAATTTCGAAAGAAAAAATTAGACCACTAGAGAAAAAAATATGGTTTAAACAGTCTATGAAACAGGGTTCTAAGAATTCCATTCAAAAAGATCATGGTGGACATATTATTGTTCACCCCAACACAACTTAAATTGTGTTGGTTGTATGTCTTGTCTCATGTGCCTAGTTCAATAGAGACAAGATTTGCACACTTCAAGCTTTAGGATAATAGAAAAAGTTTTTTCTTTGTTTATTTTTTCTTTTCATTTGGAATTCTTCCATCTTTTGATATCTAATTGATATTGAAAAGGGTTTACTCTGTTTGAATAATAAAAGAGGGTTAATATCGACAATTCTGCCTTCTTTAGGGTTGTGAGTTGTGCGTACGTGAATCCTTTTTAGTGTATAAAGGTTCCGTAACCCTACATTCCTTTTTCCTTTTCTGAAAACTCTTTTTATCACAAGACTGCTTGTGAGTCTGATTTGTGAATTCCTCCCACAATCTCATACTTGTATGGAGAATCCATGCATTATGTCTTCTAATGGAAAAGATGTCAATATAATTTTTAAGCCATCAATCATGAAGGAAAAAGATAAATCTCATGTATCTTTAACTTTGAAAAGAAAACCAAGACCTATTCTGTTTACTCAACAAAGGTTATCTGGGGTTCTTGAAGAGTTGAAGGAAACAAGAAAGGAGATTCGGGAAATAAAGGCTATTGTTTTTAGGACTCTAGAAATTCAGAAGGCCGTGGTTCGGCATCAGTCTAAAAGGTTTCTTGGAATTAACTCCTTTCTTCATGAACCTTATGTTCATATGGCTGTTGACGACAAGGAATTCTGGGATGATAAAGAATTTTTTAGCGGTCTTAATGTCTAGGAAACTTCTTATGAGAATTTATTCTTGTGTTTTAAGAAGGACAACTACAGTTTGGAATAGCCATTATTGTGAGTACACATAGCTATTTCCAACGATTTTCATCTTGCAATGTTTTTAGATTTATTTATTTAATTTCTAAAGTTTATTTGGAAGATGATTTTGCAGTATTAATCTTTATGGTTTCATATATTACAACTTGTTATGGGATATGTGTGTTTGCGTCCATGAACTATGATTGTCCCATATATGTGAAAAGTTAAGTCTTTCATATGTCATTGTGCAAATGTTGATAAAAGATTAAATGAACTTTTGACAAACAAAAGTTAAGCCTATTATGTCATTATGCAAATATTGATGGAAGATAGGATGAACTTTTGTTTACAAAGATTAAATCTATTATATGTCTCATGAAAATAGTGATGAAAGATAGAATGAATCTTTGTTTATTCCGCAGTATTGGTCTTCCCTGATCCACATCTTTGTGCAAATATTGTGCGGCTCCGTAAGTTCTCCTATGTGAGCAATTCCGATTAAATTAATCATGGGTTCTCTTGTGGTTAATTTAATTGAGTATTTTGGATACAAATTCATGTCTCATGTGATTTGTTAATGTCCAAAGAAATCCTTTTTTTCTTGTGAAAGTAAGGTCTCTCTTGTTGTTCTTTCGGGAATGACATTTTATGGGGGAGAGTTCTTAATTGAACTTGTGCTTAATTTCCAAATCTTTATAGGGAGTGCGGCTGTGGAATATTCTAGGGGTTATCTTGTATCTTAATAAACTCCTTGATGAATGCATTTAGTTTCAGCTATATGATGGCATCTAAACAAGTTGATATGTTGTTCTCTTTTGGTCATGAAGTATCTCTAAAGAAATTTCATTAAGATCCCACTAGTTTTCGTACCTTTGCCAATTTTTATTGACAAAAAGGGGGAGAATTAATGTGTAGTTGACACTACAAATACATATGGTTTATGGATCATTATGTAAGGGGGGGTGGTTTTCATGTGAGATGAAGTATTGACTAAGGGGGAGTGATACATATCACCATAGTATTGTTGTCAAAGTTGTGATACAATTGAACTTTGATGCTGTGTAATAATACTATGACATTGTATAACAATGATTGAGAGCAACTGTTTTCCCATTGTTATAGCTACGGATCTTCAACAACTATGATGCTGAGTTGAACACGTTTAGAATCATAGGAGTACTTGGAAGGGACGAAGATTTCGAGTAATGTTGAAGAACCAAGGAAGTCAAGCATTTGGATTAAGAGCTACAAAGTCTATCTATTTTGTATTCTATATGTATTGATAGTTTTGTCACTAAAATTGACAAATGGGGGGATTGGGGGAGTTAGACCCTGCTCGGTCGAACTCGCAAGCGTTGCTATCTCAAGCTTGTTGTCAAGTTTAGTTGCCAAAACTATAAGTCTTGATTTCTAGTCTACTTATAGCTAAGTCTCGGATTAGGATAGAAAGTGTAGTTGAGCATTAGACTTCGAGACGTTCATCTATTGAAGACGAAGAACTACTAAGGGGAGCTTGTGGAACTTCATCAACAAAAGGTATATGGAGACTTGAACTCATCTATCACTCAAAAGTTTATCTACTCTATCTCCTATTTGAGACAAAAGTCACATAGTTATATAGAATTTCATTTATGCACATTTGATATTTCGAGTTGAGTTTAACTCGCTTACATATTTCACGAAATATGTGTCGGTAAGCTTTCTCTTTAACCAAGATCATCTTATATTCTTGACGACAGTCAAAACATGATCATGTGAAAATCGCCTGGTAACATCTTACATGATTTGTGTGAGACAGTCATTTGATGTAGACTCGGAATGTTTCGTATTGATTATTCGATCACTTGAAAATTGCTTTGAAGCTAATAGTTTGTGTGAGACAACTATTCCCATCTTCCAAGAATGTTTCAATGATTGAAATGAGAGTTTAGAACAATTGGATTTAAGCATAGTATGTGTGCTTGCATATATGTAATCCATGTCCGGGAACCATGGTATGCATACCCGTATGCGTACATGATTTTGAGAAAGTCCGGGGAACCTGGTATGCAAACCGGTACGCGTACTGGCGTAAGGTTCAGGTCCTGGAATTTCTGCTGAGTTTGGATGGTATGCGTACAAGTCCGCGTACTGGCGAAACCCAAACTTGGTCCGGCTACTTAGGTACGCATACCTAAGTAGATGATGTTCTAAAATCGTTTTGTTCATGAACTAATACATTTATATAATAATGAATTCAATCTTTTGCAAACCGTGGCTATAATGTTCATGACTTGATTCATGTGAATCAAAATCGATTTTGCTTCAATTGTATCTTGTATACTTCTATGAGAATATAAACAATTGAACAACTCCAAAACTAGTTTCATTTGAGTCATTTGAACTAGTTATAGTTAAGATGAATGAGGTTGATATGAAAGTGTTCATATGGCTAACTTCGGTTAACTATTCTTGATCCAACAAGGTGTACACTTTTAGGTACGGTTACTCAAATCTAAATGAAGGTACATTTCATTTGTGTATAACAAGCTAAGTTCGATCTAACGGTTAAAAGATATTAGCTTGATTCTAATCAGGTTTTCATCTAACGGTGAATATTGAATGCTTTTTTACCAAGGTAACATTGATTGCAAATCCTGATTTGAAGACTATATAAAGGAAAACTCTAGCAATTGGGAAAGGTAATCCCCACACCTTCTGTGTGATACTAGTTGCGACTAGAGTCGATTCTCCTTTAACCTTAGGTTTTTCACGAAACCATGTAGGTTAACGACTTGAAGACTTCATTGGGATTGTGAAGCTAGACCCAACTATTTTTTTTTGTAGTTGCGTGATCTGATCTTGCATCTTTTATCATATTGAGTATTATCTTCTTTAAGATTGGCTCGAGATTTATTCTCCGATAGGCAAGATAAAAAGTAATCACACACATCTTCGTCTCATCGTTTGTGATTCCACAATATCTTGTTTCGCCACCATACGATTAAGATTATTGTGAGGTGATTGATATTTCTAGGCTGTTCTTCAGGAATACAAGTCTGGTATATCAATTGGTTCCTGTTCACCTTGATTTATCAAAAGACGGAACAAAACTCATAGGTTTATCTATGGGAGACAGATTTATCTATACAATAGACTTTTCTGTGTGAGACAGATTTGTTTATCAAGTCTTCGACTTTGGGTCGTAGCAACTCTTAGTTGTGGGTGAGATCATCTAAGGTAATCAAGTGCATAGAGCCCTGCTGGGATTCAGATAAGTAAGGAGCGTATTTGTACCTTGATCAGTATGAGATTGGTTAGGGCTCAACTACATTCCAGTCCGAAGTTAACTTGGAGTAGGCTAGTGTCTGTAGCGGCTTAATACAGCGTGGTGTTCAATTCTGGACTAGGTCCCGAGGTTTTTCTACATTTGCGGTTTCTGGTGTCTGTGTTATTTCTCTTCCGCATTATATTTTTTTATATAATAGAAATATCACAGGTTGTGCGTAGTTCAATTAATTAGAGAATCCAACCTTTGGTTGTTGATTATATTGATTGACACTTGAATATTGGTCTTTGGTACCGTTCAAGTTGTTTCACCTAATAATCAGGCTCACAGATTCTATCTGTTTGATTTGCTGATTACATTATGAAATAAAGATACAACTCTTGGATATATTTCCATTGATTGAGTCTGACTGTCTCGTTGATTCTCTTGGAATCATATTGGAGTTTGTCCATACAGAATGCTAAGCGAAATATTGGGTGTGGTTGTTGTACCCCCGTTTTTTCAAATACCATATAAGTGAAGACTTTGATGTTAATCCTACCACTATATGAACCTTAAATATCATGGTTTTATTTTGAAAAATAAATTTGACATCATAGAGGAAGCTCATCTATCAAACTTTTGTAATAGGTACGGTTGTAGCCAACTTTGATCAGGGAAAAACTATAAAATACTAATGAACAACCTTCAATTCTAATTATGGAATACAAGTTTAACCGTTTCCGATCCTAATTATTGTGGGATTTTCTAAGAGAATTTTCAACATGAATGAACGAGGCCTAATCCTCTTTTTCAAAAAAAGAAAAAGAAAAAAAGAAATCTTTTATTTTGTTGACTTTGAATGATTGTTAATTAGTGTCCTGCTTTTTGGTGATTGAAATTGTAGAAATTATTATTAATCAGTAGTTCTGTTGTTGGGTGAAATGACTGAATTTTTTTTACAAAGTGTTTACGTTTGATAAATAAATGGTTTATGGTAATGTCAAATATGAGTTTCATTTTGAATTTATATGTGTTGTTGGGCGTAAAAATATGTGTTGTGTGCATTAAATTAAGGTACCTCGGAGGATGATCAGTTTGAGATATTACCTTGCTAAAATGTAGTTTGTAAAAGCAAAAGTGCTAAGAATCCTAATACTCCTCTATCCCACATATAAAGGTGAAATTTTTGAATTCTCTTGTCACGTTAAGTAGGCAAAGATGTCTATAAGGTTTTCTTTTCCACTTATACCCTTATTTCAGGAGCATGAGTATCATCAAAATTAAATTTATGTTTCTATTTTTGGAAATATAATAAAGGTTAAATAGGAAAAACAACGGATATTTGTGAGTTCAAAATTACTTCTTAATCTAAGTGATTTAGTACTTATTCAGCATATATATGTAAAACAGAGAGATAGTACGCAAACTTCGCATGGATATAACTTGGAAGACGACCTTGACTATCTTCCTCTTTTGCGCCATAAGAAAGTTGGTTCATAAAGCAATATTGCTGAGACAAATTAACTTTCCATAGTTGACAATGATGTGATTCCTATAAATAATTAAGTAATATATTTGCGCCATAAGAAAGTTGGTTCGTAAAGCAACATTGCCTAGGAAAGTAGCTTTCCATAGTTGACAATGATGTGATTCATATATATAAATAATTAAGTAATATATTTGTATCGAACAATACATGTGAGTCAATAGATTTGGATTAGGATGCAAAGAAAAATCAAGATGAAGTGTTAGAAGAGCCTCAGATAGATGTTGATGAAGAAATAAGAGTCACTGGTGAAACACAATCACTCTTGCTTCCACAATTGATATAAAAAAGTATGTTGAAGACTACAATGCATTAGGTTAATGTAACTAACAAACTATTATTAATACTTCTAAGACTGCAGTGCAACTCTACTTGCATCATGTACTGTTAGAGCATAGCTCGGTTGAACCCACCAAGCGTTGGTATGTCAAGTTTGGTTGTCATATTTTAGTGAATCAAAACTCATCTAAGAGTCGCTTGATTATGTACTAGAGACAACTTCGTATAGGTTAGACTATAAAGTCTAGGATTATAAGACATACAAGTATTACTCGAAGACCCGAAGAATGTGAAGAAGTAACAAGTTACAACGACGACATCATCCTTCATCTTGAGGTTAGTAATATTGACTTGAATTGTTTCATTCCTAACGTATCTTTCAAGTCATGCTATATTGAAAACATAACTGTGAAGATGTGAATGATTATACTCTAGTAGTGAGACATGATCACATGATCATAGTGTTAAGGAATTAGAATACTAAGTTGAACTTCGTATATATGACATCGACATAATCATATGAATGCTATTGTGATTATGTGTATGGGTAAAGGTGAAGATTTCATCCTAGGAAACAATGTTTACATTTGTTTAAAGGAAGTACATTCATGAACTTGTTTTATGAATCGAAAGGGAAATCGCTAGGCTTATTGGTATTGTTATTCATTGCATATCTCTGGATTACCAATATGTGTGTGTTAGTAGAAGCGATCATAACTTGTTATGTATCTTGGTATAACTAATCACAGTGCCTGACTTATGATTTGGTATGACTTAATCAGTGTAACCGATCCTAAGTAATCACTTGAGATGGTATGATCGATATTTGTAATTGGTGTGATTGATCCTAGTAATTGGTGTGACCGATCACAAAAGTATTGTGTAATCGGTCCTAGTAATTGGTGTAACCGGTCCTAGTAATTGGTGTAACCGATCCTGGTAATTGGTGTAACTGATCCTAGTGACTTGTGTAACTGATCATAAGCAATACCATGAGTATATGGTAACCGATCTTCGTAATTGACGTAACCGGTCCTGGTAACTTGTGTGTTCGATCACAAGTAATCCATATTAAGTTATAACCGATCCTAGTGATTAGTAGAACCGATTGAACCCATGATTGTGACTTGATATTCGATCAATCACATAGTTGTCTTGGAATACATATGAACCAATTCTAAACTTGTTTGGAAGTGTGGTATAATCGATTCCAAGATTGTAAATACGAAAGAGGATTTACAAAGAAAAGATGTCAACATACTTTGAACACGAACAATAACTCTTATCTTGTATTGTTCAAAGTTATTCCTTAATCACTCAAGGAGATCCCGGGCCGAAATAAATTAAGGATCTTTTAATTAAGGTTGTTAGTTTTATATGCTTTAATTACTAGCAATTAAATGCATATCTCTAGAAAATAAAAATTGGTAATGTGCATTTACTAATTGGAGATTTTTTATTGAGAGATTTCGGAAAATATTGGACAAAGCATTTCCAGGAATTATGAAAACCGATTTGGGCATTTATTGCATATATTGAGAATATTCGGTTTTGGAAATTCCTTGGTGTCCAAACATCCTTGGTCTATAAATACCTAAGTTTGCATTTCTAGAAAACTATCCTAAGAGCCAGGCAAACTTCATGTTTCTTGTTGTTTCTGGTGGAGTCGTCTATCCGGAGAGGAAAGTACCCTAATTAGGCGAAATCTCTTACGACCGCTCATTTAAAGACTTATGTGGGATCAAGAAGCTCTACGAGTACCGTTGGTGGGAAACTAGATAATTGCAGTTTATTAGTTTTCGATTGATTTGATTGACTAATGGTTGTTGAACTTTAATTGCTCCTAGTTTGTTTATTCTTTAGAATCTTCTCTTGTGATATAAGATTCACTCAAACTAGATCGAAGTGTCGACGAGATCTTTAGAAATATTTGTAGATCTAAAGACATCTTATGATAATCCATTGTTAACAGACTCCGTTTTGTGTGTGATTGATAACAAGAGATTCAAGTGGTTTTGTGCAGGTTTAATTGAAGATTAAAGAAGATTTGAAGACGAATAGGATTTCTTATTGGTTTCTCATATCTTTGTGTAGCACAAACCTTGATCGGCTGGGATCCAAATAGAATCAGATTTATTCGATTGATTAGTTGCGTGAGATCGGCATCGCTTTATAATTCCTTGTTGGATTCTATATTGATTGATTGCAAATCTAAACTCTGCTACTTCGGTAGTTGTTGGATAGATTGATCTAACCATGCAAAGGAGTTTATTAGTTTAAACGGAAGAGCCTTTGCATATGACTTGAGATATATTTTACAGGAAAGAATCAATAGAGTTGTTACCAAACAGATTTTTTGTTCCTTTACTGTTTGGAATACGATCCAAAGGAATTGTTCCAGCGCATGCACTTATTGAATGTCGGAAGCGCAGGGATACTGAAGAAACTAAGTGAACTAGGTTTAGTTGCTTGGTCTCAACTATACGAAGTTTTGGTTTAGATTTTGTATAGCGGCTTAATTCTGAGAGTATTCAATTCTGGACTTGGTCCCGGGGTTTTTCTACATTTGCGGTTTCCTCGTTAACAAAATATTGATGTGTCTTTTACTTTTATATTTCCGCAATTATAATTTTTTTATTATAATTAAAAGTAAAATACACAAACGTTAACTCAATATTACTTGATATAGAGTTTGGTAAAGTTCGAACCTATTATAAAGTAATCACACTTTGATTGTTTTATTGTCTCGATCTCGTATCCATAGACGATCACACAAAGTGTGAATACCGATTTGTCGTATTGTCTCGACTTTGTCCATATACAATCACTTTCGGTAAGAGGACTTATAGGTGGATAATTTAAAGACTGTGGTGTATTTGGGTACCCTCGTCTTTTCATGTACCACTTTCAAATTCTCTAGTCAACAGAAGATAATTATAAGAGTAATTATCTAAATGCTAAGAAAAATAAGAACAATAAGTTTTGCCTACATCGTTCTACGAAATCAGTGAATATATTCTACAAATCAAAAGTAGAAGACGAAATGGCCAATAATGTTCTCTTCTGGTATATATAATTGGGTTTTGTAGAAGATAAAATGGGCGACAATAAGTGCAATGGACAGGAAACTGATAAATATAAACCTCAAATTTTTTCTAGAGGGATTTCAATATTACCATCAATTGCACTAACATCAACAACTGATATAAATAAAAAGACCTGATGAACTGATACATGGGATGTTAGAACTAGTAGTACCAACCTCACATATGCTAGAAATGCCGACGTAGAGGGTTCACCGTAGTCTTAGAAGTTCAAAAGACAGTTATACGATGAAGTATCTTAAAAACGAATGTATCGTCCATGTTAAGAAAACTAATGATCAAGCATACGAAACTATAAGGACTAGCTAATTTTTAGTACAACTAACCTTTACATACTTTAATCTTCTAAAGTTTGAATTTCTTCAAAGATTATTACAAGATCTAACCAAGATTTTTTAGGTTACCAAGGTCTATGAATCTCATTACCAATAAGTAAAGTCGTGATTTTGATCGTATGATAAAAAGAAACGATATTTGAGTAACCAACTCATCCGCAAGAGATTTATTTTTATATACATTAGAATTATTTCCATTTGATAGAGCAAAAGCTTAATTTCAGAGATATTTTGTAAAAGGGTCGTAACTTTAGCACCTAATTACGGTCTGGGTCCAAGAACATGCACTTGATGCGATAGCGTCCTAGACTAACTTTGACCGTTAGATGTTTTTATTAAAATACCCTTATTGAATAATTATATGACATTATATCCTAACACAAGTTTAACACTTAACCAAGTTACACAGGCAACATCTTAAGTACGAGAGTATGGAGCAATAGAGAAAACAAGCCAGTAGGTGATAGTAGGAAGTTTCACCCATTTGCATAAAGCTAAAATGTCTGGTATTTGGTGCAACTTCCTCCGACATCTTATCTCCATCTTTCATGTCGAAGAGAAGGTGATATCCATCAGTAAATGGCAAACAGTGAAAGTTTAATGAAATTGAACAATTGCACACTAAAATATGAAGTGGAAGAAGATGAAAAATTCACCATCAAATGGAAGAATATGAAAAAATATTGATCTAATACTTTAACCATAAAATTCACCAACAGATGAAAGCAAAATTGCCCACATAATGTTTCTTAATCAGATCCCTTCCTATTTCTACTCTTCTCTAAGGTGTTTTTGGAAAGATCGCACCAATTTTCTCTCTGTCTCTAGGTCATTCTTCTTTCCTCAAAACCCAAATTTCCTAAAATTTACAACTTTGTGTTTTGTATGGGTGTAGTTTTGGCTTTTGATTTAAGAATGCGACGAAAAAAAAGGAGAAGCAATAATCCACATCCATACGGAAAATGAAGAAAGTTAAAATATAAAATATCAAACTAACAATTTTGCAACGATTTTTAATTAGTCTTAGACCCAAATACATCAACTGTAACTTCTACAACCCAGGCCCTAATCAGACGTAAAATAAACGACCCTTTTACAAAATAACTCTTAATTTTAAATGCACCCAAAGTTAAATGCGATACAAGTCAGTTTTCCCACTAATAAAAGTGGCTAAACAATCATCTTATTTAGTTATTATACATAACATTTTTTATTTCATTTTTTTTATGGTATGCGAAAGGCAGATCTAGACCCCTACTAAAATCCATCCAGCTACACCGGCCTCACTACCATACCTAACCCGCCAAACCATCTATACAACCATACTAATACAAACATTTACAGTGGGGTATTTCATTTAACCGGGGTTTAATACACAAATCGACCAAAGAGTGTTTTTAACATTAGTTTTGTGGTTTGTCTATTGTGATTATAAAGGGATGGAAAAAAAGAAAGGATTATCTTTACTTTGAGTCTCAAAAAAGTGACCAGAGTTGCATTTTGGTCTCAGAAAGTTTGAAATTAGAGTTTGGATCTTAGGATTCAAGTTGACCATCTTGACCATCCGAATGAGAGTTAAATACTTAAAATTACTAATTCAAACGTATCTTTTGATTTATTCCCTAACCATATCCTCATCTTCTTATTATTACATGTTTTCTAACCCAAATTACCATAACCATCATCACCGATACTATCGATTAACAACACTGTCATGACCATCAATTGGTCCAACGATTATCTGATACGATCATTCATACTGATAACTATTTGAATCGATATGCATGTAACTTGTTTATCTAGCGTGTTAATGAGCATGTACTTATGGATATTTTCTTTATTAAAGTATGTAACAAATAGTACTTTAACATTATAAGTCAATTAAAATACAGTGATATTTATAAATCGTATGAAGTTACAGTTCATGTAATTCTGAAAGTTAAGTCCACCTATTTAATAATTTCACATTTGCAGTGGGCGTGGTACATGAAACGGAGAGTGAAACAAGTACACCACCAACATTTTCTTTCAGCAACTTGTATGAACAAATCTAATACAATCACAAGTATCTCAAAACAAAGACTACCTGAAGTTACAGTTCATGTAATTCTGAAAGTTAAATCCACCTGTTTAATAATTTCACATTTGCAGTGGGTGTGGTACATAAAAAGGAGAGGGTACCAAGTACACCTCCAACCTTTTCTTTCAACAACTTGTATGAACAAAACCTAATACAATCACAATTAGCTCAAAGAAAATACCCTTGTAGACGATTATATATATAGTTTTATCTTTTTGTTCCGCAATATGTATATACCAAAGGCCGCATACATGATTGTGTAGAAGAGTTCTTGGACGATCTCAAACATCAATATCCAAGATCAATCTAGTCGTATCCAGATTAAGAGGATCTGAATTTTAAGAAGTATAAAACTTGTGATCTATATTTCAAGATATGAATTCAACAAGAGCGAGTCTTGTTTTTAATCTCAAATAATAAGGAATTAAACAATCTAGATTGATTACGTACTACTTGTGTTAATCCTATTATAAAAATAAATAATATGATGCAGAAAAGAAAAAAACATAAGACACCTGAAAATTTGTTAAAAAGAGAAACTAAACCTACAAAAAAAAAAGGGACCTCGTCCAAATTTGAACACTGTACAGTATTAAACCGCTACATACAATAGCCTACTATCATAATTCAGACTGGAATGTAACTCAGAACGAATTCACCCTCCAGGCAATTCAGTTGTAGTCGTGTTCCTTACATCTCTTGAACCTCGCAATTACTACACACTTGATTACATAAGCTGACGACCTTTATATCCTAAGTGTTGTTTCAACCTCATTGAAGATTTTTGATACCTATCTTCCCCTAACAGAAAAGCATGTTTGATTTCCCTTTTGATATGTTCAATCTAGGTTTGAAAATCTGTTTTCCGTAGAAAAAGTCCAACAAACCTCACGAATTCGAACAGTTACACTCAGTTAGATGAGAAGCCTGGATTACTAGACATTTCTAAAAAAAAAATCCAAACAAATCAAAACAATAGTTCAGATATCTATCTTGAGGAATCACAAAGTCTGAGACTTATATAACTTTGTGGTTTTTATCTATCTCGTTCCTGATCTAAGATTAAAAATATCTCAAAGATCAATAAGAACAAGATCCAGATTCACGAACTATCAGGTAAAAGATATCCTGACTGGGTTTCAGGAATACCTAAGTGAAGTCTTCAAAGTCGAACCTAGAATATAATTATATGAAGAATCTTGGTTATAAAGGACAAAATTAGGACACAAGAGTGCCAAAATCATGTTGCAAAAGTTTATTTGTTTATATATTTTCAAGGCTCCAGATATCTTTGAAATCAATCCAGGGTTGTTTGGAATTCATCAAACACTTTCTCAATTTAGATGAAATCCTTATTAGCAATTTATGTAACCATGTGAGATGTGTGCCTAGAAATTTCACAAAAGAATATATATTATGGTCCTGGGTTCTGGAATCGTGCGCAATAATGGTTCATAGCGGCTAAGTAGCCCTTTACAAGTACATAGTGGTGTTTGATAACACTCAACATTAATCAATGATCCATGAGAAAAAAATGGGTTTATGAATAAAGTTGTCTTAGAAGTATCTATCACAGTTGTAGAAAAATCGAACATAGTTATGTAGAATAGTTTGTGACTTCGGATAATGTTAGAACTGGACAGGTTCGCAAATCGGATCTGCAAACCTCTGACAGTTCGAGATATCAGGGCATAAGGTTTTGAAAACCTTGGAAGTTCGCGAAAGTCAGATGGTACGGATTTGCAAACTGGGTTTGCGAACTTATGCAGTTTACGTAATTCAGTCTGACTTTGATACAACATACAAGTATGTATACCTGTCGCCAAGCAATTATTTTTCTCATATAATTAATTCGAAACTTTCCCAATAGCCATAGACAATATACAATGTTGCTTGGGCAATTTTCAAATGATCAACTTGAAACAATAAATATTTTGTAAACAATAAATTTTTCTAATTAAGACTGTTAAGGATCTGCGAACATACATTGCTTGAATCATATTTCGAGATTTAAAACAAGACAAGCTTGAACTCGAAATTTCATATTTGAAATATTAAATCTAATAAAATCATTCGACGTAGTCTCATAAGATAAAACGGTAAATGTCATAAGTAAATAAGATATGTCAGTTTTCATGTACCTCTATGTTGATGAAGTTCTCGTAAATATCTATGTTTGTTCTTTAATCTTCAAGGGTTATTTAGTGATGTCTCATACCCAACTACAATAATCTAATCCTAGTCCGAGACTTGACTTTGGTAGACTAGAAATCAGGATATAGTTTTGTGCATCTTACATTGACAACAATCTTGAGATAGAAAAACTTATGAGTTCGACCGAGCGATGCTCTAATAGTATATATGCATATATATTGTCATACAGTTTGATTGTGTTATTTATTACAATACAGAGGTTCTGCATCAATAATTCTTCCGACCTATTATAACTTTTAGATTCAGGAAATGCTTTTCTATGTTTGTTATTTCGGGGATGCTTTTGACTTTCCATTTAAAGCTTTGTAAAATATGGTGAACTTTGACAAGAAATATATATAGTATTAAATATTATATCAATATGGGTTCTATTCAAATATTATAGAGAACGAAATTGATAGTTGCATTTGCACATAGCTAAAAAGTTTACTTTGTTTTGTATAGATGAAAATAATCCTCATCGTTTTTATCTGCTTTGAAAATTCTAAAACAATTTTGCGTTACTCTAACTCTCAATTTCGGGAGATGGCGGGTTAGATAGTGTACCACAACATTCCCAACCTTTCGTAGAGCATCACTTTCACACCCTGGTTTCTGGTTTCTAGAGATAGATCGGATTTTCTTGAATCAAACATATATTGCCGGTTGTACCTTTCTTCTGTGTATGTTAACCACTTTCCCTTTAAGGATTGTTTTCAAATTCTATAGGTTACCAGAAATTCGTGATGGTGTGGTGATTGATAATGATGGTTGTAGTAATATAGGTTTGGAAATATAAAATAAGAAGAAGAGGAGGACATAGTTAGGAAATAATTCAAAAGCTAAGTTTAAATTAAAAAATTTAATTATGTAACTCTCTTTTGGATGGTCAAGACGGTCAACTTAAGTCCCGAGACTCAAACTCTAATTTCAATTTTCCGGAGACCCAAACTCTAATTTCAAATTTCTTGAATTGATAACCCAAAAAAAAATGATTAACTAATATTCAGAACAACTTTTATTTTTGTTGTTTAAGAGCATCTCCAACAGAAGGTGAAAAAAATCCTACGTGGATTTATTATTTAGTCCCTTTATTTATGGGGTCTATCCAGAGATGGGGTCTATCCAGAGAGCAAATTTAGGACCTTACTCCTAAAAAACTATCTCCAACAGTAAGAGATTTTTATTCCTTAGAATTAATTATTAAAAAGGAAAACATGACGTGGAGGTGCATCCGAAGGTGTAGTTAACACTTTCTTGAAAATCTTCTTATTAGTATGGCACCCCTCTTGACTTATAGGACCTACTGTTGGAGATGGTTTTAATTAAAATAAGGTCTAAAATTCTACGTGTCATATAAAAATAAAAACGCGCAATTGGGGGATATCAAAACTAATTGGGGGATATGAATTATTTCCCCCAACCAAAGGTGTCTCCTAAGGGGTGTTTTTTGGGGCGAAAATACTAAAACACCCTTAAATTAATTAAAAAATATTATGAAAAGACTGTTATACCCTTTCAACTAAAACATAAAATCAAAAACCAAATCAAATATCCCCCATTTTGAGTTCCGGCATTCTCAGTTAGGTTTCGTTTTTTTTGTCCTTCATCTTCTTCATCGTTCACACCATCGTTCTTCATCGACGATTAATCGTTAAATCAAAAATTTCTTCGTCGATTAACCTACCCGAATCATAACCATGCCTCCACGGAAGAAAACAACTTCCCAATCGATCCCAAGTCAATCGAACCCAAGAACGATTGTTCAACAGAAATTGAAAAAAAGACTTGGTTTGATTGCTCAAGAGGAAGAAGACAAAGAAGCAGAGTTATCGGACGATGAACTATTAGCAACAAAGATGGCTTCTATGAGAAGGTTAGTCATTTTGAACTATTTAATTAGTGTTTCACTTGATTTGTAGCTATGGGTTTAGGTCAAAATCGCGAAACCCTAACTGCAAATTTTGAGGTTCTGTAATTCCGGCATTTAATTTAGTATGAATACCGTACCGGTATTGAAACCGGCATGCGATCTAGGATGAATACCACGCCGTAAATAGATACCGGCACTCAATCTAGGTTGAAGACCACGCCGGTTGATGCGTGTCGTAGGTGCAATCAAATTAATATCTTATTTCCACTCAATTAAAAATAATATAATGGAAGTCAAGTTCGTTCCCACGAAGAGCAGGGAGATTTAGTTGTCAAAAAGTGTCACAATGGGGGTTTGTTTTTGATTCAAAGTAAATAACAAAGCAATTGAAAATAATTAAGTTGCAAGCAATGGAGAGAAATATGATCAGGGAATCCTTCTTCGTTACTAAACCGTCATCAAGTTATTATATTCATCCATTAATACAATTAATCACAAATTATTACCAACCGTGGAATAACAACTAGCTCAGTGCTATCCCCTAAATTCCTTAAATCACTGGGTACAGAAGCTCTCCAATACCAGATTCTATTCTTCGAAACCACCTAGTAGTAGCTCACTCAAGGTGTAATTTGTCCGAATGCTTTATCTTTTGTGAATTATAGATTGATCCTAGTAGTTAGACTCTTAGCTCAAGGTCCACTTTCTAGTGTTGTTTATACACACAATCACTACACAGAATCCCTCTGCAAGGTCTTGTGTTCACTACTTTTGTACGAATTATTCAACTATTACTTATCTCCTAATTCAATACTAGCATTTGATTGAATCAACAAATTAGTTCAGTTGGCCACCTAAACAATCTATCAATTAATCATAAATATTTTAATTAGTATAAACAATCAATAATCATGTGAAGAACTTCAAAATAGATTTATATAATAACTCAAATCATTGTCTAGAACTTAGAATTCATCCCCAATCACTAAGAAGTTTAGCTACTCATGGTACTAACAAAACCCATGAGTTTCATATGATAAAATAGAAAAGAAATAATTACGGTGATGGAAATAGCTCCAAACCCTAGCTTTTCTTCTCTTGAGTTCTCCTCTCCAAAACTTGATAAAAGATTATATCATTCATCCCCCAAAAATATTAAGAAGTTCTCTTATATAGGTGTCCCAAAGGTAGAAGTACCCGTGCGCCAAATCCCGGTCAAAAAGTCGCCAAGACTTGCCAAAAACGCACCAAACAAGCTCACCGTACTTTCACGGACACTTGACTATCCGTGAATTTCAGTAATTCAAGTATACCAGGCTATCCGTGAAACAGTAATTTCACGGACACTAGTGTCTCCGTGAGCGAAATTTTTCTTTGGATTTCTAACTCCCGATACTTTCACGGACTCTTGACTATCCGTGAGTTTCTGAACTCAAGTATACCAGGCCCTCCGCGAACACTCTTCTTTTGCTCCTAGCTTCCTCATATGATGTCGGAATAACTCCATTCTTTCGCCGTTGGCTTCGTATTTTCGTCCTCTTCACGATGATATCAATCACTTCTAGATATGAACGAGCTCCCCTTAATCTTTGGCCCTTCTCCGCTTGCGGCTAACTTCTTTCTTTGCACAATTAAGTGCACATTCACTTCTTTTGGATGATTCACCTAGCAAAACACAAATAAAGAAAAACAAACGTAATATACAATAATTTGCAAGAAAATATAGCAAATACTAGCATGGATTCGACACTAAATATGTGCAAAATATGTACTTAACACCGGTACACAGAAAACAATTGGATTTAAGTAGCTGTACCGGCGTAAACTGTATTTTAGAATGAATGCCGAAACTCTAATTTTAGTATCCTGGAACTTTAGTATTGGTTCCGGCATCTTCGACATTTTATTTTTCATGCCGGTACTTTAATCCGGCATTAAATGTTGTTATGCGGATATGCCGGTAGTCGTGTTAAGTTTCCAGGAATTTCCCAGGTTGTACCGGCATCCTCTACATTTATTTATGTAAGCCGGTACTGTATTCCGGCATGGATGTTCATTATACTTAAAAGCCGGTAGTGGTGTTTACTTATCCAGAAATATTCATATACTATACCGGCATCTTCGATATTTATTTTTGTATGCCGGCAAGTTAACCCGGCATGGAAGATTATTATACTTGTATGGTATGCTCTTTGTTATTGTATGCCGGTATTAGAAGTGAAAGTTAGTGCTTCTTTTGAATTAGATCTAAAGCAAAGGAAGCCAAAGCAAAGGAGGCTAACAAAAGAAAAGCTAAAGCTGTTGCGCCTAGGAAAAAAAGGAAGGATGGTCTTGACACTCCTCAGTCTCTGCCTCCTCGAGGGAATAACAAAAAATGTTTGGGTTTTGAGACAAGAGGGGATATTTGGGATAGTGGTCGTGATCGTAGTATTCTTGCAATCCGTGAACCTACTGCAGCTGTTGAGGTGGAAGATGAGCAAGATGAGCAAGATGAAGAGGAAAGTGAGAAGGAAGACGATCAAACTCAATTAGCAAACCAAAGCGAAGGAGTAGTTGAAGAAGGTGGTCCAAGTCAACAACTCACACAAGCCAAGGCGAAAGGCAAAGGCAAAGTAAAAGTTAAAGGTTCGCACCTTCCTCATGTTGATGACATGATACCCGACCTCGAACGTGGTAAAATTTGGGGCGCAGCTTCTTTTGATGATCGGGTTCTATTTGGCTACAAGCACTCATGGGCTCGTACTATATATCAGACCTATGTAAGAATTTCTATCTCGTGCATATGTACTGTACTTATGCAAAATCTCTTAAGATCTCTTAATCGTATTATCTCTTAATTGTAGCATCATAAGAAGGCTGTGCGTGTTTGCCGAAACCAAGCCGCGGCTGATTGGGATTTGTCTCTAGAGCATGCTGATGTCCAAACAATAGTAAAGGAATCTGGTTTATATCCTTTGGTTGAAAATTATGTGAAGCCAGATATTGTCACAGTCAATTGCTTCGTCGAAAGGTATCATGGCGAAACGGATACCATGCACTTCCCGTTTGGAGAGATGACCTTGATCCCAGATGATGCTCAGAACATTCTAGGCTTGGATATTACCGGCAAATCAATTGCATAACGAGGTGACCTTGAGCTAGAATGGACGAAGTTGCACGAGCTTACTCACAAGTTGTTTGGTTGGGACTACAAAGAGTCTGTGGAAAGCTTCTATGTATCTAAGGTTAGTAGGACAAAGACATTATGTTGTAGGATCAGAATATCGCGACATCAATACTTCGCGAGATTAATAAATGACGACATTGCGAGGGAGTCGCAGGGAAGTAAAATAAATGACGCAATGAATGACGACAGCCAAAACATGAGAAAGATGTGAAGACTCAGTGAAATTTAGGAGTGTCGCGAGAATTGATACATGTATACTTGCGATATTTCGCAAGACATTCCCGAAGAATAAAGGACGACTTATTTGTCATCATCTTTATGTACTACCCTATATAAAGGGTTGAATAAATCTGTTGTAGGGAGAGTTCTTTTTGAATTGTTAAGCAAGTCATTAGGAGAGAGAAAGTTTTAGAGTGATTGTAATTCTATAACTCATTTCTATTTCATATTGTAAAGATTCAAGTATTCAATCAATAGGAATCATAATCATTCATCTTAAAATGTCTTAATTGTGTATATTTTAGTGAGGGGTGTAGTGTAGGATTTCCTGCAACTACATAATGGCGCTAGAAACAGGGATTGATTGAAGATAAGAGATTGGATATTGTCACTAAAACGGTAAAAATCAAGAGTATGATGGATAAATTGAAGAAAATTAGAATCAGAGAGGGTAATGAAGAATTGGAATGTAATATGATTTCAAAATCAATGGTTAATGAATTTCATGAAAGTATTAAAGGGAGAATACATAAAAGAGATTTTGAAGGAAAGAAAATTATAACAGCAAAGGAGGTGTTACCCTTGAAAGAATGGGAAAAACAGAGAATTATATTCACAGCAACAGAGATGTCAGGAGAGAACTTAAATCACACATCTCCACTAGTAATTACGATAAGTGCCGGCAAAGAAGAAGGAAAATTAACAAAAACAATGGAAGAATGGGCAATAAGTAGAACTTTAGTGGATACAGGGAGTTCAGTGAATATAATGTTTTATCATGCATATAAAAAATTGGGGTACAAAGATGAAGAAATGACTTCCGCAACATGTCATATCTATGGTTTCGGCAAATCAATAACAAAACCTAAAGGGGAAATAAAAATACGAATTTTGTTGGGAGAAATTGAAACAAATGTGACGTTATGCGTAGTAGATATGGAATCACCATATAACATGCTGTTGGGAAGGCCATGGATACACGCAATAAAAGCTGTAGCATCAACATTTCATCAATGTGTCAGATTTCCTATGCCGAGTGGAATTGGCGAAATCAGAGGAGATACCGATAAAGGAAGAATGTATCATCAAATCGAAGTAAAACATTATGAAGAACGGGTGAAGAGGCGAAAAGATCGCAAGAAGATGGCAAAAGCAGCAAAAAAGGAAGAAGAATTTAGAACATATATGATAAGAGCGGAAGAAGGAAAAGGAATATGTGGTGAAGAGAGTGATCTCACAAAGGAAATAAGAGGACCAACGCCCATGGGAGAAACGAAGGCTAGCTACATTGCGGCAGAACCAACAAAGGAAGTGAATATTGGAACTGAAGAAGAACCCAAGATGTTAAAAATTGGAACTAAAATGGAGGCAGATGAAGAAAGAAAGACCGTTGATTTGTTGCGAGATTATAAAGATATCTTCGCATGGGATATGGATGAGATGCCGGAATAGATCCATCGTAGCGTGTCATAAATTAGAGATTGATAAAAATGCCGGACCATTCAAACAAAGAATTAGAAAAATCGCAACAACATATCATCCTCAAATAGAAGAAGAGTTGCGAGAAGATGCTTGATCTTTGGCATTATTAGGCAAGCAAAATACCCCGAATGGATAGCGAATATGGTCGTAGTTCCGAAGAAGAAAAAAGGAATAAGAATTTGCATAGATTTCACCGATTTAAACAAAGCTTGTCCAAAAGATAGTTTTCCCTTGCCAGATATTCCGCGAGATGGTTGAATCGGCGCGGGAAATGAAAGGATATCTTCCCTGGATGGATATAAGGGATACAATCAAATCCCTCTCGCCGAAGAAGACCAAGAACATACTGCCTTTTTCGCTCCAAGAGGATTATACTGTTACACAAAAATGCCATTCGGACTGCGAAATGCCGGTGCAACGTATCAAAGGATGGTGGAGAAAGTGTTCGAACAATGGATACATAAAACATTAGAGGTATATGTGGATGACATGTTAATAAAAAGCAAAGAAGCAAAAGATCATGTGCGAGATTTGAAGGAAATTTTCGAACAAATGAGACATTTCAACATCAAAGTAAATCCAGAAAAATGTACCTTTGGAGTGGCATCTGGAAAAATTTTAGGATACATTGTATCAAAAGAAGGAATACAAGTTGATCCGGAGAAGGTACAAGCAATTCGAGACATGCCAACGCCAAGAACAATGAGTGAAAGATGTGCAAAAGTTAAATGGATTATTAGCTTCGCTAGGAAGATTCATCTCGAGATCATCTGATAAGTGCAAACATTTTTTCAACATACTTAAAAAGGGAACGAAATTTAGGTGGACGGATGAGTGTGAAAAGGCATTGCAAGGAATAAAAGAACATCTAATGGATATATCAATATTACAAAAAGCAGAAGACGGGGAGGAATTACTAATTTACCTCGCGACAACCTCGCATGCACTAAGCGCGGTATTATTGCGAATGGACGCAGGGGTGGAAAAACCAATCTATTACATCAGCAAAACATTCAATGCTGCGGAGAAAAACTATTCAAAAATTGAAAAATTAATTTTGGCATTAGTTTACGCGACGTTTAAACTTTGCATCTATTTTGAAGCACACACGGTAAAGGTAATGACAAAAGTACCAATTGAGTCAGTAATGAAAAATTCAAAAAGATCAGGAAGGGTTGAAAGATGGAATGCTCAAGTAAGTCATTGCAAACTCAAATATGAAGTGTTATCCTCACCAAAATCGCAAGTTGTAGCAGACTTTTTAGCGAGAATTTCCATTGGAAGAAGATGAGGCGAGTGGAAGAAATGATGGATATAGAAGAAGAACATGGAAATCCAAGGGATTTATTAACGAGCCAAATAGATGGGAAATATTGGTAGATGGATCGTCAAATGGAGAAGGTAACGGAATTGGGATCATTATAATTTCTCGGAGAAGGCAATAAAATGGCTTTCTCTTTTGATTGGAGTTTGCATCTACTAACAATGAAACAGTATGAAGCTATAATACATGCTTTGCGATTTGCAATAGAAATGAAGTTGGAGAATGTAAGAATTACCGTGTGATTCTCGGTTAGCTATTCGCGAGATAAAGAAGAGTATACTACAAATGAAGCATCCTTGAAAAAGTACAAAAAGCTTGTTGACGAATTGTCGGCGAAGATACCAAAAATAAAGTGGAGACACATATCAAGAAAAGACAATAGACTCGCGAGATGCTTTTGCTTTTATATCAAGTATGATGATGAGATCCATCTGCGAGATGCATAAAAATACGAGACACTTCAATCACCATCAATCAACAAAGAGGAAGAGGAAGAAGCGAAGTAATGCTCATAGAAGATGAAGCACAAAGATCCCATTGCGAGGATTGGAGGACGAGAACTTCATGCTTATCTAATGAAAGGAGAAACACCAAGAAATAGATTAGAAATGCATAAATTAAAAAGCCGTGCAACAAATTATGAATTAAGAGACGGAGTATTGTACCGAAGATCCTTTAATGGACCCTCGCTCGGATGTTTAACACGAAAGGAAGGAGAAGCGAGTGTTAAAAATGCTACACGGTGGGGATCTTTGGCAATCATAGTGGCGGAAGATCTTTAGCACATAAGGCGAAAATGCAAGGCTATTATTGGCCATATATGCATGAAGATGCGAAACAAATATCAAGACGTTGCGAAGATTGTCAAAGACACGGAAAGAAAATACATGCACCGGGTGCGCCGTTAACCTCTTCAACAAGTGTATGGCCTTTTGGAAAGTGGGGATTAGACATTGTAGGACCATTTTTACAGTGTACGGGGCAAAGGAGATATTTGATTGTCGCAGCAGATTATTTCACAAAGTGGGCGAAGTAAAATCGGTACAACACATTCGCGATATTTTTACTTTCATATTCGAAAACATAATACGCAGATTTGGAATTCCAACACGGTTGGTATCTGACAATGGGAAACAGTTTGAGGGACAAAACATAGAATTATTGCTTAATGCATTTCAAATAAAATGTGGGAAATCAACTCCTTTATACCCATGAGGCCAATGGATGAGCGAAGCAACAAATAAAACAATCGATATATTGAAGAAAAAACTAGAAGGGCATAATAAGGCATGGTGTGAGCAAGTGCACAATGCGGTATGGGCTTATAATACAACAAGGCGAGAAGCTACGGGGATGTCACCGTTTTGTCTAACCTATGGTGTTGAAGTTGTACTTCCGACGAGAGGTTATTATTCCAACAACAAAGAGAGAAGCTTGGGAGAAAAATCTTAGTGCGGGTAACATTTTAGTTAAATTAGATGAGTTAGAAGAAAATAGAGAAAGAGCACTACAACATATGGAGAATTATCAGCGAAGATTGGCCAGAGAATATAACAAACGTGTCAAAACACGCGAGTTTCAACCAGGTGATATGGTGTTGCGAGAAACACCAATATATCAGCGAGAAAGTGGTGGCAAGTTAGCGAAAAAATGGGATGGACCTTATATCATCAAGGAGATAGTTGGAACAGGGGCATATAGATTAATGGATCCAGAAGGCAACGATGTGGGCCAGAGATTGGGTAGACCATGGAATAGATTATATCTCAAGAAATATTACCCATAGAAGATGGAAAAGAAAGAATAAATTCTGAAATGTTAAATGAATGAAATGATATGAAATGTTCTATGACGAGAGATATTGCGAAATTAAGAAAGAATGTGCGAATATCTCGCAAATGAATTGACAAATATTAACCAAAAATGAATGATTGAGCGAATTGACAGAAATGAATGAGTGAGTGAATGGGACGAACCTTTATGGCGTACACCTAGTTCGCGAATGATATTTCGTAAGAGGCAAATGTAAGACCTAAAGTGCGTCATATAAGGGGTATCTCTTGACATGGCTCAGGGAAAAGGTTACACCGCTCCTGGAACCTGAGTCATGGAGATTTGGGGCCCATGAAAGCCTATCCGGGAGAGATACCTTGGATTTCCAACTATATATATATATATAAGGTTATACCTTGGTTGGACGCCCGAGGGTCTCTTCCAAGGAGTCGAGTGTATGCTCAAGGCGCCGAGGTACACGGTTGAGCCAAGAGTGCACAGGACATTTGAAGTGTCTCGGCCATTCTTGGCAAGTCTTGGCACATCTTTGCACTCGGCCGAAGAAAACTCCACTTAGGGTGCGGTCTCGTAACCATAAACCCTATAGGTATAAGGGATAAGAGGCTGCGAAAACAAGCTGGTTGTTGTTAAGACCGGATGGGAGGAGCTAGTCTTGTATGGCCGATGTACGCCTCCTTGAAGGGGCAACCGGGGAGATGATAAGGCGGCACCCTCCATTAGGGAGGTGATAAGTGTCACAAGACGGCAATGTCATGGGGCTTTATATTCGCAAGAACATTTAGGCCTGTCATATTATCGCAAATGAAATATCTGCGAGAGGCAAAAATACTAAAGAAATGATAAGACAAGATCAATGGGTCATTACATGAAAGTGTAAGGACGTCCTGCGATCTTGTCGCAAGACGTCAATGTCATGGGATTTTATGTTCGCAAGAATATTTAGACTGTCATATTGATGCAAAATGAGGGGTGGCAAAATAAGACCTTTAACTAGGAAGGCAAAATAAGACCACACAAAAACAATGATAAGGCAAGATCAATGGGTCAATACATGAAAATGTAAAGACACCCTGCGATCTTGTCGCAATGATAATTTCAAAGCATAAATGAAGATAATAGAATAGCAATCATTAAATACCAAAAATTATACTTGTTGAAAGAAAGAAGAGTAACAGAGACAGTACATACATCAAAAAAGATGATTGAAGTACATAAAGAAACAATAGCACGAGAAGGAAGATTACAAGAGAAAATCATCTCTCAAATAGTAGCTTTTTCACCGAGAAGGAGATCTTTGGGTTTTCTTGGCAACTTTATCTATATTTTCGCTAATTAATATATTTCAGCAGATCCTTCTTCTTCATTTGCGACATCATCATTGTGATTTTATTGGGAGAGACAGTTTCTTCATTTTCGAGTTCTTCGCCACTATTATAATCATAATCGTTATCGGGAGGATTAGGAACTTCATCATCACTTACTTCCAGAGGTTCAACGAGACACGGGATCAAGAGATTTAGATAGTAAAACATTATTCACAAGAACTTCGGCTCTAAGATGAAATTGACGAAGGAGTGCTTTCTGCTGATTTTTACTCTCTATATCTTTGGTCACGCATATAGTCGAATTTTCTTTCTGCCCTATCGCGAGAACGTGCAAGAGAAGCAGTGAGTATTCCATTCTCTTTGCGAATTTTTGAGTAGTCAGATTTCAAAGCAGTAATGGAGGAGTGAAGTTTTTTCTCAGACTCTGCAAAACAAAAAGTAAAAGGAATTATACAAACAAAAAATATGAAGGCTTGATAAAGAAAGAATAGATGAGGCAGTCAACTTCTATGACTACCTTCCTTCTGCGAGGTAAGATGTTGGATTAGAGCCGAACAACTATTCTCCAAATGATCCATGGCATTGTCAAAATTATCTCCAATTAAACCTTTCAGACGTGATCGCCAACTTTTTTCGTTGGAAACAAGTAAGGCATTTTCTTTTGTAAGGGAAGAGTTGGACTTTTCTAGTTCGGAACATTGATCCTTGAATTGGTTTACTTTCACACTTAAGTTTATTCTACCCTGAATCAGTTTATCCTTCTCGGCAGTAACTTCTTCCAGTTGATTTCTCAGCGAACAAAGAGATTGTTCTTGCTTTTTACATAATTTTTGACAAATATCATTTTGTTGCGAGTAAATCGCCACCTTGTTTAACAGAGTTCGCTTCTCTTGAGAAAGAGTTCCATTCTCATCTGATAAAGTTTCCAACTCCAAATTAGCTTTAGTCAAAGAGTAAGACAAAGAGATAAGTCATTACTTAATGAATCTTGTTTCTGAGCTAAATCAGCATTTTCTTTAGAAAGATTATCTATTTGATCAACAGAATATGTATGAAGATTATCTAATTGATTATATTGCTCCATCCAAGCATCTCTATCAACTCGAACTTCTTCAACAGTAGATTCCAACTGATATATCTCCATTTTTCGTTTCTGGTTTAAAGCTTGAAGGGCGAACAAGGGCTTGAGTTTCAAAAAAAAAAAAAAAAAAAAAAAAAAAAAAATGGACAATACAGAGGCAAGAGTTTACCTTTTAGTTCTTCATTCTTCTTGCGAAGATTATCACGATCCAGCGAAATATTTTGAAGTTTTTGATTCTCAAGATGGAGAATATTACATTTTGCAGTCATGGCTTGGAGATCATTCTTCAAAGTGTTAATTTCTTGCTCCAAGGATGTTTGCGAAATTCTATCAGGACCAAGGTGTTTGCTCAAAATCTCGCAAATATCAGATTTGATAGGATCGACAGAAGTCTTCTTAGCATCGTTCACAATATCTGATAGGACTTTGAAGGCCACATCTATTCCTTCTAAATTTTCTTTAGTAAGAGGGATTTGCTCAGAAAAGGAAGTAATAGTGATAGAAGAAGGAAGAGATGAATCATCTTTTGTTAAAGGAATATCACGAGAAGAAGAAATCTCGTGAGGGTTAATGAATGGAGGAATGGTAGAGGCATTAACAATGGAAGAAGAAATAGGCTCATTCGCAATGGGACTGTTATGAGGGAGTTGATCTATGAGAAATTCAGGCATAGAAATGTTATCTTTGGAAGAAACAGTAGGGATCTCTTGCGAAGATGTCGCAGTAGGAGTTGTAAGTTTGAATGTAGGAAAAGTGTGGAAGGCGCAACGGGTTTAGAATGGCGAGGCTTCTTGGGGGACTTATCAGCATTTTTGTCATCCTGCGAATTACAAGCTAAATAAGAAACAGAGACAACAATATTGTTATTAAAAAATAAATGTTTCTTAAATACCTTGTTACTCGCAGGCTTTCTTTTAGAAGCAGTGGACTTCGATTGCGAGCCTAGGGAGATATTGGGATTCACAATGGTGAACTTGGTGCTAGGTTTGTTCTTGCTAAAACAAAAATGGCAGAGGAGTCGTTAAAAGAAGAACAATATCAAGATAAAACAACTTCAATAAGAGAGATCAATCACAAAATGATCAAATTCAGCAAAATTAACAAACCTTGATGCCATAGAAACAGTAGCAGAAAAATAATAGCGGGAAAACGATGAAGAAGATGATGAAGAAAAAGCGAGAAAATAGTTGCGAGACAATGAAGAAGACGAAGTAAAAGAAAAGAAATGCTTTCACAAGGAATCCTCCTTTAAATAGACGAGAAAAGAGTAACTTCGGATAACATTAAATGTGCCGGTAAAAGGGAAATTTTAGATACGTGTAAACAGTCATTCCTGAATTCACGGAATCTTGTCGGCAGAAAATTGATTGAAAAATCAACGATTGCGGCATCTCAAAATATTGGTTCTCATGACATTCTCTCCTTCGCAGAGAAGACATGAGAAGAGGCAAGATGTAGGATCAGAATATCGCGACATCAATACTTCGCGAGATTAATAAATGACGACATTGCGAGGGAGTCGCGAGGAAGTAAAATAAATGACGCAATGAATGACGACAGCCAAAACATGAGAAAGATGTGAAGACTGGCGAAATTTAGGAGTGTCGCGAGAATTTATACATGTATACTTGCGATATTTCGCAAGACATTCCCGAAAATAAAGGACAGCTTAGCTGTCATCCACTGTGTACTACCCTATATAAAGGGTTGAATAAATCTGTTGTAGGGAGAGTTCTTTTCTGAATAAAAAAGCAAGTCATTAGGAGAGAGAAAGTTTTAGAGTGATTGTAATTCTATAACTCATTTCTATTTCATATTGTAAAGATTCAAGTATTCAATCAATAGGAATCATAATCATTCATCTTAAAATGTCTTAATTGTGTATATTCTAGTGAGGGGTGTAGTGTAGGATTTCCTGCAACTACATATGTTTTTAAACTTATGTTCTTATTTATATTGTTCACGTGTATCCTTATTATGTACTTAGAAACAAAATTTACTGACTTTTATATGTATCATTTCAAATTTGTATAAGTGTGGGCTTATGAACATTTCCCAACATTGTTCAAGGACCACCCCTTCTTGAAGTTTAATCCAGATGTTGACCCCCCAAGAGCCTAGAGCAAAGAAATACGAGTTCAACGCCCATCTGAATCCCGGTAACAATGGTCGACTGATAGAAATGAGATTGGCACTTGACGCGATGACTACCAAGGATGTTGTGTTCGACCCCTACAAGGAGGCTAGAGATAACCGTCAATACACTTGGTTTTATAACGTTGCATTATACCAAGGTCCTTTGTTCCACCCAAAGGGATACGTTATGGCTGATCCGCGACGTGTGATGCGGCAAATTGGATACAAGCAATTACCTATTTTCATGACAGCCTCCACTGAAAGGTACCTTCTTGATTATTCTCGTTGCATGTCAAGTTCCACAAGGTTGAGGGTAGAGTATGATCCAACTCCCGAAGCAACACACTGGAGGGATAGGGAACCACGTCGTTTGGTAGATATTACTAATTGGGAGGTTGCGAACAACGGTGATGAAGCTGACCCATCATACATTCGTGATTATTTGGAATGGTCACATCCACTTGTTGTGCGGCTTGAAGATGTCCAAGTTCCACCCCCGAAAAACCCTCCCGTTCCAACTCCTATAGCGGCACCACCTACGACGAGCCAACTTAATAAGACCGTTGGATTGCTGGTAAGTATTGTAAATTGCTTTCTCGTTTAATGTACACATAATTTTATATTAGCATATATATACTAATTATGTGTTGTATGTATGAAACTAGCGGCGTCGGCTTGGAAAGTTGAAGAAGATGTTAGGTTGCAAGTACTCGGGAGGAGAGGTGTTATCCCTTGAAGAGATGAAGGAAGTTGTGGAAAAGCTTGATAAAATTGAAGAAACCGACAGTAGTGCAAGAGATTTGTTCGGGGAAACGAGGAAAAGAGTGGCCCAAAAGAAGCAAAGGACCGAGTGATTAGCTCTTCAGTTGTGTTTCTTTCATTAGGATGGTGGTTGTTACGTCTTGATTAATTTCTAACTTGTTCTCGTTTGAAATTCATGGTTTACTCTTTAGTAGTTTGGTATGCTTTTGGTATATGATTCGGGGGTTATGAACATTTAAGCACGATCTAGTTTGTTTTTGTTAGCTTGAACATGTTTAAATTTAAATTTGTAGTGAATTGTTATATTTGCAAGTTATATTACGAGACTTGTCGGCATGGAAAAGGTTACTAGGATGCCGGTACAAGTTCCGGCATGAAATATTATGTCAATTCTATGCCGGTCACTGGTACTGGCACAGAAATTGTTCTACAAAACTGTACCGGTATTTCCATACTAAAAGTTTCATGTTCATGTATATATGTAGGTAGGTACCGGCATGAAAGTATTATCTAAATTCATGCCGGTTACAAATTCCGGCGTGGATGCTCTATCTACCTTTATGCCGGAACAGTATTTTTTAAATAAATTCATTATGGTTACAAAACCGGCACTCTAATCTTGATTGATTATATGCCGGAACTCTGCAGTGAT
This sequence comes from Papaver armeniacum, assembly GCA_023531295.1. Lineage (NCBI taxonomy): Eukaryota > Viridiplantae > Streptophyta > Magnoliopsida > Ranunculales > Papaveraceae > Papaver > Papaver armeniacum. The sequence goes on from JAJJWW010008343.1 coordinate 381,299, forward strand.
AGTTCTTCACGAACGCTCTCTTAATTCATTCCTAAGTAATCTATTACATTGGATTAGAAAATTAAATGAAAACGTACTAAACGACATGAAATGGATCAAATTTGGTTATAAAGGATCTCATAATCTATTTCCATTCCTTTTCAACAATTGCGGAGCCTTTGAATCTTTCGCGTATATCTTCGAAGACATCGTCAGGAATTTCGGCATCGAGGAAAATCTTAATTGGTTCATCTTCTCTTTCAACATATTCCTTTCCCTTCATATAACACCCATCACACCCATCGATAGGCTTGCATTGGCCCTTGTGGTTTTCTCTTGACTTTGCAAGTTCAACAGCTTTGTCAAACCATTGAAATTCATCGCACTTTGGGTAATTCAAACACCTTAGAAACATTCTTCCATTTTCAGCATCATCAGTTTTTGCAATCCAAAACTGGCGCGTCCCATCACAGCTTCTACACTTTGAATAAATAAAAGGACAGTCCATGGCTAGATGAGACGGTGACTTGCAAATTTGACACGCGCAATGATGATTCTGTAAGAGAAGAATATATTAGTTATGCGTCATAGTAGTGAATATTTTAAGTGTCCATATATTGTTAGAAATGTTGAATCTACTTACTTTGCAAATAGAGGTTGATGATGAATCTCCCATTGCTTGTGAAGCGTGCTTGATTGATCTATTTTTTGAGGCTTACTTTCTTGAGAGAATGATTTTCGTTATTTGGTGGTTGCTTTGTTTATAATTTTGCAAAGGATTTGGAGGTATTATATAGAAATGAAGCACCAACGGTCATATTTTTCAAAAAATTAGCCGTTTTTTTTTTTAAATTAACAACTACCGGCATAATCGCAATTATACACCTAAAGCCGGTATTGTGTGCCGGTGTTAAACCATGTTGTTATACCATGCCGGTAGTAATTACATATTTGGCATAATCTCTGAGAAGAAATTTACTAGTACCGGCGTCGTATGTCACATTAACTTCAATGCCGGTAGTTTTGGTGATTTCAAAAATACTAGCCGTTGAGTTTTTTCTCTATATAAAGACAGCCAATACTTGGACCCAACAACCCAAAACTCGTGTGTTTTTATATATATCCTTGAGACTCTTAGTATAGTACCTAATCCCACATACAACAAATGGCATCGTTTGACTCCGAGGAAGATTTAGCAATCACCCAAGCATGGTACGCCGAAACTCGTCCTTCAACTATAGATAACGGCACGCGGGATTCCATGTGGTTGAAGATTTTTAGCAAGTTTATTCACGATTACGGTAACCCAAAAGGAAGAACTGCTCAACAAATCGAGCAACGACACGACATCATCCTAAATGTTGTGGTTGATTATTTAAAAATGAAACACCGGATCGAGCACGCTAGCCACAATAGATTGTCCCCTCAACAACTTGTAAGTATCTTTATGAATAATTCGACACAATCTACTCTTTTTCAATTTTTATGTAACAAACAAAGTTTGTGTGTTGTTTTTGTAGCATGAAGCCGTGAAAACGCGTTATTTACAAGAAAGGGAGAAGCATTCATGTTTGAAGCCAACGTGAAACATATTGTAACCAAAGTCACTGAATACCACCAGCTGGGTGAATCGGAAACGGATTCTTCTTAAGAAGATTGATAGTTTAGTGGTATTTTCTTAGGTTTTTCTGGTATTTGGTTAGATTTTTAGTGTGTTTGGTTTGGTATTTCGTAAGGTTTTGTGGGTACATCTCTATGTAAACCCTCACGAGACTATAACTCGTCCGCTTGGGTCACCAAGTGGTTTGAAGGCTTGATGCACGTGCTAAGTGCATTCGTGCTTCCTGCGACAAGAATTACATTTGAAATAAATTATAGTTCCGTCTTATTTTATTTTGTTAGCATAATACAATACAATCAGAATCCCGGCATAGATATTGTATATATCTATGCCGGGACCAGGTGTTACAATACTGTCTACAATAATTAAGTTCCGGCGTTGGATTGAAAAACTTTAGTGTGCCGGCTTGTACTCCCGGCATGGTCGTACTTCCAACAATCAATGCCGGAAAATTACTTTCTTTGCCTAATGGACAATTTTTTTACCATACACCAGTAAAGAGCTGTGCCGGCGTGGGATCTAAGTTACTTACAATGCCGGGATACCTAAAAAAAGATCCGTTATGTCCTCATCTATTTAAAGGAATGGATACACCCATTGCAGTTGATACCTAAACAAAAACAACATTAGCTCCAAGACATCTCTCTGATGGATTATCAATCACCAACTACCAAGTTCATCAATTCACTCGAAAAAGAAAAACGTATGAGGAACATATTGTGCAATGCGATAGGAAATCAATCATCAACCACCACCAACTCAGTTGCCACAATACTAGAAAAAGTAAGAAGGACGGAAGAAACCACCAAGTCAATTGCCGCAATGGAAGAAGAGATAATTAAGAGGAAAAGAGAAGAAAAAGAGGAAGCAAAGCTTGAACATTATCGTCGAAAACTAGGTAAGATTGAAGCGGTGGTTGAGGAAGAGGTTGAACGTCAAAAACAAGCTAAGATAGAAGCGGATGTTGAGGAAGAAACCCAGTGGATTAAAAACTACTACATAGTATCGGATTTTCCGGAAGATCACCGCCCTTCGGATCTTTTTTGGGGGCTAGTTAGGACTGGTTCTTCAATGAATAACTTGTTGGACTGTAAGAAACGCAGAATAGAATACATTGATCTTGTTGTACGCAATCGAACAACTGCACTCATCAAATTATGTCGCAAATACAACGAGTTTCTTGCAAGATGTAGAGGGAACAGATATGAAGCTCAGGAAGCATATTTCAAGTTGTTCAAAGAGCCTTTTAGGCATTTTGAAGCTGCTTTTTTTCTTGAATCTCGTCCCGAGAACTGATGTTAGTTGAAATTGGCTTGAGATGTTTCTTTTTATGTGTTCCGGCGTTAAATTTAGCATGTATGTGGTGCCAGAATTCTAATTCCTTATTCTTCCCCATTGTAACTGTCGCACTAATTATCCCCCCATTGTAACTGTCGCACTAATTATCCCCCCCTTGTAACCGCCACCAACTTCCTCATTCAATTCATTTGGTTCTTTATTTGACGGTTACAAACTCCATTACTACATAAAATGGAAACGGTTCCATCTCTATTTTTTTTGTTTTCACTTAGCATTTTACAAAGAAATTGTAGAACCCCTCAACTCCATTACCTGGTTTCATCTTCCAAACCAAACTCATTCAATTCTTCGAACCACAAGAAGAATGGGTCCTCGCAAACCTCCTGAAAAACCAAAACCTAATCCTCGTGGTAAATCGAAATCAGAAGCATCTATTGAACAAGATACAATTGATGATGAGAAAATAACAGAGATGATGAGGTAAGTGATGTCTTATGTTTATTGAAGCATTCTTAGTGAAATTATAGTGAAATTGAAATTGAATTAGTGAATTGAAATTGAATTCAGTGAATTTAACATCCAATATTGAGAGAATTGAAATTTCTTATTGCATGCAAGCTATTAGAAAAACCCTGAAAAATCGTAATGTTCACTAGCCATGCCGGCATTGTTTACCCTAGTTTGTTAAATCCCTGTAGATAATTATCTTAATACCGTCATGGAATTTTTTTACATACAATGCCGGAACTAATTAACCGGCATGGAACTCATTTAGTATAAAATGCCGGGATAAGTGCCGGCAGAATCGTTATGTTCATCGAATATGTCCGGTATTTGTTTCCTTATTTTTAAAAATCTCTGTAGACAATTCTCTTTGTACCGGCATGGTAGTTCATTTATATAAGATGCCGGAATTGACAAACCGGCGTAAAACTAATTAACAAAACAATGTCGGGATTGGTACCGGCATTATCGTTATGTTCATTTACCATACCGGAATTCTGTTTCATTATTTTTTAAAAGCTCATTTTGTTAGTAGGTCAATGGCTCCAAAAATGAAGAAAGGAAAGGGAAAAGCTGTTGATGAAGGAAAACCCAAGTCTTCTCGATCTCGACGTAGTAGATATGATCCGGAACGTCGTAAGCTCACGATCCGGGACAATCCCCCGGAGGAGGGAGATGCAAGCAGCGATGATGCTGCTCAGTGGGAGAATTATGTACCTCCTGATGGAGCAGGTGGGTCATCCTCACAACCTGGAGTTGAAGACGATGACAAAGATGAAAAGAAGTGACCAAAGCACCTCCCAAAACTATTTGACATGATTCCAGAATGCAGTGATGGCAAACACTGGGGTCAGCCGAGAGATCCCAAACTTTTATTTGACTACAAGGACTCCTGGGCTCGTTGGATCTATTCAACTTATGTAAGACGTTTGCATCTTGCTATTATATTTTTTATATATGATCAAGTTAATTGAAGTTTGTTTGGTGTCTTTTTATAGGACCACAAGAAAGCCTTCCGTGTTTGCCGCCATCAACAAATGGATATATGGGATTTGGATGGGGAGTGTCTGGAGGTTCAAGCGGAAGTTAGAGCATCTGGGTTGTATCCCGCGGTAGAATACTATGTGGCCACTGACCAAGTGACTGCAAATTGCTTCTTGGAGAGGTTTTATGCTTCGACTGATACCATGCATTTTCCTTTTGGCGAGATGACCATTATCCCTGAAGATGTCCAAAGAATATTGGGTTTAGAGATCCGAGGAAAAGCCGTTAACAAAGATGACGATGGTAAGAGCCTAGAATGGTCCAAGATATATGATCTGACTAAAAAGTTGTTTGGTTGGGATGAGGAAACGACAAAAGCAAATATGTATGTGAAAAAGAATACCATGACAAAGACTATTAAAGTCGTTAAGCTCAAACAGTTGTTTGGGAATACGATGGGCAAGGAATTGAATGCCGAACAAATTCAACAAACTAGCGTTGCTTATCTGTTGTTCCTCTTAGGCATCGCAATATTCCCTGACTCTAATGGTAACTTGGTGCATATGAACAACTTACAATACTTGGATCCCCTGGAGGAGGTTCATGAGTACTCATGGGGTACTGCTTTCTTGGCACATTTTCTGTCGGAGATGCGTAGATCTTCTAAGGCGACTTGCCGTCAATTTAATGGGAATTTCACTCTATTACAGGTAATCTGAACTAGTTATTTTGTTTTCCAATTAGTTCTTTTCTTATACATACATTTCATTGGAACGGTGTTTCATTTGCGTAGGTGTGGGCTTATGAACACTTCCCAACATAGTTCAATGAGTACAAATATTTGGAGTCGTCATCGCATGGTTTGGATCCACGGACTCCTATAGCCAAGAAATACGTTTTCGACAATAAACCGAAGCCCAATAACAGAACTCGGTTACTCACCATGAGGGAGGCTTTGGACTCTATCGTTGTCCAAGATGTTGTGTTTGACCCATACAAGAAAGAAAGAGGAGTTCACTTTCCAAGGCATGACAATGTAGCGTTTTACAACAGACCATTGTTTCATCCAAAAGGATTTGTTATGCATCACCCTATCCGTGTGATGCGCCAACTTGGGTACAAACAGAAAACACTTAAGGGTGAATCTGATGCAAAATTCTCTCATGTCTTACCTCAATGCGTATCAGATGAACAGCATACGCTGGTAGTTTACATACCAACTCATGTAGTTGCACATTGGAATGAAAGGGAAGAACAACAACTGGACAGGGCTGGTTGGGAATTTGCTGAAAACGGTTATGAGTCGGAACCAAGCTTCCTCAGAGGTCATCGGAGGTACTCACATCCTTATATTGTACGCCCGACCAACGAAACAGTGCCTCCACAAGGAGAAACTCTTGAAGAACCTACTGTACCCGTACTTTAAAAGACTCTCCTTTTGTTGGTACGTAATTCTTTTTCACTTCCTATCGTTTGAATGTATACCTACAAACTTATAAACTTATAATGTACTAATGGAAATATATAACAACAGCGTTCGCGGCTAGGAAAATTGGGAAACTGGTTTAAATGCAAGATCAAGAAAGGAGAGGTGTTGACCCCGGAAGAAATGAAGACAGTTCATGAGAAGATAGGAAAAATTGAAGATCCAAATGCAAAGGACTTGTGGACTCCAAAGAAAAAGAGGGTTCACAAGAAGCCAAGGACCGAATGATCTAAGATGTTTGTTAATGTTTCTTTTATAGTATTAGATTTGTCTTTGAACAATCTACTGTCGGTTCATGTTTATGTGTGTGTCTTGATAAACTTTGAAATCTTTGTTTCATTTGTTTTCGGTTTGGAACATCTTAACTTTACATGTGGTTCGTTAAACAATCTAGTCTTTGCTTATGTTATTTTATGTGTCTTGCTAAATTTTTTGAGATGTTGATTTCATTTGTTTTTGGCTTAGAACATAATTTATTGGTGAATCGATATGAAACATTGTGTTTTTCTTTTTCAAAACCGGCATGGTATACATTGTAACATACATGCCGGAAATCTGTTATCTTTCAAGAATAAAGAAAATTAGATTTCCGGCATTGATACGGTTATGAATGGGGTGCCGGTACTCTCACGATCCCTTACGAATAATTGATCTTGTTACAGTTCCGGCATTTTCGTGAAGTTATTTGTAATGCCGGAACTTAATCTAATATCTCTGTGTACTTATGGTTAGTTGCCGGCATAAAAGACAAAAGTATTTCTAAGCCGGATAAGTTCCGGCATTACAAAGTTTGAATTAAATCATGCCGGCACGTACATAGCATAGGGTTTAATGATTACAATTCAAACTTTCAAAAAAAACAGAAGGTTGCGTATTACTTAACTAAATATATCCAAATTACTCCTCATCGCTTCCACACGTAAGAATTTTCCTCTCCTCCTCTTGAAGAGGTTTCTTTGATAAGGCCAACGCATCCCAAAATTGGTGATTCTCCTCATACAATGCCATCCATCCTTTCCAGATATTTGGATCTAGGTCCTTGTTTTTAACCATCCCACAAACAGGTGGCAGTGGACAATTGTCCTTGAGTTTTGGAATAACGAAATGATTGCCGTTCACGAACGCCAAAACAACTCTTCTCTTCTTAAGGGATCCCTCACATTTTTGCCACTTTGGTGTAAATGTTACTTCTAAGGTGGGAGTAAAATAATTAACAACACATCTAAATGTATCCGCCACAAGATGCCCACAAAGCGGCATGCTCATCCAATATTCAGAAGGAAGAAACTTCATCTCTTGCTCGGGCCCTAATACTCGAGCATACATATCATAAAACCTCTCGCCTTCACCAAGCAGTTGCTCATAAAAGCTCCTCTTGTTCACAAGTTGTTCGGCCATCCTCGTTCTAGCATATTTGCATGGTGTCATACCTCTACTAACCGCCATGTCAAAGATTCCTAATTGTTCGGTCACAGCATGATAGCCACAATTTCCATCTCCATCGACATCATCCGTATACATAATAAACTCACGAATAGCCTCAGGAAGTTGGTCTATGTAAGACTCTATCTTCGTATGGTAGTGTCTATAAGTCCTACCCGTTTGCGAATCCTTAAACATCGTCATATTACCAACTTTTAGCTTAATTATATCCAAACCATCCTCTGCAATCTCTACCCTCCAAATGTCTTCGGTATGTGACGGGAGATTATACTTCCTTGGCCTACCCCTACCCCTTTTCTTTGGAACATCCGATACATCGACTACGGGTGTGGCTCCGGAATGCTCACCTTGTAGTTCTTGGTAGCTCAATGTTGGTACCTTTGGGGGCCTACCCCTTTTCTTTGGAACATCCGATACATCGACTACGGGTGTGGCTCCGGAATGCTCACCTTGCAGTTCTTGGTAGCTCAATGTTGGTACCTTTGGGGGCCTACCCCTTTTCTTTGGAACATCCGATACATCGACTACGGGTGTGGCTTCGGAATGCTCACCTTGTAGTTCTTGGTAGCTCAATGTTGGTACCTTTGGCGGCCTACCCCTTTTGTTTGGAACCTCGGATACATCGACTATGGGTGTGGCTTCGAAATGCTCAACTTGTTGTTCTTGCAAGATTGACGTTGGTACCTTCGGTGGCCTCCCCCTTTTCTTTGGAACCTCCGATCCATCGGTTTTTGGTGTGGATACGGAAACCGTCGCTTTTTGTCGACTTGTTAACGGTTCCTTCCTCGGTCTACCCCTTTTAATTGGAACCGGTGTTTCCGCGAATAGGAGTTTTGAAATCTCACTTGCGGATAGATCTCGTTTCTTGGTTGCCGCGAGTTCTTCTTCACGTCGAGTCATTTCTTTGAATTCTTTCCTTTGTTTTCTCCTTGCAACCTTAGTTTGTGGTCTACTTATCGGATCTCTCTTCCCTGGCTCTTCACTTGGTTTGATCCATGGGCGAGTAATTAGCCTTAGTTGGCTCAACAATACTTGTCGGCTAGCCAAGTTGCCACGTGAGTAAGCTTCGTAGAATTCCTTTGCTTCATTTGTATCCCATGGTGATTGTCCAGGAGCTTCCGTGGGGGGAGGGTCAAAAGATAGTTGCCTCCAAAACGGATCAATAACCTCAATAGGTATAACTTCATTGTACTTCACAAGCATATGAAGACACGGAAGCCCTAATGAAGACATGTCCGGACAAATACACACATCACCTGGTTTTCCATAATTTTTTTCATATGCCATTTCTCTCATCATATGTTTTATTGCCCAATGAGAGACATTGAACTCTATTCCTTGGAGCAACTTAGTATATTGAAGAAACGGAGTCATCCTTTCCATTGAGCTTTTCTGAAAAGCCTTCTTGATCCTATCTATATCAGCCTTAAAGTATTGCTCCATTGCCTCGGTGACCGTAACCACGTTGCCTAGCCCGGACTGGATGAGATCTTTAAATCTACCATGAGCAGATTCCGCCGCACTAGTTGCTTCAGTTTTGAAATGCCTATACCGGTTTGTCCATGCACGCACAAATTTTTCCTTGTACTTATCCAACAATTTATCCATACAATACGAGACTGCGCTTGGATACACTTCATTATATTTAGCACTAAACATGTTTAATCTCTTTTCATATATATCCTCGGTAAGAGACCAATAAACTTTCTCCCAATCCTTTAGAAATTCCAAACACTTTTTATGATTTTCTTCGTGTTCTTTGTCCACTCGCTCTTTAATCTTTCCTCTTTCATCTTCTTCTTCTTCGGGTGATAGTTTCTTCTTGAGAACATCTTCCTCTAGTTGAGCAATAAATCTCTTCTTAATATCCACCTTAGAGGGTTCAAACAAAGAATGACAATGTTTTGTCACATTTTGACCTATATGATACGTACATAGGAAATTTTGTGCATCCGAAAATACATCAGATATAGCACCCATTAGTGCGTCATCTTGATCGGTTATGATTGCCCTTGGAAGTTGATTTTCCCGGAACAATAATTTCAATTGTCGTAATGCCCAATGATAATTGTAATCCCTCTCGTTTTCCATTAAACACCAAGCCAATGTGAATGTTACCTTGTCCGATGTTTGCCCCACGATGTTGAACAACGGCATGTTGTATTTGTTTGTCTTGTAGGTGCAATCCATCATAAGAACACGACAACATGTATGAGCCAATTGTGAAAGCAAAGGATGCGCAATGAAAATTTGAAGGGGCTTTTCGTCCGGTCCTCTTTTAATGATACGTGTGTAGTTGTGATCCCAAACTATCTTCTCAAATTCTTGCATAACGCTCCTCCCTTCCTATTCCAGCCTTCTAATGGTTGCTTGTGCGCTATAAATTGTACTTAGAGAAGAAACGTTCTGATCATCCTTTTCCTTGAAGGTTCCGAGAATAACTCTTGGTTTGATACATGCTTTGGTCATCATCTTTACATCCTCGAATTCACGAGGTTTTAGCTTCGCAACTAAGGAGTGACCATTAAAATCTTTCGGATCCGGGTGGTTATGTTGGCCAAACCACACCGTACAATCCCATTCCTTTTCTCTGTCTCTTAAATAGAATACAAGCTTAAAGGGGCAATTATCCTTCCTCGTATGAGTCTTGTATACCCTATTAGTCTTCTTTTCATATACATAACCCTTTCTCTTATGGCTATTCTTCGCCTTGTATGTCCCACTTCTCTCGCAAACCATCTCAAAACGCGTATTTGAACCTTGGGTATTCCTCACCAACACACACTTGTTCTTAAGAGCCGTCTCTTTTGCCCAAGATATTGCTTCCGCTGGAGATTTAATTCCCTACATTAGGACAGCAATGAAAGATTATAAGGTTCATTACAAGCAATCACCACATAACGTTCGAAAAACTAGGAGAAAAGTATTGTTTGGTAACATACCGAAGGCATCTTATAGTATTCGGACGTATCCGAACCAAGCGGTTTGGAATTTGTTGGATCAATGTGTGACACAATCTAAGGAAATAAATGAAAAGAAAATTGAATTAGTTCAAAAAAATAAATTACCATGCCGGGTTTCATTTCCGGCGTGCTCGACCGCAGTACCGGCATTGAATAATAATGTTCCGGCATTATTGAAATACACTTGAAAGGAGGAGACAATTATACACAGTACCGGCATTGGATGTTCTTGAACACAATAGCCGGAAGAGCCAATACCGGCATTTAATCTAAACAAGGTACAAAGCCGGTTTTAGGAACCGGCATTCTCGATATGTGAGATTTCCAGCCGGAACCAATTACCGGCTTAGAGGTAATTTTAACAAAATGCCGGGATCAACTACCGGCGTTCCCGATCTTATGTATACCACGCCGGTATTGGAGTTCAAAAATCTTAAACTTCTGGATATTTTTAGAAAGTACCGGCATGTTCAGTTAAGAGTGAATGATGCCGGTTTTAATATTCCATGGAATATTCGTTGGTAGGTAAAAAGCATAACTGAATACCGGCATGGATAGTTGGTTTGAATACCACGCCGGCAGAGTTTTTAAAATGGGGGATATCTTGTACCGGCATGAAAAGTAATATGAATACCACGCCGGTAGCACTAGTTCCGGCATCGTATTCATACAACGAGCATGCCGGTACCAAGGTGTTTCAGACAAAAAAATGGCGGTTTCAAAAAGAAAAATCAAATTTTCGACCTCTTTGAAGCATTACCTGTGTGTTGGGGTTGCTTGTATGTTGAACATGTTTACTTTCTTGGGTTGGTTCTTCATAAAACACTTCATGGTCACGAAAATCATGATCCAAGGGTGTTGGTTCATCATATAACTCCAATTGTGAGTTGTTATCATACACCGAAGATTGAAGATATGATTGTTGTTGTAGTTGAGCTAAAGATTCAAATTTCTTTGAAATTCTCTCATCACAATCATCTTCCATTTTCAAAAGAAAAATTCCACTCAAATCTTTTTTTTCTCTCCTTCTACTCCTCACTCACACAAATTAAAATAAAAACACACACTAATCTATCCCCCAAATACTTAAGTTTTTTACTAATTATTATTAACCACTAAACATGATTAGTGAGGGCTAGATTAGGAATTAAAAAATAATTAGATAAGGGGTGACCCAGCTTTGCTATTTGGATCCCTATTTTGTCTTGTACCTATATCCCCCAATTAGTTTTGATATCCCCCAATTAATTGTTCAAAAATAAACTTATAACCCTCTATTAGAGATGCTCTAAGGAATATATTCAAACAGCAACAATCATTGCAAGAATAATTCATCCACTTATTTTAATGGTGAATCCAAGGCATAGGTTGGAGATGAAAGTGCAATGGGAGAATTTATAAAGTACCCCCGTTTTATTAACCTCGTTATTTTGTTACCCCGTTTTTTTACACATTTTCTAAAGTGCCCTAACTGTTTAGTTTTCCATCCTAGTTAGTCAACACTAGTTTACCTTATTTGAAGTGTACTTCTTTACCCTTTACTTGTTAGTACGTTTACCTTCTACATCATTTTTCCAATTTGTCGAGCTCGGTTCAGGATCGTGTCATCATTTTCAGGTTCGTTTCATCATTACCTGAAAGGGTTCATCATTCCCAAGTGTCTTGGGGTTTTTGGTTGGTGGAGACTCAATCTTCTACAATATTTTTTCGGTTAGTCGATCCCGGTTCAGGGTCGCTACACCACTTTCAGGTTCGTCGAGCCTAGTTCAGGATCGTTACACCCTCTTTCAGGATCGTCGAATCATTTATCCTCTATACTAAGGAGATGTAGTTCAAGGGTAAATAGGACTTTTAATTGGAAAGATAGCTGCCACCTAGCACTTAACCAGATGGAATTTGCTTTTTGAATAAAACCGGGTACTTCAGAAAATTTGTAAAAAAAGGGTACTTTTGAAGTATCCTTTTCAAAACAGGGGTACTTTATAAAAAAAAAAATCGGTTTCTTTTTTTTCTTCTTCTTCTTCTTCTCCTCTTCCTCTCCTCTTCCTCTCCACAACCACCATTAACGACCCCAAACGATTTTTTTTTCTTCGACCGATTCATCGTCGATGTTAGAAGATAATCGACGATTACCTTCTTCTTCAAACATGGATCGTACAAAATGCACCGCCGCAAAGCACTTCAAATCCCCAATCTCCTCGACGCGTCAAAGGAAAGGTAATTGTGGGAAGAACCCCAAAACCCCAAAAAATCGAAACCAAAAGAAGATATGGGTCCAATTAGAAGGTATGTGAAGTTAAACCCACCTTCTATTTTTTTTTGTTGTGTTTTGATTGCGAATTTGAGTCCGGTAAATCGAAATTTTGCAGTTTGATTAAAGGGTCGTTAGCGGTCTGTTTGGATACCCCTAACGACTTTTCATTTGCATGTTTATTTTATGAAAAATCGTTAGCCTATTAGGTTGAAGATGACGACCCTTATTCTGCTACTTCGGTGAATTTTGCCCTAGGATAGAGTCGTTAATCTTTTATGTTGCAGATGACGACTCTTGTTTGCCGACCCTTATTTATTCACTAACGACTCTAGATGGAACTCGAACAGCCCTCTGTTCCAAAAATTGATAGGGTCGTCATCTCATTTCCCCTTGAGTCGTCACTTAGGTATGTGCCCTAGAGTCGTCAACCCAAATCGTAGGATCGTTATTGTCTTTTTGACGACCCTTTGTTATTTGACAGGGTCGTCAACATATTACTTTGAGTCGTCACAATAATGCTTCGAGGGTCGGTTGTGTTTTAGATTATCGTATTGACGACTCTTGATCTGAAAACCATAAAGTTGATGTCTTGTTGGGTTATTTTTGGTTTTTTTGTTTCGAAACCTAATGCAGAACCAAAGGCAAGGTTCCAATGACGATAACTCCACCTTCCAAACCTCCACGCCACGATAAATTCTTACTTGCTGGTCCATTACGCGGTAAGAAGCCGAGTGAGGTATCATTTTCTATCACCGAACCAAGAGACAAAGGTGATGAGTTGTCGGATTCATCAGAATCAGACTCACATGTTATTTCCGCCAGCAGTAGTGGTGAAGAAGAAGAAATCCAACAAGAAGAGATACAAGAAGATCCTCCCGTACGAGGTGAAGAGGATGTAGAGAGTGACAATGATGATGAAGGTAATGTTAGTGGTGATGATTCTGATGATGGTAATGGTGATGATGATGAGCAGGAAGGGGATGGAGGTAATAATGGTGGTCACGAGGAGGAAGAGGATGAAGGGGATGATGGTGGTGGTAAGGATGATGAAGAGGATGATGGTAAAAAAGATGTAGAAGCTGAAGAACAGGATGCAAAGACGAAGCCGTTAAAGAGGGTTAAGAAGGATGGAACTGATATTGCACCCAGCGCGAGACACGTTCCCGCTAATCGTTTGATGTTGGAGCCTCTTCGAAATGGTAAACCAAGAGGAGAACCTAGAGATGGGGGCAAAGTTCTATTTGGATATCTTTGGATCGTGGGCTCATACCATCTATGAGACAATCGTAAGAATCCCAACTTTGCTTGCTATATGATTAGTTTGTTGATATTACTTTTTCTAATATGTTTTTTAATACTTATTTGTTTATTTTTTGCAGATCATAAGAATGCCGCACGTCTGCATTCAGGCACCAATCTTCTTTTAAGAAAATGGAGTTGTGGCCGCTAGAAGGTGAATGTGAAAGAGTTAAAGAATATGTTGAAAACTCCGGTTTGTACAATGCCGTTGTGAACTCGTGATTGCGTATGACAAGGTCGCAAGTATCTAGTTTTTCGTGAAAGGTATTACATTTCGAAGTCGACACATTCCAACTTCCTTTTGGCGAGATGGCATTGACTCCCGATGATGCGAGGCAGATATTAGGGGGTGCGAGGTCGAAGGTAAATCAACCAAAGTGAGAATTTCAAGAGAAGGCCTAGTTGGGATCAAATTTATACATGGACCAAGAACTTGTTTTACTGGGATAAAGAGAAGATCGATGGGCTTTTTCGTCTTGGGAGCTAAGTACCCGAAGAAAGAGTTCAAACTTGTGGACATTAGGAAGATGTTTGTGGGTACCGCAGAGAAGGAAAAAAAGGAGGTCTCTCGATATGGAATGTCGTTATGCGGCGGCGGCTTATTTGTTGTACGTCCCAGATCGGTTGTATTTCCCGACAAAAAGGTAACGGTGGTGAGCGCCAACCTTCTTGACTTTTGGACCCCTTAGAAGATGTGAACAAGTACTCTTGGGGACTCGCCATAGTTGCACATCCGAATGGTCACTTTCCCAGGGATCTCGAACGAACTTCTCAAATTAATGGGAATTTGGCTCTAATCCGTATTTGGATTGATGAAAGTTGTCTTCTTTTAGTATGTTTTTTTCCTTCGATATATTTTTATGTTTATTTGATTGTTTAAAATAGGTGTGGATTTATGATCATTTCCCTCACTGTTCAAAGACAATGAAGATGTGAAAATCAACTCAAATTGGAGCCTGGGTAGTCCAACAGAACCCGTTGGGTGTACTCCGGTTCTCGGGATAAGGAACAAACCGATGCCTTGATAGAAATGCGTAAAAACTTGACAACATCACGGCGGAAGAGGTAATCTTTAGTCCTTACAAGGATGCTAGAGTTGGCGCAGGTGGAAGATGTCGTGTATTACCATGGCCCTTTGTTTCACCCCAACGGTTTTTCAATGTACAATCCTTTGAGAATCATGCGTCAACTTGGGTTTGTTCAAGATTCACCCGATGAAGACGATGTACCTCGGTTCAAGCACAATTTGAACAAATGTGAGGCCGGCAAGGCTGAAATAAAAGTGGTTTACGAACCCGCAATCGATGTCAAGCATTGGAATGATAGACATTCTAGCCTCGTAGACATCACATTTTGGGTGCATGTGGATAAAGGTTACGAGGCAACAACGGATTACTATCAATGGTACGAAGGCTTCTCCCATGGTAGGGTAATACTGGATCGATCAAAGTTACGAGTAGGAGGACCAACAGAGCATCCACATCTTCTTCTCAAGCTGACGGTAGAGATGATACTACCATTCTTAAACTAGTGGTGAGTATTTATTTGTGTAATTGTGTTATTCATTTACATACAAATATACGTCGATTCATTAGAATTGTTTTTTTAATGTATATATATAGAGGGAACGAATGAAGCTTTTTGTCAAGGCTTTTGTTGCTCTACCGACAAAGGGGAAGTGATTGAGCCTGCGAAGCAACGTCTCAGACTGTTGATTGTTGCACGCACATTGAAAATCCCAATGCAAAGAAGATGTTTCTTGAGCTGGCCAAGGAAGGTAAGAGGACCCGGAAAACACGTAGCCGAGCACAACAAGGTGGTGAACGAGGGGCAAAGTAGCCAACATCATGATGAACAAGGTAGCGGAGAAGTTGGTGGTTCCCCAGGGCCGGTGACACTCGGGGTCCTCCTCCTAAGAAAAGTAGGAAAGTTTCCCGTCGAAGTAAGGAGGAGGTCGAGGTCGAGATGGTGGTCTTTACTCAAGGAGATGTTACCGTCTCCGTCTCCTTGAGATGTTACTTTATAACTTGAACTTATGTGTTTGTTGAAACTACTTATGTGTTTGGTTTGGCTGGTTTGTTCATACTACTTTGTTTTAAGAAGGATGTTTACTAGTATGTTTGTTAGAATAATGTAGTACTCTAATGCAGACAAGATTATATCTTTGTGATAGAGTTAGGGTCGTTATCTATGGTCTAGCGGTGTAACGACTCTATTTGTGATACACATAGTCGTTATGTGTTTCAATTAAAAGTCTAACGACTCAGAGGGAAATGTAGACTGATGTTTTTTTCCCTGACTAGAGTCGTTATGTAGTATATGGAAACTAATGACGACTCTAGCATAGAAAACATCCAGGAGATGAACCATATTTTCTATGCGTAGAGTCGTTATTAAGTATATGGAAACTAATGACGACTCTAGCATAGAAAACATCCAGAGATGAACCATATTATTCGTGCCTAGAGTCGTTAATTAGAATATGGAAACTAATGACGACTCTAGGTCGAAAACATCCAGAGATGAACCATTTTTTCCCTGCCTAAAGTCGTTAGCGGTATCAAATGGCAGTTAACGACTGTTACATGTGTATTAAATCCGGAAAATACATCTTGCGGTATACAGAGTCGTTGCTTTTATATGGGATATATTGACGACTGTTACAACCAGGAGAAAGTTAATATGGATATTCTTGAATTTGACACATCAAATGTTCGTCAATGAACCTTCGCGCTCGACGATACAACGTTGTATATTCTTTGTGGTGAATGAACTTAGTATCCCCATTACGTATTGTCCTTAACCCATTGAAACGTTCCAGCTGAAATTAAACGAGGAATGTTATATGTTAGTAACGTTGAAGGATGAGGAAAGTATAAATATTAACGAATTACTCACTTTTTCCTTAAGAGGAGCTCGTGGATGATGGTCGTACACCATATTTCTAACTTTTACATACTCTCTCATTGCACTTTTAATGTAGTTGAATCGAAATGCCAAGTCTCTCCATTTTCGGTTATTAGGATTCGCGGAGACGCCCAGTAGAAGAACTCCTTAACTCTCTTCCAAAACATTGAATAGATTTCATTTGGACGTTCACGAAAGGTACTAGCAAACGATTTAACGAGACACAAATCTTCATACGGTTCCCATTCAGCCATTGCAATTGAAAGATTACGTAGTTTGGTGGAAAACGAATGGTTTTGGGCTATTTTCTCTAGAGGATGGGGTGGTATTATATAGAAGAAAATCCCAACGGTCGTTTTTTTTTGAAAATCACAACGTGGGTCGTTAACTAAGTTATCAAAGGTGTTGACGACTCTAGAGCGAGGTTGTTCCAAAATAAGTCATATGACGACTTAGGTATAGTCGTCTTCGCATTAACAAACCGAGATAACGATTTGCTCATTAAAATAAATTGAATCTCGATTGAAAGGAAACTTGGAATTGTAGCATATTAAATATTAATTAGAAGGTGGATATTCCTTTGAACACATTACTTGTTGTTCATTTTTCCGGGTGCGAGATTCAACTAGCATGGCGGCTTCAATGTGATAAAAGGCTCTCCTCTCCATTTGGTATATGCGGCTGAGCAAAGCACACCTATCCCCTTAGTGCCTCGCGAGAAACTCGTTGTACTTGGTGCACCATTTCATAACAAGAATCGTCCTATGACTAATGTGGGACGGCAAGTAAGGATATCGTAGTTTGTTGTTGTTATTAACGAAAGGACCCAAACCAACTTGGCTCCAAAATATACTATCACGTTCATGTTCTTCGTGGAGATCCTTGACAATGTAATAATTTTTAACCCATTCGGTCTCTTCCTCGACTTGCTTGAATCTTTCACGGAGTTGGGATTGTTCTTGGTCTCGTCGTTTGGCCTCGCGCAACTCTTCTTCTTCCTTCGTAGGATATGGCGCATGTTTTTTAGTAGGTCGCATGTTTTTTTTGCGTATCTCTTCTTCCATTGCCAATATTGATTTGGTTGGTCGCTTGCATCTTCTAAGTATGTTATCAATTGAATTGGGGGTTGATGAAGGATTTGCCATTATTGAGGTGGTTTTCAATTGAATTTGCTCCTGGAAGTGTTCCTCTATATATACAATAATTACCAACGGCTATTTTTTTTGGGAAAAAGTGTATACAAAAAAGCCGTTGGGGGTTTTCTCAATAGAGTCGTCCATGTATACACTATAATGATGACGACTCTCAGGCGTATAACTAGAGTCGTTGCTTTGTATGTATATACGCTAAAAAGACCATCAAATTTTTATGGTAGTGTCGTTAATGTTTATGTAAACGAGATGACGACTCTTAGTTGGAAAACATCCAGAGATGTCAAATTTTAACATTAGAGTCGTTAATGTTTATGTATATATGGATGACATTGTATTGTTGCAAAACATTCTAAGGTATGAGTCGTTAACTTGGATGTTTATATGTATAACGACCTTTAAGCGTAAAAACATCCGGGAGACTAGCAAATTTCTGATTAGGGTCGTTAAGGTGTGTGTATATATTCTTTGACGACTGACGAAACATAATTCAAATTAACTTAATTAAGCATTGTATTGATTAAGCATTCTTCGAAATACAAATATCAGGGTAGAAGATACAACCATTATGAAAAAGTATGCTTCAAAATGCAATGCATTGTTTAGAATAAACAGCTTCTCTCACGATTCATTTCCCAAGTCTAAGTAAACCGGGGTTGGGTCCATAGCATTCCAAATGTTCATTCCATACTCATCTTGGTTTGTCCACTCCTTGGTGTACTCTCCCCAATCACCATACACCCGTGGTAGAGGACATTCTTCGGAAATCTTCAAGCCTATGTAATGGTTATCATTGACATGTGCCATTACAATTCTTCTTTCTTTATCTCCGTCTCGCACCTAGTTTTGGAAGGTACGTACATACAAGAGGCTCCGGGGAAGCCTTTGCTTGAATACAATTACTACACAAGTGAATGTGTCCGCCAAAAGTTGGCCACCAAAAGGCATTTGCATCCAAAACTTATAACCGGCCTTCTTGGACCCCTTCCTCCATTTCACGTTTGAAACCAACTCCCTAAACTTCGATTCCCTCTCTTTTTGGTCTCCTTCCATGAGCATTTTCAAATATAGTTGTTTGTCCTGAACTAGTTTTTTCTGCCATTTTTTTTCTTGCATATTCGATTTGGGTGAGCTTAAGTTCGTCGGCCTCGTCGAAATGCCCTAATTGTTCCGTTGCAACATGGTAACCACAATTTCCATCGCCGTCGACGTCGTCGGTGGATAGAAGGTGATCCAAGATGACGTGAGGAAGTTGGTCAGTATACTCTTTATACAAAGTGTAAGCAACACGATGTGGTCTTCCTTGGGAATCTCTAGGGGTGCGCGGATTACCTTTTATTCCTCGTATCGTCACCATTCCGCTCGTTTGGCTTTGCTGGGTACCGACCACATGGTCTACAACATCCATGTCTTCCTTTGGCGGCCCCCTTGCCTTGGGTACGAAAGAGTTCTCATACTCCGTATATTCCGCCTGGACATACTGATGACGTGACAGGTCGCTTTTGCAACTCTTTGCCGCTTTCACGGTTTCTCTAAAAGACTTTTTAGTTGTGGGTCTACCCGTTGGTTTTTGTTTGTTTGGCTCTTCTTCTACTCCCAAGCTCTTACGGGCAGCCGGCCACAAATTAGAAACCAAGATCTCTGTCTTCCGCTGGTCGTTTTTCGATATTTCTCACCGATATACTTGCCAATCTCAAGGTCTCCAAATTGTTCATCAGGCGGCTCTGTGGGATTTGGGATGAACCCAAGTTGCTTCCAAAAAGGATCGATATCTTCAATGGGAATGAGCCCCTTGTACCCACCGAGCTTATGTTTACACGGGAGGCCAAGCCACGTCTCGGTTGTACAATTACATTTAATGACTTTTCCATCGGAAGATTTCGCTCGAAATTTGTTAAGTTCAGTCATCATATGCTTTATTGCCCACCATGATACTTGGTGCGAAACCCCACGTAGCAATTCTTTGTCTTCCATGTATTGCTTCAAAAACGGTCCTTACTATACTCCATCCGAGTCACTATCTTGCTTAGGTCATCCTCGGCGTGCTCGTGAATTGCTTCTGTCCAGTAACTACCCCACCGGTGTTCTCTTGAAGAATTTTTTTCAAACGTCCATGGGACTGTTCTCGCAATACTCGTGGACTCATTTTTGTAGTGCTTGAACTTATTGGTCCATGCATAAACAAACTTTTCCTTCCAAGGATTCAACCATGTATCTAGGCAATAATCGACAACCTTCTTATGATCCGTACTCCAATCATCAATAAACTTTTGAAGATTTGCATAGTACTTTACCGGTCTTCGAATGAGCCAAATGGTCCCAGTCTTTGCAGAAATCCTCCCATAGATCACCATCTTGACATATTTTTCCTTTTCTTTCATTTTCTCTTCGGCTTTCTCTTTTTTGAAAGTTTACTTAGACGCTCGTCTTCCTCCTTGGAACGTTGATTACCCTTTGCGGGCTTGATCTTTTGAATCGATTCTTGCAATTAGAAAAAATATTCATTTGGATGTGCCACGTACAAAGAAAATGTTGAGCATGTGGAAAAACTTGACGAACGGCACTCATGACTGCAAAATCCCTATCCGTAATTATAACCCGCGGTGTGCCTTCGCCTCGGTAAATCAACCGAACTTGTTCCAAAGCCCAAACATAGTCCTCTATTTCTTCCTTTTCCATAAAGCACCATGCCACGGTGAATGATTGCTTATCCGAAGTATGACTAACCACGTTCAACAACGGCATGTTATACTTGTTGGTCTTATAGGTGCAATCTATGAACAAGACCAGGTAAAAACATCGAGCCAAATCCACCATCCTAGGATGGGCAAGAAAAATGTGTGTCACTTTGTCGCCCGGACCCACCCTTGTTTGCATGGCGTAGTTAAGTTTTTTACGCCAACCACTCGATTGTTGCATAATTAATCTACCATCCCATTCCAGTTCTCCCGATCGTTGCTTTGGCGGCGTAGATGGTGGAAATAATAGACAAGTTTGTCTTATCTTCCGCTTTTATTGCATTTAGGATCCGAAGGGGCCTACATCGCTTCATCTGTCGTACCTTTTCCATTTGATGTGGTTTCAATCGGCATATCTTTGGGTGCCCTAAAAGAGTGCTAGGTGGAGGATGGTTGTGACGACCATCCGGAATACTATACAACCTCCATAGATTAGTTTCGGGATGCCTTTTGAAAACAATCCCGAAGGGGCATTGTATCTTCTTCGAATTCGTTTTGTAGACCCTCGTCGTCTTCTTCTCATACTTGTAGTTCTTCCCTTTGTGACTTTCTTCCTTATCCCCCGCTCTCTCGCATACCATCTCCATTTGCTTATAATCAACGTGTTTGCTTTGAACAACTACGCACATCTTCTCTTTTGCCTTGGAAATAATCCATTCCTTGACATCAGCCTTTGTCTCCACGTCTACATCAAAACCAATGTCACGTTCATGATGCAACACTAATTAAACAATTTTCATAAAGATATACATCGATTCAAACATTAAAAACGTACCAAATCGGTCATATAGTGTTGGGAGGTATCCAGGACCGATAATGGAGACGGGTTCGAGGTTGAGAGCTCGCCCGTACAACCACTACATAGAAAAGAAAAACATATCATTCAGCAAGTCGTTAATATCCCGAGATGTTAAAATGACGACCCTCAAAGTCGTCATCTTTATTTACGAGTTGACGACACTACTTGATCGTCAACATTATTTTTTGCGAGCGACGACCCATTCCTCGACAAATGACGACCCTCTTTATATACGAGACGACTCTACATTCCCAAATATAAACCATTTACTAAAAGTATCCACCTAGGGTCGTTCTTTGTTTATATATATCCTTTGACGACTCTAGACGAACTAAGTGGAGAGAATTTGAAAACCAACGGTAACTTTGACTAGTAGGAGCATTTATTGCGGAAGTAACCGTTTTTTTTAAAAAAAAACTAGCCGTTGGGTACTTTTTTGCTATAAATAGAGACCAATCTCTACCAAACTTATTCACCCATCACTTTCAATCTTCCTAAATCAGTTACTCATCACTTTGGAACACTAAAAATGGCTCCAACTCCGTTCAATAATCTAGAAGATGTTGCTATTGTCAGAGCACACACCACTCTCACAAAGCACTCCGTTGAGGAAGCGCAATGGGTGACCAGTAACGAAGACCCAACAAGAGGGCCTTACTTTGGGGATGATCAAAACACCAATGCTTGGTGGAAACGGGTGTTTAAGGTTTTAAAGCACTAAGCGGAAATCGTTATAGGAGGACGCTCCCGCAGAATAAGGGAAAGGTACGCATATTTATACAATGAATGCGTCTTTTCTGAGAAACAATTGAAAGCTCGTAAGGACGCTATGCCAAACGAAGACCGAATGAGTAGAGTAAGTTTGTGAATCAATAGGCCTCTTATCAAAAATTCTTTATTTGGTTATGATTATTCAACAACGCTAACTTATTTAAAAAATTGTTTTCCCAGTATACTTTGGGTCGGAGCCAATACGAATTAAGGTACGGTCATGAGTTTACACGAGGACCGCTACACTCTCTTGGAGGAAGTTGAATGGCAATTCGCCCTATATAATTAAACTCGTAGAGAATCCCTAGGGCGATGTATTGAACAATTTTATGTGTTTTACTTCTATTTTATTTCAACTACATGTATGTTTTTTGGATTCAATAAAATGAGTGACTTCAAATATTGGTTCAATAACTATATTTCATAAAGGGTCGTCATGCGTTGTAAAAACACACGTAACGACTCTAAAGATGGTTAGAAATTTTTTACATGAGTCGTCATTGTTGGAGAACAACATATTAACGACTCTAAAGGTCACATAACGAGAGACTCTTTGACAGAGTCGTCGGTCGATAAACAAAACACATGGACGACTCTTTTGATCATCAAGAGTCGTCACTTGGTAAATATATATAATGACGATCCTTCAAGCGGTTAATGTGAATTTTGAATTCACCAAATGTGGTTGAGTCGGGCAACGGTTAAAAATTCAAAAAAGTGATCATTGGGTCCTTAATCTCTATAAATAGAGACCCATACCTCACATTCTTCACCCAAACCATAATTCTAAACCTTCACATTCATTCTCATACATTTATTATCCAAGAGGAAAAAGAAAAGGAAACACCATGACTAGTACTTACACTTCGGAAGAGAATTGTGCTATTGTGAGAGCTTGGAAAACATCACAAACCACTTTGAAGATCTAGGAAAGACATTGATCAAACATCGGATGCTTGGTGGAACCGCGTATTCATCGTTTTTGTGGCGTTAGACGGAAATTGCAACTCAAGGTCTTTGAAACTCGTCAAGGAACGGTTCGAGGAGATATTCTTCGAGTGTGAAGTTTTCAAAAGAGAAATCAAGGCCGTAAGGGAAGCCATGCCCAATATGTTGGGTGCTATTAGAGTAAGTATTTAAACAAGAGGTAAAACTTATCCAAAGCTTTCAACAATACTAGCGAGTATGTTTGGGGTTTTCGGTTGGGGAAGGCTTATGTCCGATACGAGGTGCTTCGTGGAAAAAGTTCGAGTTCGACGATTGCTACTTTATCTTGGAAGGCACCATGTATAATTACGCCATTTATGATTAGGTGTATAAGTGCACCGTTGTTATCTATTGTATTTCATTTCCTTCAATGTATCGCTATGAAAGATGTATGCCTTTTACGATTCAATGAAATGATTCTATGAAATCAAAACTTATGATAATCCAGGCTGAAAAGGGTCGTTATTATATTAAATAAAACACCGAACGACTCTACTTAAAAGTTGAAATTGCGGGATAGGGTCGTCATCTTATATGAAAACATATATGACGACTCTAATTTTTTTTATTTACTGAGAGTTCTGGGTTTAGAGTCGTTTGTCTCTAAACAAACAAAATTAACGACCCTTATTGACCTAGCATAAAGAGTCGTCAGTGTTTATCACACGCCCCTAACGATTTTTCATAACCTGGAAAAGTTGCAGGTTTGAGTCGTCGTCTGTAGTTTCAATTCACTGACGACCTTTAAGAGTCGTTAACTAATCCAACCCAGACTATAACGACTCTCACACTGACCACTTAAAATGTGACTATGAATCGACCCCTTGGAGCACCATTCAGA
Organism: Papaver armeniacum; assembly: GCA_023531295.1. NCBI lineage: Eukaryota > Viridiplantae > Streptophyta > Magnoliopsida > Ranunculales > Papaveraceae > Papaver > Papaver armeniacum. The sequence continues at coordinate 405,325 of JAJJWW010008343.1, forward strand.
TAATTTCAAGAGTATACGAGGTTTACCTGATTGTTTTGAGGTGCGGGTTCTTCATTTGGAGTATCGGTTCCTTCATTTTGAGGAGTAGGATCTTCATTTCCACCATTATTCATGGCTTCCTCCATTAACATCTCCTCATCAAACATCCAATCCATATGATTAGTTGAGACAATATAACCATCAACACAATCATGGTTGTTATTTGAAGCTTCACCAACCCTCATTCCCTCCACTTGAATCACTCATTTCAAAAACCCTAATTTTTCCACTCAAAAACTTCTCCTCTTCTTCTCAACACATAAAACCCAAAAATAAAATCTCCACAAATTTTTATCCTAAAATCAGATTTTTATCTAAACACAATTACCACACTAATCAAGTTAATTAATTCTTAATACTAATCACTAAGGGGCATTTTAGCCATTTAAAAAAAAAAATTATAAGGGGTGACCCAAATTAGGATTGGGTGACCTTTTTGTCATCTAGTGCATGGCCCCCAATTAAAATGTCTGGCCCCCAATCAATCGAGGTTTATAAAATGTCCCAAGTGCAATTTGGTTCAAATGCTTGATTCAATCTCCATAACTCACTTAACACAACAATTCTTAGTTTTATTACGTGGCGAAGTACTACAGCCTCGAACATTTATTTTTATTTTTTTCTTTCTTCTTATAAGAAAACATTTTATTAAATATTAAATGGATCCTCGTATAGAGAATCCACACAAAGCTGCCAATAACTTTCTCTCTTACTAATGACTGCTTGATCATCTCCCTCTATATCCGAAAACCTTCTACCTTGGCCTAAACAATAGCTTCCAGAACTGCTAATTAAGCACTCTGCTTGTTCCGCGCTTGATGTTGCCTTCCTTGCCGCTTTGCTTCCTGTATAACCTCGAAACTCCTAAACTGAAGATAAGGGAGATCATCTGGAGCATTAATATTCACAACCCTACAGTTCTTTCTGATTTCTCCGTCGCTACCAGTCAAGACCTCTATCTCACCCATCTTCACCATAGCTTCACCAAATTTAGATTCAAACAATTTTTCACTGTTCGCATTCATTTCCACCATATTTCGTAGAAATTCCTCAGTTAGCAAAGCTTGATCAGAACTTAGCAATCCCAAATTCTTCGTAAGCCCTACATAAAACATGTTATCAAGAATTGTTGGTGTTAAACTATCAAGCGCAACAACAGTACTGCTAGAGTTTGTTGTGTTACTAGGACATTTCCTCTTTAGTATTGCGGCGTAAACAGGGTCCAGAGTCGGGTCAGTGCCACTTGCGGCGCTAAAATTGTAAAGCCTGTTGATGAATGATTTACAATGTGCTACTCCAATTGAATGTGCACCCGTAAGAATAACCAAATCTTCTGCTGTCAAGTTTTTCGATTCGAAATTCGAAATGAGTTGAGTAGCATTGAAGAACTGAGATGGTAAATTTATAGCTACTTCATTCTCTAATGAAATCCTCCCATCTCTACGTCCAGCTGCAACTTGGTATAGTATTTTCTTTGAAGCAAGCGTTGCACTATCTCTAGCAGCGAAGGCAAGTATGTCTGCACATGAAACTGTTGATGGACATTGAGATTCGACCATAGCTTTAGCTTCATCAATCACTTCGTATCCACGAATGGTTTGGTTAGGAATCGCTTCTTTTTCTGATGTGCTGCCCGGAGTTGAGTCTAATAGTATAGATCCATCACAACCCTGTTTACACAAAGACATGAGTAAGTTAGAACTTAGAAGTGATTCCATACCGATCTATATATATACACGCACACACACATGCATTATTCAGGTTATAAGTTCATAAAATTATACCCTAACAAAGCAGTCATGGAAATGCATCCTAATCAGAGCAGGAGCTATTTGAGAATCATTATAATAAGCTTTTGTTATCACCGATCTAACAATTTCTTCAACCAAAGGGCAAGACTGGCTGTAAAAATCAACTTCTAATGTTGCATGGACATAAACCCTTTTCGTCAGTATAAACACTGATATCATTGAGAAGATCACAAACTTCAAATCTATATTGTGAATTTCACCCATAGTATCCAAACAAGAGAAATATAGAACGAATATAGTGAGCTAATATTGTAAGGAAATTCTAAACCATATTCATGTGTTTAAATAGAGTTTACTTGAGGAGCTTGTTGGAATTTGGATTGTTGACTGGTAGGCTTAATGCATTAAAGTTCAATCAAGTTTTTCTCCTTCCTTAGGATTGTTAATTACATCGTTTATTGATACATACGATCTTGGTATACTGAACTTGTGGTCCTCAATTAGATTCCATTACGTAAATAAGTACAGTAGGATTTATTTGTATTCAGTGACTGAAATATACTTTAACTCAACTAGGAATATTTGGAATTTGAGTGTAAGCTTATAAAGAAATTTAGTTGTGCCTCGCCAGCTACTACTTGATGATTACGAGGAAGAAGGTTAAGAGCTGAACAGTAGTAAATTCAATTTTGGTTCCATTTTTAGTTGAAGGAGCGAAAAGAAACAGAAACAAAAAAAGCCAAATTTGCTCATATAATTTTCCGTGGTTCAGTCCAAGCCCATCTCTAAACATGAAAAGTCAGGTCCGTTCAAGATTAGGAGGCTTTTAATTTGAACCATTTTTGCCTGGCTTGATTGGGGGTATACCCAAACTAATTGGGGTATACCCAATAAGACAAAATCAGGTCATTATGAAGTAAAGCCAAGCTACCCCTTAACCTAGATTTTTCTAAATGGCTAAAATGCCCCCCCACAATGATTAACTCTAATTTAACTAAAATGATTAGATTAGTTAAATTTGTTAGATTAGTTAGTTGATTTAGTTATAAGTTGGGTTTTAGAAATCATTTAGAGAGAGAATTAGTATGAAGTAGTAGATGAGATTTTGGGGGGGGAAAAGTTAGGGTTTTTGTGAAATTTGTGATATGAGTGAGATGAGTGATTCAAATCCTGATTTTGAAGTGGGGGAGTCTTCTAACTTTCCTCCTACATATGAGTACTTGTATGATGATCTACCAGACCATGATCGAATGGATTACATGCATGACCCTCACTTCTATTTTCCTCAAACTCATGATGGGTATGGAAGTGATGAATGTATTGAGCCAAACGAAGAATCCAATGAGAAAGAAGAAGAGAATGGAGCTGCAAGTAATCAGGTAGACAACCTAGGTGGTGAAGATTGTGATTTTTCCATGCAAATGATCGATTTTGTTTTTTTCTTTTTCCAATTATGCTGTACAGGGTCGGCAAGGTCGACGCTTGTCGATCATGCCGGCCGTAACAGCCGGCGTGGTTCTACTTTGCACAACGTGCCGACTTTTCATGAGCAGTACCACGCCGGCAGTGTAGAAAATTTGAACCTTGCCGACTTCCATTTTTTTGAAACACTTTCAGACCTTGCCGGCTGTTGCCATGTCGACAATGTTTATATTCTCTTACATGTCGGCTTTTTCTAGCCGGTAGTGTTTTATATGTCGACCTTGCCGACTTTGGTAATACATATCAACTAACTTTTGATGTTTTGTAGATTTTGGCATTGGTACCTATGGCGGATCAGCCTCAAGCTCAGAAAATTAGGGGTCCTGATACTTCCGCACATTACGCTAATGATTTGGAATGGAAGGAAAAAGACGACGCGGTCAATTGGATTGTTGAGAAAGCAAAAGAGAAGATGTGCGTTCTAGTGAAAAACACCCAACAAAAAGATACGCGGTTTGAAATGGTATGCGAGTGTTATGGATCGCCGGAGGAAAGTCACAAGAGAAAGGGTTATGTGTATGAGAAGAAGACGACTATGGTGTACAAGACGAAGTCAAAGAAGTGTGGATGCCCATTCAAGATTATTTTTTGGAGGAATAAAGAAACCGACAACGTGTGGAGAATGAGTAGAGTTGATGTTGGTTGGCATAACCATAAAGATCCGGAAACTCTTGTTGGGCATTGTCAAGTTGCCAAGTTGAAACCGCACGAGTTCGAACAAGTAAGAACAAGTTGGGGAATTAAACCAAGCAAGCTCCTTCGTAAGTTCAAGAGGGACGACCCGCATAACCTCTCTTCATTGTCTACAATTTATGCGGCCAAGGCAACCATTAAAAGAATTGAATGGGATGGAAGAAAGGTGATGGAAGAATCACAATGGTTAATACACAAATACAACTACACGGTGAGACACCATGAGTCACCGGAGGGGAAGGTGGATCGTATTTTTCTTGCGCATACCGATATGATTCAATTGGCGCGTTGCTTTTACCAAGTTTTGTTCATGGATTGTACTTATAAGACGAATAGGTACAACATGCCTTTGTTGAACATTGTAGGACAAACCTCGGATAAGCAATTGTTCACGGTGGCATGGTGTTTTATGGATCGTGAGAAGGATGATAGCTATATTTGGGCATTGGAAACTTTGAAGCTTCTCTACCACAAAGACGAAACTCCGGGGGTTATAGTCACCGACAATGAGCAAGCAATAATGAACGCCGTGAGGATAGTCTTTCCCAATGCACAAAATTTCCTTTCCACTTGGCATATACAATGCAATCTTAGAAAGAATTGTAGAAGTCATATCCAAAAACCGAAAGCAAAGAAAGGAACTAAACGTGAAAAATAGGAAGATGAACGTCTTAGGAAACTAACTAAAGAGGAGCTAGAGAAGGAGAAAGAGAAAGAAGACGAAGAATGGAAAGAAGGTGAGATTAAGTTTGGGTTATTCATGAAAGCGTGGGATAAGGTGGTTTGGTCGATGAGTGTGGGAAGATATGAGTTAAACTTGAAGGATTTCGAGGATGATTGGGGGACTGATTACCCCAAAGTAGTGGAATATTGCAAGAAACAATGGTTGAGGCTACACAAAGAGAGGTTTGTGTATGCTTATACTTACGACTATAAACATTTCAAACTTGAATCCACAAGTATGGTAGAGCAAGCTCATGGGAGACCAAAAGGTCTACTTTTCACGAGTCAAAATAGGATTGTGACGGTGCAACATGCTATCCATGAGTACACTAATAATGATATCGACAAGATAAAAAAACAATTCCAAGAAAGTAGCTTCCGGAAGTTGAAGGAGTTTAAGGAGTATGATTGGTTGCTTGTTGGTATACATAGAAACGTCTCTCATTGGGCAATATGTTTCATGATGAAACATCTCGCATTGTTTAAAAAGTATAAAAAGTATGATGACCCGAACACTCCTTGTAAGTGTAGGATAATGAAGGCTATCGGACTTCCATGTCATCATATGCTTGGTAGGTATAAAACTCCCTTTCCTCTTGATGATATCGATCCTTATTGGAAGCAATTATCTTTCAAACCGGCTCCAAGAGAAGATCCCGGTGAAGAGTTTGGCGACATGGAACTTGGGAGAATAATCCTCGAAAAGTACCCCAAGTTGAATAGGTTGGAAAAACAAACTATGAAGCACAAGTTGATGCCGATTTTTTACCCTTTTATGGAAGAACTTGAAGAACCGGAGAAACAAGATCCTAATGGTAGACCAACTGTAGGCTTCCCATAAGGCCAAGGAGTGTGAGCATGAGACAATTGCAGTTTAGGGAAGTGGTCGTACACCCGAACCTATAAGAAGAGGCAACAAATAATACATTCACAATATGATTAGTAACAATACACATTCATTCACTTATATATTAAAACACACAAACGATAATTTAACGGGGTACCACGAACAAGGGTGTATAAGCCTCCAAAATATAGACTCTTAAGCCTCGAAGCTTTTCGAGTTCCTCTTGAACGAATGAAAGAACCGCAATGCCCCAAGAGTAGTTGTTCACCTCATTCAGGGGTCCAATAGCTGGAGGTAATGAGCATTTACCACGTGACTGAATGTCGTAGGGAAGAAAATGGTTCCTAGTTGATATAACAAATAAGCAGTCACATGGTGCTTAATCTTCTCCTCTGTCATCACCAACTTTTCTTGAGCAACCAAATCTTTCGTCCCTGAAAACTCATCAAATAAGGTTTTGAGCTTGATCTTTTTCAACTTCTTCTTGTACGTGCGGTCTTCGTCAAACTCATTATACTCATCACCTTCCTTAGGCTCTTTGTTAGCTCGTCTAAACTCACATTGTGCCTTTTTATCGCTCCATCCTAGACACCTTTCGACTAGATTTTCAAGAAGTTCATAACTCATCGAGGGATCGTAGCCATCTCGAACACTTGTTCTTATAATTGGTGAATTTGTGATTCTAAAACAATCATCAGAGTTATTGCCATCTCACCAAAAGGTAGATGAAAGGTATCCGTCTCTGGATAAGACCTCTCGGAAAATGCAGTAACAGTGACAACATCAAAATTTTGGTGTGCATGTTGTATCCCGTTCCATAGTACACATTCAAATACCGCCAAGCGGACCTCATCACACTCATTTTCTATATTCCATATCTTGTTCTTTTGACGTTTCAAAACACGAACAACATTATTATGATCCTACAAAAGCAACATCATATCTTATATACTAATATATATAGAAAAGAACAATATATGTCAAAATATAATAAAATGATCGAGAAATCTTGATGGTTAAGATTGAACCATACCTTTGTCGTAAAAGATCTTTGCAGCCCATGAGTTTTTGTAGCCCATCAATACCTCCCCTCCATCTCTTGGAGTACCATAAGTTGGCATCTTTGGCGTCAAACACAAATTGTCATCAGGAATGTATGAATATCTAGCACAAGGCTTTTAGGCGTCTTTCTAGGTTTCTTTCGCACTATTTCTACTTGTGCCTCTTCCTCTTCGTCTTCCTCTTTATCCAAGTCCTCCTCTGATTCATCATCATCCTTATCTCCATCTTCCTCATCTTTGTCACCCTCATTTCCTCCTCCTTCAGCTGGTTCACCATCATCATTTTCACCCTCATTTCCTCCTCCTTCAGCTGGTTCACCATCATTGGCATCCTCATTTCCTCCTCCTTCAGCTGGTTCACCATCATTGGCACCCTCATTTCCTCCTCCTTCAGCTGGTTCACCTTCTCCACCTTGATGATGTTCTTGACTGACCATCTCTTCCACGATCTCTTCATTAACTTGTTGGATTACGTTGTTGATGAGTGCCAAATATTGCATATTTCTACATCTATTTATTGGCATTTAACTCATCTTTTGTGCTCAGAAATCAGATATTATCCCAGATTCTGTATTTTCCTTGTTTTCAAGAATAAATATTTGTACTAATTAATTTGGTGTTTTTAGGTAATAAATAAAGTTCGGAGAAACTGAGGAGCCAAAAGAGTAGAAAATTGGAGGCAAGCGTCTATGGAGCAGAAAGCCAAAGCCAGCGCGCGCATCAGTTGCAACCCAACAAGTAGCAACCCATTTACAAGACATGGGTTCGAGCTATTCAAGAACCGGCCCATAACCCGGATCCAAAGCCCGTTTTACTCTGAGCCGTGAGATCTCGCCCATCTGCATCCTACGGTCGCTCCACCCATCGCATCGACCCTTCGCTACACCCGCTTCACACCACAGACACATATATCTTCACCCATCGACCAACACTTCTCTTCTCTCCTTCATTTTTCTCTTCACCCGACAGTTTCAGAGAAAACCAATTCTCTTCTCCCGACCAAACCCTGCACGGCCACCTTCTCTTCCTCCGACCATCCACCACAGCCGCACCAGTACAACCATCCTCACCGCCTCCTAATGTCTCTCCATCTCTTTCATAGCTTCTTACCCTAGGAGCTAAGTTGGAGATAGAAAGAGTTAGGGTTAGGGTTTCACAAATTGGGGGAATCAAAGTAATGGAGCCGAGCCAATTCCAGAGCCGACAACCGATTCAAATGCGATTTTGGGTGAGAGGGTCTCTGTTTAATTTCCAATTTGAAGAGAGTTAAGAGTTGCATGTATAAATAGGGTTTATGAGGGGATGTTAGAGGGGATGCCTGGATTAGCAGTGCACCAACTTTAGTTTAATTTGTGTTTTAAGTGTTTTAATAATGTTCTAAATTAAATTGCTAGGGTGTTGATGAAACCCCTAATTTTCATGTCAAGCATGTTTATCTTTGGTCTTATTCTTGTTGTGTTATAATATGTTAGGAGTAGTAGTTAATTGATGAGCTTATGAGCTTTGTGATGAGTTGTCTTGTAAGAAGACAACTCATACTAGTGAGTTAGTAAAATTAGTTAATGAACATCTAATTTGGACCTTCAAGGGAACGCACAAGAACATAGCTTAAGTTACATTGCACGAGCATGAGATTAGAAGGTGAATTCAACGCCCTAGTGTTCTCCAATCTGTTCACAATCTACCTGTTGCCTTAGAATTGCTATCACACTTCATCTAGTCGTATCGACACCAAAACAAACTCATATTTGTGTTACTCATATAGAAATCAGTTTAGTAAAGCTTTATAATCAACTTCACACACTCCATTTCTCTGTGGATCGACCTGTACTTGCCCTGCCTCCAATAGGCACTGTGCACTTGCAGTTTAACACGTAGGCGAGACACTCTTAACAGCCTACCAAGTTTTTGGCGCCGCTGCCGGGGATTTGGTAGTATGCTGTGTTGATTACTTGTTTACTTTGCGATTTTCGATTAACTCGTATATATGTGTTAGATTCTCTCTTGTTTTCTTGCCATTGAAATGTAGCTTGTCTTATTGCATAGTAGCTGTAGTTTGAAACTCACTGCCTCATCTGTAGCTATAGCTTAGTTTAATTTCACTTTTGATTCTCAGTTTCATTACATAATCTGCATATTAGTTAGTTGTAATTTCAAGCATGTCATTTGCATAAACAACACCATCTATAACCTTTCATCATCTAATCGCATTTTGAATAATATTAACTTAGATATTATAGTTCACATTTTTAGGATAAGCATTTGCATAATTTGGCTTTGCTAGGTTAAGCGTTAGTTAGGCTTTCATTCCTGTAATATATTCATCCTATCATTCTTGCATCTCTGTCTTATCTTTACTCGCATTTCATATTCGGTCTCTTTTCGCATAGTCTGTAGCTATACAAGTAGCTCATAGCCATTCTCACCTTGTAATTCTGCTTTGAGTCCTGCATCCCGCTCTTGCATTTCTATTTGTAATTTGTTTTAGTAGGTTAATTACTTCTTAGTGTAATAGCATCTTTGTAACTTAGTGGTTAAACCATCTTTATATATTGTTGTTACTGCATCATAATCTTAAAAAAAAAAAAAAAAAAATTCCTTAGCATAGTTGTTAGTTTCCCTTTTGTTTATTTCTCAGTTCATTGGTTTGCACAGGCTGTAGCTCTAAGTTCATTCACATACCTGCATTATTTTTCTTTCAGTCCTTTTTGTTAGTTAGCCAAATTTTGCATCATTGTCATGTAGCATAAGGTGGTAGCGACTTGTAGTTCAATTTGTTTAACTTTAATCCATTTGTATATACACTTTGCATCTTATTTCGGAAGGTTATTTGAATCTGTGTGTCTTGAACTCATATCAAGTTTGAGTTTGTTTTCATTCATAATTAGTTGTGCTCTGTAATTTAGGTTGTACATATTTTTCTTATAGTGTGTCATATTTTGTAGTGTAGGTTTCCTTTGGTTTCTCTTAGTTCTTTAGTCACTACGATCGCCCTTTGCTTTTTCATTATGTAGTATTTTAGTTGTAATTTTTCTTTCCATCTTTTGCATTTCACACTTTGCATTCTCATAATCGCATCTTGTTCTTGCATTTGTCTTTGTAATTTGTTTCGATGAGGTTAGTAACTTCTTAGCCGTAAGTTTTTGTCTTAAAATCTCACTTGTTCTCTTCTTTGTGGTACCATCACATACTTTAGTTTTTGTTGCATTCAGTAGCTTAGTATAATCCATCTTTTTATAAAGTTTGCATTTGGTTCATCTCGGTGCACCTTAACTCACTCCATTGTTTGCTCTATCTTTCATCACTTTTGTTCACTTGCATGGTCTGTATTATACCGGCATTTTTTGCATATCACATTTCATTTCCATAGCATTGTTGTTTCAGTTCCATATCATCACTGCACTTTGATGTCATTTTTGTTATCATGTGGCTCAATCTGTACTTTAGGTGGAGCTCTTGAGTCTGTAACCTTAGCATTAGTGCTCTTTCATTTTCACTACTTTCATCTCACCTGGAACTGAAGCTTCTTTGTTGATTCACAGTGCACACTTTGGAGCATAAGCTAAGGAAGCGAGAAAAAGAGAAGGGGCAGAGAACACAATTTGTGGAGTGCCTAAACCCCGGTTTTATTGGTGGTATCGTACTCTCAAACTCAATTTTTTTTCCCTGAATAGTTGTCATAACTGCAGAATATCTCTCACTGAACTAGGATATCTCTTTTGGCATAGTCCTGTGACATCTGAGAAATACTTTCTACTTCCTGAGATTGTCATCTCAATATATATGCTTTTCTCAATCCCTGAACTGCTAATGATTGAATGAATGCTTGCTGAGATTTGGTATCTGTGTGCATGTTTCTTTGAAATTTGAGGTTAGCCAAACTTGTTAATAACTTGTTGAATGCTAGCCCTTGTTCACCTGATAAACTAGCTGCCCTGGTGCCTTTGCATGATAAAAACCCTTGCTGAGTATTGCTCAATATCTGAAAAGCATGCTTTTGTGTGTTCTGTGCATTGGAAATTGGCTGAACTAGCCATCTGTTCACTGTGAACCCTTGGCCTCGACAAGGCCAGTGCTCAACTCCAGCCCCTGAAGCTGTTGAGTGTGAGCTATAACTTGGATAGCCAAGTTAGCTGCAAGCCCAAGTTGAAGTCAACTGAGATAGTTGATATCAACTCAGGCTGTAGGCATCAACTGAGTGAGTTGATGCCTCATGCCCTGTACCCTTATGCATGCTTGACCTTGTGTGAGACCTTGTATGAGACCTTGTGTAAGCTATAATCTGCCAAGATTGTTGTCATCCTCACTTGTGCAAGCCTGTAAACCTGTTGACAAACCCTGTTAAGCCCTCTGCCCTGCAATTTTTGGTGCATAAATCTGTGAACATTGAGGTCAACTGACCTTGTTGCCACTTTGCCTCATACAAGTGCCCTGTGGTAGTGCTGAATTCAAACCCTGCAACTCTTGATCCATGCTCATTACCCTGTGCAAACCTGTGTGATTACTCATTATGCAACGCTGCAAGCCCTGTTGACATCAACTGGGCTGGTTGATATCAACCTGACCTAGTTGACACCATCAGTCCTGAGCATAGCCTGTGAAAATTGAAATTGGCTGAACTAGTGCATTTTTCATTGTGAATCCTTGGCCTCTACAAGGCCTGTGCTCAACTCCAGCCCCTGAAGCTGTTGAGTGTGAGCTATAACTTGGATAACCAAGTTAGCTGCTAACCCAAGTTGACATCAACTGAGATAGTTGATGTATCAGCCCTCTAATCACTTGTGCAAACCTGTTGTGGACTCTGTGTCAACCGAGGCTTGTTGAGCCATCCGCTCTGCACCTTTATGCATGCTCGGGCGAGGGTAGCCAAATCTGTGTGTTAACTTTGTGTCTTTGAATGCTAGCTTTGTCACATGCCAATCTCTAGTACCGTGCATATAACTCTCATCTCTTCGTGCTCTGTGCAATACTACTGTCTAGGCAATATAACAATTTGGTTGTTACCTCTTTGAAACTTTGTATCTAAAGCTGCCGCTCTGATTTGCTTTACTCCATCAACCAACCCAGATGACATTCTGTGTGCTGTCAATTGTGCTGTAAAATATTCAATTGTTGCATCCGTTGATACCCTGTGAGCAACAAACCCTTGCAATATCTGTAAATTGTGTGTAATCTTGTGCCATTGGAGCGAATGTTGAGTGTCTGATTTTGTATTAACATCTCACTTTGTGTATGCCACGTACAAACCCAGCACATGCTTCACCTTGAGTGAGCATAGCCCATCTACACCCTGTGCACTCTACACATTGTCTGTTCTTCTTGTACACCTGCCAACTGTGTTGTGCATAAGCTTTGCTGCGCATAAGCTATCCTGTGCATAACTTGTGCTCCACATAACCTGTACTTGAATGAGTGCAATATATGCTTGGTGTGTGCTAGGCTATGGGTGTTTCTTTTTGAGTTAAATTGACTGCCTGGCATGATAGAATTTTGGGATGGCATTAGGGATGAAAAATCATCACATAGGTCAATTAAAGAGCTTGCTTATGGGCATGCCTCACAACATGAACCCCATGAGACCATGATGTCAATGACTTTAGGGAATATTATGAACCTTCTCCAAGGTCACGAGCTTGACTCCACATACCCTAATCATTATTCCCACATGTGTCATCAACCGCCATGGGAGGTTGAACAATTGTGTCCTCCAATGAACCATTGTATGCAGTCTATAATGGAGAATATCAAACTCATAGAGCAAAACAATGCTAGTTTTGAATGGAAAGCATTGCATGATCATCCATATAACAACATGTCTGAATTCCCCTTTGCTAGTGACCCTTGTGCACAGCCATGTACTGAATATCCATATGAAGAGTGCATACCCACTAGTGAAGACTCTCCTTCCATTGAACATCTCAACATGATATTAAAAATGAACATGATTCAACTACAAAGTGAAGAATGGAAGGAATCTCATGATAGGATGTTTGTTGTCCCTAATAAAATAAATTTTGAAAATAGTGTTTCTATTCCTACTCATAAAGCGACACCTGAATATGAACCTAATCAAGAGGTAAATGAGTGCACTAGAAATGCTACAATTTTTAATAGGGAAATGCATTTTTGTTATGATGATGATGATAATGAATATGATATGTTAGAAGAGCATGTGTATGCTTTGAAAATATGGTGGAACCTTTGGGTTCAGAGACATTAAGCTTCTCTACTATGAACCTTATGAATGATGCTTCTTCTAATATTCAATCCATACATACATGTGATGCTGAATTGGGGTTTGAACAATTGTTCACTTGAAAATGAGCATCTTTGTACAACTTGCATCGACCTAGGTATAGCTGAATTATCTGTTGACACAGATGATTCAATGCATGTAATTGATGTGTCTAATTCTTGGCCTAGGTCACAGTGTGAAGTTTCTTGTGATCTCCCTATGCATGAAACTGAAGTTGTAGATGATGATTATGGACTGAGGCTTGTAGAAATATTGTATGAACATGAGCATGTTACAGCACTTGTAGATGATTTGGGGGATATTGATGTGAGTAATCTTTGTTGCTCTTGAGCTCACACATGTGAACAACTTAGCCATGCCCAACTGCCTGCCTATGTCACAATCTGAGGATCTTGCACCTAAACCAACTATGCTTTGGGAATTCCTAATCTAGTCCTAGAGTCGTGTGCTTCTCAAGTCCTCTTGGACTATTTTACAGACCAAGTACAACACCTTTGAAGAGCCACAGTTGGAATGTGTATCTTTACCCGTTCCTAAAAGTGTCCATTTTGAACTAGACCTAGTACATGATCTGCCTTTAAAATTGCAAGATTTTGTGTTCAAAAACACATCTGTTGACAAGTTTAGGTTTGGGGGAAAATCGTTCACATATACAGTCTTACTTACGCTCTCATGTTATATTTGTGTAAGGCTGTTGATGTCTCTGCATATCTTCTTTTGGGTTGATCCTCAACTCTTTAGATTGTTGGTATATGGTGAATTTTTCTTGTATATAATCCAGTAGGTCTTGTTTAAATCTTCTATCTTGAATCGGTTGAGTCTTCTTTTGTATATATTGTGCTAATCCAATATGATCTCAGCTGAGAATGTTGGATTCTAGCCTTGATTAATGAAGCTCTAACCTTGCTCGCGCCAACATCTAGGTAATCTCTTCCATTTTCCCTTATCAGCATAGTTCTCATGGAATGTGAATATTTAAATTATTATCATCTGTTGACACATTGAGGACAATGTTTGATTTAGGTTTGGGGGTGCATTTGCATATAGAGTTTTTAGTCTTTTAAAAAAAAAAAAAACTCTAAACTCTAAACTCTTTGTAAATACTTGCATAAAACCCTCCAACTTTTAGAGATCTTAGAGTCACTAGCATGCTTCTAGCTATGTTTACATAGAGAGTTAAGTAAATAAGCTGAATTTGGAAGTACTTTGGAGAACACAATCGGGTTTCTTAGTTGATTAGAGCGTTAAAGTTGGATTTAACCATACGGGAGGGCGAATTAGGTGTTATATAGATATTCGGTAGTAGAATTGTGATCACCCATAGTGGAGACTACCCATTTTTACATCAAGCGAGGCACCGACCTTCATTTTTTGTGACTTTCTAAAATATCTCATTAGAGTGTGTGTCACCGTACGTCAGTGCAGGTAGGAATGGTGAGCTACCCAACTTCGCGCACCACTTTCAAGACTATTTTTGATCTCTTGAGTGCTAATTTCATCAATCATGAGGGTGACGTTTAAAGATGAAAACTCCTTCTTGTAGTTCGATTTGCAGTTAGCATCACTCTCTCCCTCTCAACAACATCATGATTCATAGAAACACATCGCGTAAACCCAGCGGAGCATCACTTGAGAATATTTGAAGAAAAGTTGAAATAGTCTAAGGTTTACATGCAACAATGCAAAGAAAAGAAAATAGGATGAGAATTAATGAAGTTTGTGAAATCAAGACAATACAAGTGTGGAAAATTGAGTTTTATTGTTATTTTTATTTCATGTAAAAAAAAAAAAAAAAAATGAGTTAGCAGTTTCGTTGTTTTTATTGTTATTTTCATGTAATTAATAGTCAAAATATATATATATATATATATATATATATATATATATATATATATATATGTTTGTCAAGTTTTTGTGAAGCTCAGAAGTTCATCATCAACAGTTGAAGACCGAAGACCGAAGATTGAAGACGTTTCTATGGATGCTAAGAGAGAGTGATATTAATTGCCGATCGGGTGAGAAGGTAAGTGAGTACTCCCATCCTTGCTAATGGTTGATTTCCTTTCTTAGAGATCATCAGAAAAATATTCTTTTGTCCACAACTCTGTGGAGTCTCCAGAAATTATTTCGGAAGGTTATCCTTCTCATCTTCAACGTGTGCAGGATTTCTCTCTTTATTCCTGCCTGCACACATGAGAGACTAAAAAAGCGGTCTTTTTGAGTGCAATTATCATAAAACCCTATTGGTGAGGCAGAAGTCGAGGCTTGTGATCACTATCGAATCCGAATTCTTTCATATGGTATGGTTATTTCTCGCTCAACTCTTAAGGATGAGAATGCGTTCTTTGGTAGTTCTAACCGTGTTACTAGCATGCGAAACTACATATCCTCATAGCTCCAGGATGCTTGAGACTCTTTTACACTCTAAAGTTGGAGAAGGTTTTGTGGGTACACCTCTGGTAAACCCTCACGAGACTACAACTCGTCCACTAGGGACACCTAGGGGTTTAAAGGCTTAGTGCATACGCTAAATGCATTCGAGAGACCAGCGACAGTGGTATAGTTAGGATTTCTTAATTTGTTTCACTTGAGGACAAGTAAAATTCAGGTTTGGGGGTATTTGATGAGTGCCAAATATTGCATATTTCTACATCTATTTATTGGCATTTAACTCATCTTTTGTGCTCAGAAATCAGATATTATCCCAGATTCTGTATTTTCCTTGTTTTCAAGAATAAATATTTGTACTAATTAATTTGGTGTTTTTAGGTAATAAATAAAGTTCGGAGAAACTGAGGAGCCAAAAGAGTAGAAAATTGGAGGCAAGCGTCTATGGAGCAGAAAAGCCAAAGCCGGTAGGCGCATGATTTGCAACCCAACAAGTAGCAACCCATTTACAAGACATGGGTTCGATCTATTCAAGACCCGCCCATAACCCGGATCAAAGCCCGTTTACTCGAGCCATGAGATCTCGCCCATCTGCATCCTACGGTCGCTCCACCCATCGCATCGACCCTTCGCTACACCCGCTTCACACCACGTATACACATATATCTTCACCCATCGACCAACACTTCTCTTCTCTCCTTCATTTTTCTCTTCACCCGACAGAGTTTGTGAGAAAACCAATTCTCTTCTCCCGACCAACCCTGCACGGCCACCTTCTCTTCCTCCGACCAGCCACCACAGCCGCACCAGTACAACCATCCTCACCGCCTCCTAATGTCTCTCCATCTCTTTCATAGCTTCTTACCCTAGGAGCTAAGTTGGAGATAGAAAGAGTTAGGGTTAGGGTTTCACAAATTGGGGGAATCAAAGTAATGGAGCCGAGCCGAATTCACAGAGCCGACAACCGATTCATCGATTTTGGGTGAGAGGGGGTCTGCTGTTTAATTTCCAATTTGAAGAGAGTTAAGAGTTGCATGTATAAATAGGGTTTATGAGGGGATGTTAGAGGGGATGCTGGATTAGCAAAGCACCAACTTTAGTTTAATTTGTGTTTTAAGTGTTTTAATTATGTTCTAAATTAAATTGCTAGGGTGTTGATGAAACCCCTAATTTTCATGTCAAGCATGTTTATCTTTGGTCTTATTCTTGTCTTTGTGTTATAATGTGTTAGGAGTAGTAGTTAATTGATGAGCTTATGAGCCCTGTGATGAGTTGTACTGTAAGAAGACAACTCATACTAGGGGTGAGTTAGTAAAATTATTTAATGAACATCTAATTTGGACCTTCAAGGGAAGGCACAAGAACATAGCTTAAGTTACATTGCCCGAGCATGAGATTAGAAGGTGAATTCACCGCCCTAGTGTTCTCCAACTGTTCACAATCTACTCGTTGCCTTAGAATTGCTATCACACTTCATCTAGTCGTATCGACACCAAAACAAACTCATATTTGTGTTACTCATATAGAAATCAGTTTAGTAAAGCTTTAGAATCAACTTCACACACTCCATTTCTCTGTGGATCGACATGTACTTGCCCTGCCTCCAATAGGCCTTGTGCACTTGCGAGTTTAACACGTAGGGCGAGACACTCTTAATGACCTACCAGCTTGTCAACATTATCTCTATTAACACCATCTTGGATGACAACACCGGTAATGACCCACCTCTATACTTAGCATTTTTGGGTCCACGATTACCGGCATCACAATGTACTTTGCCTCGAGGCGTGGGAGTTCTCAGATCTTCCAGTAAAGGTTGGTTTGATTTTTTGCCTCTTCCACTAATCAAGAAAACAAAAGATATTAGCTTAACCGCTAAATGATTCACTAAATCAGATGCAACATAAGGGTTCTCAGCATAAGAGTTCGGTTTGTCAAAGTTTTTTACGAACAAACCGAACTCAACATTGTTCAATGTTAATGAAGAGTTCGGTTTGTCAAGGTTTTTTGCGAACAAACCGAACTCAACATGTATACAACTACTGAAGAGTTCGGTTTGTCAAGGTTTTATGCGAATAAACCGAACTCAACATGTATGCAACTACCATAGTTCGGTTATATTTAAAAAAAAATTCGATAAAGTTCGGTTACTAAATAGTTTTAGATTTTAATGCGAACAAACCGAACAAAATAGCACAGTTCGGTTACATAAAAACTCACAATAGCGAGCAAAATAGCAGAGTTCGGTTACATCTGGAAAAAAAAATTGTTGTAAAATTGGTGTAGTAGCAGGAAATCCCACACTACACCCCTTACTCAGTTTTGCTTGACTAATCCATTGAAAGATGTGTGATCAAGAATATTTATTAATTAATTTCATGAAATGTTTACACAATACAATAGAATTACACTTAGAAATTAAAGCGCTCTTTGAACTTTCTCTCCTAATGACTTGCTTCACAATTCAAAAGATCTCCCTCAATCAGGACTTATTGAGCCCTTTATATAGGGTAATACATAGTGGATGACAACTAAGCTATCCTTTATTTTCGGGAATGTCTCGCGAAGTGTCGCAAATGCACGAATATTCATTCTCGCGACACTTCTTAACCCTCGCCGGGCTTCGTGTCTTTCAATTATTTTGGGTGTCGCTATTCATCGCGTCGTTTATTGTAGCTCCTGCGACTCCCTCGCGACGCCGTCGTTCATTAATCCCGCGAGCCTTGTACGTTGCGATATTATGATCCTACATCTTGCCTCTTTTTCCTTGAATATTGCTTGAAGAGCGATTTGAAGGAAAAATTCATTGTCATATTCCTTGGTTTCAATTGGTGAAGGAACGAGCGAAAGAATACTTTTCTTAAAAAGTACGTACTTGCCTCTATTCTTTTGTGAAGTTCCGAAGCTTCTTTGTAATACATATGCGAAGTGTCATTTCTTGCCTCATGAATTACGAGAAAATAATCAATTTCGCAAACTATTCTCTTTATTATGAAATATGTTGTATATTTGGATTCTACTAAAGTTCTTTTCGTCGGCTTCCTTGGATTTAGTAGTGACCGTTTACACGTGTCCATATTTACCTCTTTTAGGTGCATTTAATGTTAACCGGTCATAACATTTTTTTCGTCTATTTATAGGAGCATCCCCTGTGAAGAATTTTCCTTTTCCTTTTCATCTTCTTCATCGTGCCGCAAGTGTTCTTCTTCTTCATCGTTCGCAAGTGTTCTTCTTCTTCATCGTTACGCAAGTGTTTGCCTATTATTGTCTCTTACCGTCTTCTTCACCATTTTTGCTATTCCCTAGCAGTTGTTGCTCTCATGGCGTCCGTGTTTGTTAATTTTGCCATATCTCGCCGATTTTGTGGTTGATCAAATTTCTTGTTGAAATCACACTGGTATGATTAACTTTGTAGTTCTCTTTGCCATTGTTGTTTAGCAAGAACCAATCCGTAACTAAGTTTACCGTGAAGGACCCTCTTCTTTCTTTGGGCTCGCCACCGAAACCTACCTCGCAACAAGAATCCCTCACGCAAAGAAGCCCTCTTCGCGAGCAAAATCTATGGCTTCAAAAAGACAGTGCGGGAGTGACAAGGTATCTAAGAAACATTTGTTTTTATTAACAATGCATTATTGCCTCTCGTTTCTTATTTAATTTGTCATTCGCGGGATGATAAAACTCCGGGTAATACTCCCAAAAGGCTCCGCCACTCTAAACTGTTACCCCCAATGTTCCATTTCCTCCATTCACATCTTCGTCTCTCATTGAAATCTTCGCAAGATGATTTTGTGCCTCTTTCTTCGGGTAACATTCCGCGACAATATTTCTATACCTCAACTCCTCATAGACCAAGTTCCTTTCAATTGTCCTACTACAAAACGATATTATACCTCCTCCTGCTGTCAATGTCCCTGCTATTTCTCCAATCACTTCTCTCCCCGAAACCTCCTCTTCTCATGAGGTTCCTTTGACAAAAGACGACTCGTCTTCTTTGTTTGAACAAATTCCTCTAACTTCGGAAAATTTGGAGGGGATAGATGTGGCCTTTAAGGTCCTTTCAGATCTCGTGAATGATGCCAAAAAGACTTCTGCTGATCCTGTCAAATCCAACGTCTGCGAGATTTTAAGTAAGCATCTTGGTCCTGATAGGATCTCGCAAGCATCTTTAGTTCAAGAGATTAAAAGGCTGAAGGATGATCTCCAAGTTATGGTGTGAAATGCAATAATCTCCACCTTGAAAATTAAAAATTTCTCAAAGTATCTCACTTGATCGTGATAATCTTCGCAAGAAGAATGAAGAATTAAAAGGTATGCTCTCGCCATCGTGATAATTCTTCATGAGTTTTTTTTTTTTTTTTTTTTACAACTCAAACCCTTGCTCGTCCTCCAAGTATTAAACCAGAAACGAATAATGGAGATATATCAGACGGAGTCTATCGTTGAAGAAGTTCGAGTTGAAAGAGATGCTTGGATGGAGCAAGTATAATCTCTTAGATAATCTTCATACCTATGCGGTGATCAAATAAATAACTTGTCTAAAGAGAATTTTGATTTATCACAAAAGCAAGACTCATTAAGTAATGACTTATCTCGCCTCTCTTATTCTCTCGACTAAAACTAATTTGGAGTTGGAAACTTTATCGGATGAGAATCGAACTCTTTCACAAGAGAAACGTTCTCGTTGAATAAGGTGGCGATCTACTCGCTGTGAAGTATGATGCTTGTCAAAAACTATGCAAAGAACAAGAACAGATCATTCATACTTTGAAAAATCAACTTGAAGAGAGTTCCTCGAGAGAGATAAACTTATTCAAGGTAGAATAACTTTGAGTGTAAAAGCGAAGCAATTTCGGGAACAATGCACCAAATTAGAAAAATCCAACTCTACTCTCGCCACCGAAAATTCCATACTTGTTTCTAATGACAAGAAGTTGCGATCTCGATTGAAAGGTTTAGTCGGAGACTCATTTGATGATGCCATGGACTATGCGGGGAATAACCCGAGCGGCTTTAATTCAACAACTTACTCTTCAAAAGGAAGGTAGTCAAATTATTTGACTACCTTAATTCATTTATTTATTCTGAAAGTTCCAAAGAACTGTTGTAAGGATCTCTTTTAATCTTTTATTGCGTGTTTATTATGCAGATTCTGAGAAGAAGCTTCGTGCCGTCGTTTCTACTCTCAAATCAGATTATTCAAAAATTCGCAAAGAAAATGGATTACTCGCTTCCTCCCTCGCTCGTTCTCGCGATCGTGCAGAACGTAGATTTGATTACATGTCTGACTGTAAAGACATAGATAGTAAAAACCGTCAGAAAGCGCTGCTTCGTCAATTTCCCCTCAAAGCTGAAATCCTTGTGAATGAGATTTTACTGTCTAAGTCTCTTGATCCTATACATGTTGATCCTCCGAAGTAAGTGATGATGAAGTCCCTAATCCTCCTGATAGTGATTATGACTATGAAAGCGGCGAAGATCTCCCTGATAAGGAAGTCGTCGATGAAGATCTGAATAGAAAAATTTCTGATGAAAGTCCAGCAATTGGCGAGAACAAAGGTGATGAAAACATTTCGAAGAAAATCCATGTTTGGCGGATGTGAAGGCGATAAAGGAGAGAAAAGTCTCAACCACCCTTTGTAGAGTTAAATTCTCTTTGTAATTTGTTAGAATTCCTTTTTGTTTGAGTGACTTAACTCTTTTGATTGAGTAATTTCCATATTTCTTTCTTCCTTTCTTAGTTAAGACCACCTTGCGAGCATGTTCGCTCATTGAGTTTTTTATTAAGTAAATCCATCCCAATCAGGGATTTGATTTTAATTCTTCTCACGGCGACAAAGTCGCAGGCCGCCTTTACATTTTCATGCAGAGGCCCATTGACCTTGCCTTATCATTTTTATGTGGTCTTCCAAGTTAGACCTCCCTAATTAGAGGTCTTCCCCTGCCACCTTTCATCGCGACAAAATCGCAGGACGTCTTTACACTTGTATGTAAAGACCCATTGATCTTGCCTTATCATTTTCCAAGTATTTTTGCCTCTGCAGGATGTTTTAATTGCGACAATATGACAGGTCTAGATATCCTTGCGAACATAAAGCCCCATGACATTGCCGTCGTGCGACGAAATCGCAGGACGTCCGTACCTTTTCGTGTAAAGACCCATTGATCTCGCCTTACCCTCGCGTTAGTATTATTGCCTCTTCAGGATCATTGCACAAATATGACAAGCCTAAATTCTCTTGCGAAAACATAGCCTTATGACATTTGCGTCTGTTTTGACACTCCCCCTAATGGAGAGCGTCGCCCTTATCATCTCCCCGGTTGCCCCTTCAAGGAGGCGAAACATCAGCCATACAAGACTAGCTCCTCCCATCCGGTCTTAACAACAACATTTTTTTTTCGCAGCCTCTTATCCCTTATACCTATATGGTTTATGGTTACGAGACTGCACCCTAAGTGGAGTTTTCTTCGGGCGAGTGCAACATATGCCAAGACTTGCCAAGAATGGCCAGGGTAGGTTCATCCATCCCGGGCACTGCGCTCAACCGTGTACCTCGGCGCCTTGAGCATGCGACTCCTAAGAAGAGACCCTCGGTCGCCCAACCAGGGTATAACCTTATATATATAGTTGGGAATCCAAGGTACCTCTTAGGATAGGCTTTCATGGGCCCCAAATTTTTTTCATGACTCGAGGCTTCAGGAGCGGTGTAACCTTCCCCCTGAGCCATGTCGAGAGATACCCCCTTATATGACGCACTTTAGGTCTTACATTTGCCTCTTACGAAATGTTATTCGCGAACTAGGGTGTACGCCATAAAGGTTCGTCCCATTCATTCATTTTTTATTCGATCATTCTTCATCATTTGCTATTTTGCTTGCGAGATATTTGATTCATTCATTTAATCATTCATTAGCTCTTGTTGTTTTGTTAAGCCATTCATGACTTCTTGTTATTCTTGTCGCGAGATCTTCGCGGATTTTCTCTGCATTTTATTGAATGTCGCAAACATTTTGCGAAGAAGTACTTTATCTTCATTCATCTTTCCTCTCCCATTTTTACGGGTAATACTTCTTTAGATATAATCTATTCCATGGTCTATCCAATTTTTGTCCCCATCATTTTTCCTTCGGGATCTATCAATCTATATGCCCCTGTACCAACTACTTCTTTGATGATATAAGGTCCATCCCATTTTCGCCAACTTGCCTCCGCTTTCACGTTGATATATTGGGGTTTCTCGCAACACCAAGTCTCCTGGTTGGAACTCACGTATTTTTACACGCTTGTTATATTCTCTAGCCAGTCTTGGCTGATAATTCTCCATGTGTCGCAGTGCCTTCTCTCGTTTTTTTCTTCCAATTCATCCAACTTGATTAGAATGTTTGGCGCTAAGATTTTTATCCTAGACCTCTTTTTTTGGTTGTCGGAATCACGACCTGGTGGGAGTAATGCTTCAACTCCGTAAGTTAAGCAAAAAGGGGACATTCCGTGGCTTCTCTTAGTTGTATTATAAGCCCATACTGCATTGGGTACTTGTTCGCACCATCCCTATTGTGTCCTTCCAACTTTTTCTTCAATATAAACAATTGTTTTGTTTGTTGCCTCCGCTTGGCCATTAGCTTGTGGATATAATGGGGTTGATTTTCCACATCTTATCCGAAATGCATTGCAAAAGAATTCTATATTTTGCCCTTCAATTTGCTTCCCATTATCGGATACCAATTGTGCTTGGGGATCCCAAATCGCATATAATATTTTCAAATATGAAAGTAAAAACATCCTTATCGCGAATGTCTTGGACCGCTTTCATACGCCCATTTTGTGAAATAGTCCGTTGCGACAATTAAGTACCTTCTTTGTCCCTGTTCCGGTAAAAATGGTCCCACAATATCTAAACCCCATTTTCCGAAAGGCCACACACTTCTCGAAGAATTTAATGGTGCTCCAGGTGCATGTATCTTCTTCCCATGTCTTTGACAATCTTCGCATGGCCCTGGATATTGCTTTCGCGTCCTCATGCATATATGGCCAATAATATCCTTGTGTCTTTGCCTTATATGCCAGAGATCTCCCGCCGCTATGATTTCCGGCATCCCCACTATGCAGCATCTTCAATATGGTTTCTCCTTCTTTCCTTGTTAGACATCGAAGTGAAGGTCCATCAAAAGAACGCCGATAAAGCACACCATCTCTTAATTCATAATTTGTTGCCCTGCTCTTTAACTTGTGTGCCTCCAATCTATTTCTTGGTACCTCTCCCCTTCATTAAGTACGCGTGAAGTTCTACTCAGTCTTCCTCGCGACATTGCATTTCATCTTCTACCATCATTATATCTCTGCTTCTTGTTCTTCCTCTTTATTAATTGATGGCGCCGGTGAGTGTCTCGTATTTTGATATTCCTCGCAATGGGTCTGTCATCATACTTGATATAAAGGCAAAAGCGTCTCATGAGTCTATTATCTCTCCTTGATATGTGCCTCCATTTTATTTTTGGTATCTCGTGTGACAATTCTTCAACATGCTTCTTATACTTTTTCAAAGATGGATTATTTGTAGTATATTTCTCTGTTACTGGTGAATTGCTAGTTGAGAATAACTGGTAATCCTTATATTCTCCAATTTCATTTTCTATTGCAAGTCGCAGAGCATGTATTATAGCTTCATACTCTGTTTCATTATTCGTGGATTCAAACTCCAATCTAAAAGAGAAAGCTAATTTATTGCCTTCTCGGTGAAATCATAACAATTCCCACTCCATTTCCTTCTCCATTTGATGATCCATCTACTAATATTTCCCATCCGTCCGGTTTCGGTTAGCAGGTCTTTTGGGTCTCCATACTCTTCTTCTACATCCATCATTTCATCTATCGCTTCATCTTCTTCCAAAGGAAATTTGCTAAAAAGTCTGCGACAACTTCGTGACTTAGTTGAGGATAATATCTCATACTTGAGTTTACAATGGCTTATTTGAGCATTCCATCTTTCAACTCTTCCCGATCTTTTTGAATGTTTCATCACTGACTCAATTGGTATTTTTGTGACTACCTTAATGGTATGTGCTTGAAAATATATGCGAAGCTTGAATGTTGCATAAACTAATGCTAGGATTAATTTTTCAATCTTTGAATAATTTCTTTCTGCAGCATTAAAAGTTTTGCTGATATAATAGATTGGTTTTTCTACTCTGCGTCCGTTCGCAAGTAAAAGCGCACTTAAGGCATGCGATGTTGTCGCGAGATATATTAATAATTCTTCTCCGGTTCTGCGCTTTCGCATAATGGATATATCCATTAAATGTTCTTTGATCCCTTGTAAAGCCTTTTCACATTCGTCCGTCCATTTAAACTTCGATCCTTTTTTTTTTCCTTTGAAAAAGTGTTTACACTTATCGGATGACCGCGAGATGAACCTTCCTAGTGATGCTAACAACCCATTCAGCTTTTGAACATCCTTTCTCATCGCAGGTGTCGGCATATCGCGAATTACTTTTACTTTCTCCGGGTCAACATGTATTCCTTCCTTTGATATAATGTAACCCAAGAACTTCCCCCGACGCAACTCCGAAGGTACATTTTTCTCGGGATTTATTTTGATGTTAAAACGCCTCATCCGCTCAAAAATTTCTTTCGGGTCTCGCACGTGATCCTCTCGCCTTCTTACTTTTTACCAGCATGTCATCCACGTATACCTCTAGTGTTTTGTGTATCCATTCTCGCGAATACCTCTTCCACCATCCTTTGATACGTTGCTCCAAAGATTTCGAGACCAAACGGCATTTTAGTGTAGCAAGATAATCCTCTTGGAGCGAAGAAAGCAGTATGCTCTTGATCTTCCTCGGCGAGAGGAATCTGGTTGTAACCTTTATACCCGTCCAGAGATGATACTCTTTCATTCCCCTGCTGATTCGACTAGTTGTGGAATATCTGGCGGTGGGAAAACCTGTCTTTAGGGCAAGCTTTATTTAAATCGGTGAAATCAATGCGAGATCCGTATTCCCTTGTTCTTCTTTGGAACTATAACCATATTCGCTATCCATTCGGGATATTTTGCTTGTCTAATAATTCCCGCGTCCAAGATCTTCGCAGATTCTTCTTCTATCCGAGGGTGGTATCCGTTGCTATCTTTCTAATTCTTTGTTTAAATGGCTTCACATTTTTATCAATTTCTAACTTGTGACAAAGCGATTGACGGATCTATACCTGGGCATTTCATCCATATCCCACGCGAAAATGTCTTTATAATCTCGTAACAGATCGACAGTTCTTTCTCTTCATCTGCTTCCATGCTAGTTCCAATCTTTAGCATCTTGGGTTTTTCCTTAGTTCCAATGTTCACTTCTTTGGTTTGTTCTGCCGCGACGTAACTGGCCTTCGGTTCTCCCATAGGGGTTGGTCCTTTTGGTTCTCTCGCAAGATCATCTTCTTCTCCCGAGATCTCGCCAGGTATGCCTTTTCCTTCCTTTGCTCTTATCATGTAAACTCTGAATTCTTCTTCTTTCTTAGTTGCCTTCGCCATCTTTTTGCGGTATTTTGATATATTCTTTCGCTTGTTTACTTGCTCCTCGCAACACTTTACTTCATTTTGATAGTATATTCTTCCTTTGGCAGCGTCCCCTTTGATCTCGCCGATCCCAGTTGGTGTAGGAAACTTGATACATTGATGAAGCGTTGACGCCACAGCTTTTATTGCATGTATCCATGGTCTTCCTAGTAATATGTTGTATGGTGATTCCATATCCACTACACTTAATGTCACCTGTGTTTCAATTCCTCCTAACGGAATACGTATTTTTATCTCTCCTTTTACTTTTGTTATGGAATTACCAAAACCTTGAATATTGTAAGCCGCGAAAATCATATCTTCGTCTTTATATCCCATCTTTTTGTAAGCGTGATAAAACATGATGTTCACCGAGACTCCCGTATCGATTAAAACTCCATTCACCATCCATGTTTTCACTTGTGTTCTCCGATTTCTCTCCTTCCTTATACGTGTTTATTGTGATCACCCGATGGAGATTTGTGATCCAAATTTTCTTTGGATATTTCCCCCCGCCGTGAATGTTATCTCTTGCTTTTCCCAATCCTTCAAAGGTGATGCCATTTCTCTATCCGTAATCTTCTTTCCTTCGAAATCCCGTTTGTGTATTCTTCCTTTGATATTTTCATGAAATTCGCTTATCGATTTTCCGGTGTCTGTGTTGCATGCCATATCTTTTTCATCCGATTTAAGATTTTCCTTTCTCATTTTCTGATTCAAAAAACTTTAATTGCAATCTTCTCTCTTTTACAAATGATCGTCCCCAATTTCTAGCGCATATGTAGTAGGGAAATCCCACACTACACCCTTACTCGGTTTGCTTGACTAATCCATTGAAAGATGTGTGATCAAGAATATTTATTAATTAATTTCATGAAATGTATACACAATACAATAGAATTTACACTTAGAAATTAAAGCGCTCTTTGAACTTTTTCTCTCCTAATGACTTGCTTCACAATTCAAAAGATCTCCCCTCAATCAGACTTATTGAGCCCTTTATATAGGGTAATACATAGTGGATGACAGCTAAGCTATCCTTTATTTTCGGGAATGTCTCGCGAAGTGTCGCAAATGCACGAATATTCATTCTCGCGACACTTCTTAACCCTCGCCAGGCTTCGTGTCTTTCAATTATTTTGGGTGTCGCTATTCATCGCGCCGTTTATTGTAGCTCCCTGCGACTCCCTCGCGACGCCGTCGTTCATTAATCCCGCGAGCCTTGTACGTTGCGATATTATGATCCTACAATTGGTTAAGTTCGGTTAAAAAAAAATTTAGGCTTCTTTGCGAACTAACCGAACTGGCAGTTCGGTGACCTAGTTTTGAATCCTATAAAACCGAACGTTCTTCGTGTTCTTCCTTTCGGGAAGTTCGGTTAACAAACTAGGGTTTTTCGGAAACTCGTCCCTAACCGAACAATGCATCAGAATCTTCCATTTGAACCCTATTTTGATGATTTCTATTCAATTAAACGAATCAAAATCAAATTAAAAGTAATGGGTTTGTTGCAAAATACCCGCGAATCGGTCCCATGGCAGAATCAGGCTTCTTCAAGCGTCTATTATACTGGATTATGGCTTCACTTGGTTGTTCCACTTCTTTATGAATCTCAAAATCACTTGGCTGATTTGCTAGATGTCCCAATAGAGGACCTTCTCCTTGAAGTCGGTTGGTTTTTTTCGAAGAACCATTCTTATAGTCGATTGATTAATCGACAATGAAAATTTTATGAACCGACGATTAATCGATGAAGACGAATGTTGAAAGGAAGAAGAAGAAGAGAAGAAAAAAAAATTTCTCCCAAAACTCGTTTGTGCGGCGATAGGGTCTCTCTGATTTTGTTTTTTGTTAATAAATTAGATTAGGTTAAATTTATATTTTGGTAGTTATTAGTTTAGTTATAATCTTAATTAGGGTTTGGGGGCAAGTTAGTAATGTCCACATTTTAGGACATCCCTTATTAATGTAGGGTGGATGGCCTTATAAAACAATGGTCCCCCCAAAAAAAGGGTGGTCCCCAAAAACGGTTCTTTAATTTTTATCGAGTACACTCATCGAGCACAAAAGAAGCTCGACGAGTCAAACCATTGGCCGACGACATCAAATACTCCCTCTGTCCGGACGGAGCCAGTATGTATATGCTATGAGGTAAAAGAGAACAGGTTGTTTAGACATCCACAAAGAAAAAGAAAATTGATCCATATTTAAGCTACAAGTTAAAATAATACGAAATTAGCTCATATTGTATAAAATCTTATTGCGTTTGTGATATCACCGTTAATCCCATTAAGAATGTATCGATCTCGGCAGAAAAATTATGCTCCATAGATATCAAGAGCTGACAACAGCAACATGGCATGCCAACATATCCTTAAAATTTCATGTTTCATCTCAATTATTGCATTTACGAATCACCCGAAATAACAAGTCATATGCATACAAGCAACCATCCGTGCAACTCAACCTCGGTTAACGATTTGAAAGTTACATGGTCCCGCAAATAACAAGTCGTATGCATACAAGCAACCATCTGTGCAACTCAACCTCGATTAACGTATTTGAAAGTTACATGGTCTTGGGACGACACCCGATTGCCACACCATTATACGCCCATTATCATTTGTGACTTAATCGAAGAAAACACTATGAATCGCAACCACTTTGGTCGGTTTACAAAGCCTATAATAAATGATTCATATTCATTTGTAATTACGCATATAAATATTTCCATGACATTTATTTGAAGGAAAAATAAATAATCTAATGAAACCCAATTCCCAGATCACGACAAATAATCTATTAAAAAGGCTAATTCCTAGAATTGTAAACAATATTAGTTCGAAGCGGTTTATTGTTCAAGAATTAATTTGTTGATCAATTGAAAACCTCCCAAGCAATGTTACTATCGTTTGGGAATGTTTCAAACATCAAAAGAGAGAATTTACTGAGAACTTATGTTATTTCAACTCAGGGGTAGGTTAGCGAGTCTCACAAACCATAAATATCCGAGTTTCGAAAAATAGGGAAGGTTGGCGAACCGGTTGCATGCAAACCGCAAGTTGAGAACGGACATTTTATGAACTGTGGTGATCGGGAATTCTTAAAGATTGGTGTAAAACGCTAACAGTTGGTGAACCCGGTTCACGAACTGTAGCACACTGACACGTGAACTCGCCTTATAGTTGGCGAATCCGGTTCAATAACCGTAGCACCGAATCGTGAACCCGCATTGTTATGACTTTCCTAAACACCTCTAAGACATCATGATCACTAGAACACTTGTGTTTGTGTATCACAATTAAATTATTAAATCTTTAAATGAACATAAAATTGCTTATAGTTCATAAGGCATATTTTCAAAACGATCATTATACACGGTTCCGTAACCAAACCACTTTGTGTATATTCTTTTATGTGATTTCAAAACTAATTCTCACATGCTTACTTGAAACCTAATTAGTGTTGCATCCAAACGAGAAAGTGTTTGCTTGATTCTCAAGTTATCTTAGCTTGAATTCTAAGCAACCCTTAGTCTTGAACATCTATGAATAGAGATGCTCTTCAACGGGAAATCCAATCACCGATATTTTTTGTCCTAGTTGATAGATAGAGTCGTCCTTTATTGATCTAAGTTACCTATGTGAAACGTTATTAGGTTTACGACTAAAATACTTCGCTTTGGGAACTCATGGAGCAGTCGACTATCTTTTACCTTGATAGTTCGTGTATCCCTATCTTGCTTTTCTGTTATGGAGATTCTCTTAATCTATTTCAAGCAAGATAGATAGTAATCCCAATGTTCTCTTCGTCTCGGATTTTGTGATACTTTAGATAGATATCTTAAAACTATTCTTAATTGATAAATTGAAGATTGTTCTTGAGAGGTGGTAAGGAATCCGGGGATTCTCATCTAAGTGAGTGTAAGTATTAGGATTTGTGAGGTTTGCTATCTTTGTCTAATGCAAATAGATTTCCTAGCGTTGATCTTTGATTTAAAGGGAAATCAAATACGCTTTATATGTTAGAGGTAAATTGGTATCAAAAGTCTTCACTTAGGTTGAAGCAGCTCTCTTAGGTCAGAAAGAACTTGACTTAGGGAATCGTCGTATATCCTTACGTAGGTACAAGAGATGTACAGAAAGGTCGAGTGTAACCGAAAATGCCGGGGTACCAAAATACACCACCAACTTTTTCTTAGGCAACCTGTATGGACTAAAGTCAAATACAATTCGAGAGTTACGTTTAATGAATGTCAATCGGGAATTATATGAAGAGTTCATATCTCTTACTCTCACAATCAATATGTATTCGGAAACAAGTTAGTGAACTTGATTATTCCGTGAGAGTTCTTGGAAAATTCCAAAGATCAATATCCAAGATCAATCTAGTCGTATCCAACAATTACGATTGACGTATCTACTTTGATTGATTTACGTACAACATGTGATATTTCAATTATAAATATAAACAATATAATGCGGAAAAAGAAATAACACAAACACCAGAAATTTTGTAAACGAGGAAACCACAAATGCAGAAAAACCTCGGGACTTTGTCCAGATTTGAACACCAAAATGTATTAAGACGCTGAGACTCTAGCCTACTATCAAAATTTCGGATTTGAAATGTAGTTGAGACCGAATCTACCATCATATCGATTCGGCGCTCCTTATGCCTCTTGAATCTAGCAAGACTCTGCGTAATTGATTTCCCTTAGTTGACGTCCTTCACATCCTAAGAGTTGCTTCAACTCAATTGAAGACTTTAAACCAATGCACTCCCACATATAAGCCTATATGTGATTTTCGTTCTTATCAAAGATCAATGTGAGATAGGAAATCGATTGCAATAGACAAAGTCTAGCAATTCTCAAAATACAGTACTTACGACTCCCCTAAGAGCAAACCTAGATTATTATTCACCTCACAAGTAATTCCTACTCCGATTTCAACAAAGAATCGTTATAGAGGAATATACTCGTGGAATCACAAAGTCTAAGACGAAGAACTTTGCG
The DNA here is from genome assembly GCA_023531295.1 of Papaver armeniacum. Lineage (NCBI taxonomy): Eukaryota > Viridiplantae > Streptophyta > Magnoliopsida > Ranunculales > Papaveraceae > Papaver > Papaver armeniacum. The sequence goes on from JAJJWW010008343.1 coordinate 436,120, forward strand.
ATTTCTATCTATCTCGCCTATTGGAGCTAAAGACTCAATAATCAGTGGAAAGATCAGGATACACAAGCTATCAGGATAAAGATAGCTGGACATGGCTTCACGAATCCTTTAATGGCAGGTTTGTTTGCGGAATTCATTTGGTTTCCATGAATTTATAATCTCATGGGATTATAAATTCTAGGATTCATATAAATCCCTTGTGTGTTTGGTAACTCAATTAAAATTCCTAGGGACTTATAGAGTTTTTTGTTCTAAAGTCTTTGTACCATTTGGTATTACCCTTAAATCTTAAAATTGCATATATATGGGATTTAGAGTTAAAAAAATGGGTCCATAAATCCCTTGATAAGTTTCCCGGCAATTTTAGGGGGAGGGGTCGGACTCCGTATGGAGGATTCTTTGAAAACCGATTACCATAGGAAACGTGATTCCAAGGATTCGGGAAACCAAACGTCTGAGGGAAATATAATTCTACCAAATCCCCTGGACCCATAAGTTCCACTTTCTAAATTTTACATCCAAACCCACTATAAACCTTTAAAACTAAAAAGGTTTAAAGGATAAGATGACTCTAGTTTACAACTAGGACACACAAGAATAGTGTTAGAGATTCAAAGATCCTAGATGCTTGAAATCAAGGTTCTCCTTATATAGATTTTCAAGATCAAGGTTGATTTAGATTTAATCTAAGGTAGATTTGGAATAAAGCAATCAATAATCATTGTTAGATGAAAAACTTGACTTGATATTAACATAACAAAATATACACTCTGGTTAGGATAAACCGTAACCGAATTGCGGTACAATTACTTGTTCATGGAAGGTTAGCCAAAACTAGCCAGACGAACTGTAAGCTTAACCACTTTCATATATCACTTTAAGACTTTAATCTTGAGTCACAACCATATGTTATAATATGATCAAATATGTCTAGATAGTTTTTAGAGAGTTGTTCAAATGCCAATTATCTCATAGAAATAATTTTGATGCATCTCAAATTATTCAACGGGGTAAATACGTGTATTGTATTCCTATTCGTGAGCATTTTTTCATGGTACGTGTATAGGGTTTGTATACCCTTAAGACAAAAATGGGTTCAGAGTCAACAGATCCTTTTCGATTTGCATACTAAGTATGCGTCCACGAGTCAACCAGACTTTTAAAAGGTGCATCACAGGGTGTGCATACCAAAAGTCGTTGCCGAACTATAGGTATGTCAGATGCATTATCTTTGGGTACACGTACTAGGGATCCGGACCTATAAATAGTTGTGACGGTATGTGAATTGATATGCATATTGTCATGTATCCATATTTTACATTAGTTCTATATCTCTCTAATGATCAATTTAAAACATTCAGAATAACATCAATGACACATATCATTGTTCTAGGCTATTTTCAAATGATTAAATCTTGAATCATAATTTAGTTCATAAACAATAAATTGTTCTTAACCAAACTTATCAAGTATGAACAAATATTTTTAAGCATATTCGGTCACATTTAGAGAACGATATTCAAGATAAACTTGACTCGAAATTTCTACTATGCATGTCTTGTCTAATTTAGTCATGCGACAATGTCTCATAGATAGAAAGGTGAAAACTTGAGTAATATGTGGTTCAATCTTCACTTACCTTTTGTTGATGAAGTTCTCGAAAAGCACGGTGAGTCTTCGCCTTCAAATGGTAGAACGTAGTGATGTCTCGTACTCAACTACACACTTCTATCCTAATCCGAGACTTGACTAAATGTAAAATAGAAATCAAGATATAGTTTTTATCAACTAAATTTGACAATAAGCTTGAGATAGCAACATTTGTGAGATCGACCCGAGCAATGCTCTAACAATAACCGAATCGCTTGGAGGGTGGATTCGGTCTTAACTATATTCAAATTCAAGTCGATAGTAGGCTAGTGTCTCAGATCGGCTTAATACAGTTTGGTGTTCAAATATGGATGAGGTCCCAGGGTTTTTGTTATTTCCAGTTTCCTCGTTAACAAAACTTTCGGTATCTTGTGTTTTTCCCTTTTCGATTATATTTTTTTATCTTTATAATAAGATTTACACAAGTAGTGTGTATTCAATCTTAGTATATGCGTCTGTATAATTGTGATCGATTACGAGACTCGTTTCTTGTATAATTCATATCTTGAAAGACAGGATAACGACCTTAGTACTTGCGCGGGAATTCCAATTAAATTATTTGAATACGACTAGATTGATCTTGGATATTTATTTTTGAGATCGTCAAGTACTCTTCTCCACAATCATGTTCACGCTTACCATAGTCAAAACTTTCGATTGAAGAGATAGAGATTTAAACTTTGTGTACATATTGCCAAGGATCATTATGTTGGTTTACTTGCAATTGTATTAGGTTCTGTCCATACAGGTTGAAAAATTTGGTGGTGTACTTGGTACCCTCTCCTTTTAAATATTAAACTCCAATTTATGTTTGTCGGTTCCATAACAACTTAACCATTATTATCTGGTTAACACTTGGTGCGTAACATGTATTTGGACTAATATAGGGTAACACATTTCATCTTTGTGATTCAAAGCAAACTTCACACATGCTTACATGAATAGTCCATATGTTGAGAAGTTAAGCTTGCTTGGTTATAAAGCAATTAACAAACATAGAAACAAGTTCATAAACCTAGATTTGTTTGTAAGCTACCAACCTATATTCATCAACATAAATAAAAGAGTATATGCATACTAGAATCTCAATCATGGCACTTCTGTGTCCCATGTACGTCTAGAGTTATCCTCTAAAGACCTAGGTTTACTCTGGATAAAATATATTCGGTTACAAGTTTTAAACTATTCACTAAGAGGTCCGTGAAGCCCGGTCAGACTATATTTTACCAAATAGATCTTTTGAAAAGACGAGGGTACCCAAATACGCCACAATCTTTTAAATTCAACCTATAAGTCATATACCTTGTGTGATTGTCAATAGACAAAGTCGAGACAATAAGACAACAAGATATTTACTTGACAATAGTTACGGTAATAAAACCAATTAACTATAGGATCAACGTTAAGTAATTGATTGACGTATAAGTGTAATTTACTTTATTATAATAAAATAATTATAATGCGGAAGTAAAGTAAATAACACAACACAAGATTTTTTTAACGAGAAAACCGCAAATGCAGAGAAACCCCAGGACCTAGTCCAGTTTTGAATCCTCTCAAAATTAAGCCGTTATACAAAGAACAATGACAACTTTGTATAGTTTAGATCAAATAAACTACTACTAGTTACTTAGTTTCTCAGTATCCCCGCATCTTTGAACATTTGGTCACACACGTGAATCTCAAGACAAGAATCACTATCTCGAGTTGTTTCTGAGTAAAGTCTTTATGTACTCAACTCCTTTAGATCATATTTCAAATGTAAAGGAACAAACGTGTTTGTAACCACTTCAATTATCTTTAGTATAAAAAGATATGTTTAGTAGTAGACAAAGGCTCTTATGTTTAATATAATAAACTTCTTTGTCGGGTAAGATCAATCTGAATCGGTAACTTAGATTCAGATTCATAACTATCAGATTTGGATATTCAAGAATACCACCAAATAATAGTTGCCGATCTATAAGACTTTCTGATTAGTTAAATCTAATCTAAGTGAGGATCCCAGCCGATCAAGATGTGTGCACAAATTCACAAGATACGAAAACTAAAAAGAAAATCTTCTTCGTCTTCAAATCTTCAATTGCCTTCTTAATAACCTGCACAACACAAACTTGAATCCTCTTGTGATCAATCCTTATACAGAATGGAGTTCATTAATGGATTATCACAAGATATCTTTAGATCTACAAATAGTTCTAAGGATCCCGTCTATACTTTGATCTAGTTTGAGTGACCCTTATGTTAAGAGAAGTCTCCCAAGAATAATCAAACTAGGTGCAATCAAAGTTTCAACAACCATTAGTCAATCAAATCAATAATCGAAAACTAAAATAACAATGCAATTATCTAGTTTCCCACCAATGGTACTCGTAGATCTTTTTGATCCCACAGAAGTCTTTAAACGGCGTCGTAAAGAGATTTCGCATAATTAGGGTACTTTCCTCTCCGGATAGACCGTTGTACCAGAAACAACACGAATGAAATTTTCCTGGCTATTAGGATAGTTTGCAAGAAATGCAAACTCAAGTATTTATAGACCAAGGTTGTTAGAAATAATAAAATTCTAAAACCGAAAAAATTCTCAAGATATGCATCAAAGTACTTAATTTCGGTTTTCCTATTTCCAATAAATGTCAAACAATAATTTCGAAATATCTATTATAAAATTTCTAATATTAGTTTAGCACATTAACTAATAATCCGTTTCTAGAGGTTATGCTTTAATTGCTGGTAATTAAAACATATAAAATTAAAATCATAATTAAATGCTTTTTAATATTTCGGTTTAGGATCACCTTGAGCATCAAGGAATATCTTTGAACAATTAATGATAAGAGTTATGCACATGTTCAAATATTGTCGACATCTAGAATTTTCATATCTTAGCAAACCCTAATTCCAAATTCACACTTAACCTAAAGAAATATGTGATTATAGGAAACTCGGTTTGCTCTTGGGACCGGTTATACCATGACTCCCAAACTAAGTTAGGATCGGTTATACCATGCTTCCCAATATAAGTGATGACCGATTATACCATGCTTCCCGATACTAGTTAGGATCGTTTATTCCTTGTCACACAATATAGGCTATGGCGGTTCTACCTTGATTCTCAACATAACTTAGGATAGGTTTTACCTTGTCATCTTGCATTGGTCATTCAAATAATATTCAATTGAAGAACCAGACCAACACACTTATGGTTTCCCCTTCGATTATGAAACAAGTTCGGACATCTACTTCCTTAAACAATATAATAATACATAGTTTTCTAGAATGAAATCACACATATATCCCACACATAAATTATGTTGATGTCGTATTTTACGAATTTCAAAAGATACGCGCATTATACTTTGTAATTCAATATAATTCCTTGACACTTTGATCATAATGATATGACCAAGTCTAATCACTAGAGTGTTATAAATATAGCTTCGCTTGTTATGTTTTCAATATAAAGCGACTTGAAAGATACATTAGGAATGGAAAAAGTCAAGTCGGTATTACTAACCTCAAGTGGAAGGATGATTTCTTACGTTAGGTCGTTACTTCTTCACATCGGGTATTTAGAGTAATACTTGTAAGTCTCAACATTCCTAGACTTTCTAGTCTAACCTAAACAAAGTTGACTCTAATAATTAATCAAGCGACTTTAGATGAGTTTTGATACTAAAATAAGACGACCAAAAAACTTGACGTACCCAACGCTTGGTGGGTTCAAACCGAGCTATGCTCTAACATCTTTGTTATCCGGATCTTATTCTTATCAATTTTGTAGTTTCCTAACTATGTATCGGGAATAAGATAGATATAAATCACAAAGTACTTTTCGCCTCAAACTTCGTGATTTCACAAGATAAATATTTAAAACACTTCAATTTTGATTTGTTTAGATTGTTCTTGTAAGGTAAAATCAATTAGGGATCTCTATAACATTTGGAGAGAGTAAGTTGTCCTAGTTGTGGAGTTTGCTTGATATCTTTTTTCTCTCTTAAGATCCCTCATAAGCATGTAGATTTTATTATCTTAATTAAATATCTTTGTGAAAGAAATCGGTTAGGATATTTTTAGAACAAAATAGTTAAATATCTTCGCTTAGGTTAGCTTTACTCTAGGCATGTAAAGAACGTTAGATAGGGAATCGTGTTGCGTAAGGTCAGCGAAATCCAAGAGATGTAAGGAGCATAACTAAAGATGGTGTCGTAGGGTCGATTAGGTTTCAACTACATTCCAGTTCAAGTCTCGTTAGTATACTAGTGTGTCGTAACGACTTAATGCGGTACAATGTTCAATTTCTAGATTAGGTCCCGAGGTTTTTATGCACATTGTTATTTTCTTATTTGACAAAATTGCGTTATCTTGTGTTATTTTTTTTCCATATTATATTGTTTATCTCTATAACATAAACATCACAAGTAATATCGTACGGACGAAAAAAACTCGCCTACAAAACGATATCGTACAGACCGAAACTTCCAGGTTCGATACTCGTAACACGGTGATTTTCATTGAATACCTAAAGCTTCACTTCTCACGAGAATAATGCGTGGATTTGACATTGCAAGCATGCTTTGGTAGCATGATGCCTTATATTAACTTCCACATCGCTCATTTACCCTTGTTTGCGAGAGGGTGCAAGGCCATAAAAACTTGTGCATATATATTTTTCATGCATCACTCACTTCCCGGTCCTGCGGGCATAAGGCATGCCTTGTACTTGTAGATAGGTCATTTCAAGTCTATTTCCCGCTTCCTTGCTTCACTTGGGCATTGGGCCGAATGCACGGGCTTGTCTTGCTTGTTCCAAGTGGTGCATCATCTACGATCATTCCATTCTTTCCTTATATCATATTTGTGAGGCTAGTGGCATGCAAGCTCCCATAACTTTTACACCGACTAGATTCTTTTCTAATATGTAATTCCAAATTGGTGTAAGATACAATAATGACTTAGTAGAAAGTATGAGCATCCAAGGAATGGACTTCAACTACCTTCATCAAGTATGGCAACAATCATCTCTTGTGTTTTTTTATCGCAATCACATCTCGATCGGATAATATGAGTAACAAATTGCTGGACCACTAATGTTGCAACTCATTGCGGATGCCTACGTACCCTTCAAAAATTCCTTGAAGGATTCAAGCACGGACCGTAGTTCATCAACGTCGGGAAGGAACTAAATACAACTCGTGTTGCAAAGGCCAAAGGCCAAGCAAATCCTAGTCCACATAGGCCAAAGGTACTTTCACAATATATGCACAAGGATGTGCATAATTGACATTACCGTGTAATTCTTTGAGGTGACGCATTCTTAATTCGCAACACAAAAAGAGTGATGCTTATGCATCATATGCTCCACAAGGGAAGGCTACTAATTGCCAATGATGAGGCTTATGCATCATATATGCTTTATCTAGCTAAGCTATGAAGTTTAATGGTGTATCTTAGGTCAATGCACCTTCAAGCGACTACCGCCTATATATATCTTATTGACATTTTAGAATTCAAAATGGAGGAGCACTTTGACATATGACAAGTTGGGATGCTTTCGCGTAACGAATACCGAGTAATGCACCATAGTGCATTATCGATTCTCAGATCGATGACCAACTTGATTATTGCACCATGATGGTTGAATATCTCTCTAAGCCCAACCACCCAGCGTGATGCATCATGATGGTGCAATTTTAGTCCTAGGCTGAACTTGTGTTGAATGCTATCATTTCTGATCCAGTTGTTATTTCTTCATCAAGACAAGCTATCACAGTTAATGTTGGATATCTCTCGGCCAACCACCCACTGGCGTGATGCATCATGATGATGCAATTTTAGTCCTAGGCCAATTTTTTATAAATGCACAACACAAGCTCGAGATGAAGCTTCATATCGTTCAAATAAGACATCTTAGAGCATATATCATATGAAAAGTGCGGGTGTTACATCATCACCCATTTAAAGAATTTCATCCTCGAATCTCAAAACAAAAACTATTTTGGACAAGGTTCTTCGGTTTAGATTTTCTAAGAATGTTAGAATTTCAGCTTCATAATCAATATACTTTAAGCTAAACATGATTATATTGAACTCATATGCTGAATTCATGTAATAACCCTAGTATTTACATGTTAGAACATACGAAATAGGTATGAAAACAATTATTACTTCCTGTCATTAGCTAGCCTTGGATCTAAAAAGAGGGGCGATGCCCGTCTCAGCCTCACGGAATAAGTAAAATAATGTTAAAAGTAGTGGTATTTCACCTTCTCCGCCAAAGACGGCTCCCATTGTACTCCGTTCTACTATCCAACGAAACCACACTAAGGGAATGGGCTTGGCGTAATCATCGGGGAAGAAGACCCTTTTGAGCTTGACTCTAGTCCGACTTTGTGAAATGACTTGAGAGGTGTAGGATGTCACATACCACGATGCTTAGAAATTGCACAAGATTTATTCAATTAGTTATGGACCTTATGAGCATCCATCTCATACCACATATTTAGGAATCCTTAGAAAGCCCACAATACTACCAAGAATATCGATTTGGATCCCCTAGCATACGTCCAAGTCACACATCTCAGATTTCGGAAAGGATGCCTCAACATAGGATTCCCAAGTGAAAGTATTTTACCGCAACACCGGGAATCCCAAAATTCCATGATTTTCAAAAGGTCAGGATTATGACAAGACATTCTTAGCGCGGTACTACGTGGACCAAACTCTAATGCCATAACAATCAGATGCAAACCATCCTTGCAAACAGTATTCTGGATTTCTACTTATAAGTGGGAGCTAGACGTACTGAAATGTGCACCACTTCAAATTGGTGGGGATTATCAATCATATTGTCTACCTACCGTTTCAAACGGGTTTTCGGGTCGCCAACTATCTGGTGGGTTTTCATTTAAGGCATGGCTCTTTGACACTCGAGTTTAAAACGATTCGCGCGTGTCATTGGCCTACTCTTGTAACTTATTATTTTCTTTAAAATAAAATTTTGTATTACAAAATACTTGCTTGATTTGTAGTCTATAACGACATTCCCTAGTGTTATCGGAGCTTTTTCTAATACCAACCACAGTGGACCGATTTTTTTTGCCTACAGAGCGATGTCGCTTATGCCGAAACTCTCCGATGCGCCACTCATAACGCAGTAACTGGGTCCTAAAGCTTCAAATTTCACCAGTCAATGCACGTGGATTTTTCATTGCAAACATGCTTCGGTAGCATGATACCTTAAACGTATGATCCATATCGTTCCAACTTACCCTTTGTAGATGGGGCAAACGATTTGTTGGTTTTACGGAATTGGAGGGAGGACCGTACGGGGGAGACTCCTTGAACCCGAGCGAAATGTTCAACCTCACAGATACAACATAAGAAGGAGTGCTTTGAATTCGAGAGATCAACTGCAGTACCGGCCTAAACCAAGACAATGGTCGTTCGAGTAGTAAATCGGTCACAAGAGAGGATGGGTCGATGCGCAGGAGGGAAGCTTAGAAATGTGTGGAATCAATAGTAATCAAAGATTGTAGGTATGTTGAGAATTGAATATGATAAGTTCGAATGATTGAAATTGTTGTTCGTTGAGAATAATTTCTCAATTGATGAGTTGTTGATCTCGTGTTTATCTGTGAGACGTGAAATCGTTGTATCTTCAATCATGATTCGTAGACTTATTTATATTCTTTGGAATTATAGACACCATGATCCCATGAAGTGTGACGTTGATGGAATGGAAGAGTGGGGAAATGGAAATCGTGTTTGAAACGAGTTGCTCATCGTGCCGGAGACTTGGTTGATTTTCCATCCACTACTTTGTTAACTCCTTCAACCGATTGCATGACTTGCTCACATTCCATCATGTGTATGAACACGTGTGCCATAGATCGCCGACCAAAACCTTAGTTAATATCCCCCATGTAAACTTACGATTGATGTCTCGAGTGATTGTGGAGAGGCGTACGTGTATTTAGTTAGTCGGTTGTTGACTTCATGACTTCATGGGACGATGAATCCTTGTATTGTTGAGTCGAACGTGGTTTGGAAATATTCGAGACTCATGAATTGAACATGTCCGCTGGCAGAGAGATATGATGTGTGAATAAGTTAACGTGAGCAAAAATCGCTCATTCGATGAATTGTTGAATATTGATAGTTGAACCAATATTCTTTGGTTTGAGTAAGTATTGCTCATCGAGCAAATATTGCTCGTTTGATGAATTATGGTAAAGCATGACCAAATAAAATATTAAATCGAGACATCGGCAATTGAACCAAGTATGATAAATAAAATGTTGATCACGGGATCAACGTAAAATTATTAGCGTTTGAATCCGGGAATCATTAACCTTGGACTCAAAACCCTAATTTAATCAATTAATGATTTAACACGGTTTATTGAAAATTAACCATGGAGTGAAGAGGACCGGCTACATGAGATTATGGGTTGACCATGTAGCGCCTAGATGCTCACGTGAGCAAATATCAAGGTCTCATGAAGACCCGAGTTGATTTGATGAAAGGATGATTAAATGATGGTTTAATCATTTATTAAGATAATGCTCGTTTGAACCTTAAGTGATAAAACCTAATTAATTATGAAGAGATGAGGGACCGACCAAGGGGTCATGAAACCGGCCTGGGTGGTCACACGGGATCAAATATTGATCGTTTGAGCAATCCGGATTGGTTGAAACCCTAATTAGCGCCCTTTACTAGAATCGATGTAAAATTCTCATACGGACTCGTATTTTGATGGTCAGCCCCTCCATTCCGTACGGAAAGAATTTCCTATCTCCCAACGAGGGAATATTTAGGTTTTTTAAGCTCGTTCGGGAGGTGAAAACAGCCCGAGAGTAAAACTCGGGAAGAATTCAAGAGGACGGTAGGAGAGAGTTTGAGCCCAATATGAGCGGTTACAAATTAGGTCAAATTGTGAAAATACGAGGGACCAGGCTCCTTGCAAGCCAAAGAGCCAACCTTGGTCGGTCAAGGTAACATGCTCACGTCACCAAAGTGTTCGTGTCTTAGTCCGAGAATTTCGATATTTTGATGTGGTTTGAGCAATCATTTGAGAAAATATGAAGAAATCGGGGATTTTCTTGAAACCGTGAAAACTTCATGAGATGAAGGAAAATAATTATAAAATAAAGGAATGATGAGGTGTGGGACCGCTTAGGCCAAGGCATGGTCGACGGCCGGTGACCATGGTCGAAGTGGTGCCTTTTCCTAATTTTTTATATTATTTTCATGAATTTATGAAAATATCATGAATTTAGGGAATTTCTTTGAAATCAAGGAGTTTCCTTGAAGGGAAGGAGTTTCCATGGGATCAAGGAAGCAAATAATATTAAAATAATAAAAATAAGGGTGTGTGGGACCGAAGCTAGGGCATGGCCAGGCGGCTTGGGCCCGGTCCCACGAGTTTTCTTAATTTTATGTATTTTGATATATTTTCCATGATTTGAAGGAATATTCATAATTTGAAGGAAATATCATGAAATCAAGGAATTTCTCTAGATCAAGAAACTTAAAAATAATAATAAAATAAAGGGATGTGTGGAATAGACTAGGGGCATGGCGTGGCTTGGGCCGGTCCACGGGTTTCCTAATTTTATGTATAGTTTCATGGGTTTATGAAAATACCATGAGATTAAGGAGTTTTCATGAGGTTAGGAAATAATGCCAAAATGCGAGGAACCATGGGGTGTGGGGCCGCCGGGGATCAAGACATGGCCGGTTGGCTAATAATCACGGCCCCCAATTGCCTCCCTAATTTTTATATTATTTCCTTGTGTGAAGGAAACACCATGGCGAGGAGTTTCACCAACGAAAGGATATTTGTTAGTGAAAGGATTTTCATGAACTCGAGGAAAATAATGAAAAAATATGATAAAATATAAAGCGGCGTGGATTGGCCACGGCACGGCCGCCAGGTCGGTGAGCCCAATCCCCCGGTGCACTTGGTCAATATTTAATTATTTATTATTTTCCTTCACTATTTACATAGGTTCATCGTTTAGTCGTATTTTGAAATACTCATTTGTGCGGTGATTGTTAGTACATACGTGCGTTGAGTACACTTGCACCATTTAAATCGGGGCTTACTCGGAGGTAGCTCGAGATGCCGTGTTGTTGAATATTTATTACTAACCATGGAATTACGCTGGAAGAACCATGGATTGAAATAACGAAATATTACAAAGAGTATTTGAATACTTT
>JAJJWW010008344.1:0-31357 GCA_023531295.1 Papaver armeniacum
TTGTACCTATTAGCTCAACAGAAAGGATTAGCTCTTCTGGGATTACAATGACAAGCTAACTGAAATGTAGTAAACAGCGTACAATAACAGTAGCAAGGATGCACAGGTTATGATACAAATGATTCCTAGCTTAACAAGAAGAGCTGAAGTAAGACAGTTAAGTAACAACTAGCACTTCACAAAGTTTAGCTAGTACAGAAAAATAGTTTTAGCAATTAACACATGGATGTCTCACTGCACAGATGAGATGTAGGCTAATGAGAAGCAATGAAAGAGTGCAGATATGCAATTTAAAATAAGCTAACTACAAATGCAATGAAATATGCACTAGAAGATACAAAAATAGGAAAATAACTGCTAAGTTACACTAATAAAGGAATACAAATAACACTTCAAAGCAAGTATGTACAGGGATGGGTTGAAAAACAGTGAAAATAAGCACTAAAGAACAAACAGCACACTACCAGTTCCCCGGCAACGGCGCCAAAAACTTGGTAGGCTGAGAAACCTACAATATTATAAACCGCAAGTGCACGGTGTCTACAATGTAAAACATGGAAAATACGGGTCGATCCACAGAGAAATGGAGTTGTTATGAATGATCTAAAGGCTTCTTAACTGATTTTCTAGAGAAATGACAAAGTTTGTAACACAAATATGGGTTTGTTTAACGTCTTTACGACAAGATGGAGGTTATAACAATGAGCTCAAGATGAATTACAAGTAATGAGTATAAAGAGGCACTAGGATTGTCAAATCCACCACTAATTCATGTTATGTGTTCAACTAATTTGAGCATTCTTGTTCTGTGATGAGACAAGGACAATGTGTCAAGTCTATCACTTATCTAAGGAGTTTCACCAAGTGATAATTCAATTATCAGCTAGAGTACCAATCCAGATAACTAATTGTCTAATTAAGCACAACTAGGCAAGGGGTTAGCAACTATCTTTAAGGCCTGAGCTGAGCACAATCAACACAGTTTTATCCTAACTACAATGGATACATGGCATTCATTGTGAAAGTAAAGCATTGAAGTGCAAGAATTAAAATTATCTTATGACTTAAGCATTCAAGAACAACTCAAACAAAGTTGAATAACATAACAGAGAGTTAGGGTTTCATTTAAATCCTAGCAAATTAAATTAGAACATCAAAAGAACAATTAAACACAAATTAACTCTAAATTGGTGCACTGGCTAGTCCAGGCATAACTTCTAACATCCTCACCTCCACTCTATTTATACATGCAATTCCCAAACCCTAATTTACTTCAAAAAGAGAAATTAAACAATACCCTTTCGCCCATACCCGGCGAATCGTGCTCTCCTCTGTCGGTTCGTCTTGACAACTCCCTTGATTGATTGTTGGGAAACCCTAGCTCTAGGTATCTCTAACCTAGCTTCTAGGGTATGGAGAAGCTATGAAAGAGATAACTCGAGAAAGAGTGGTGGGAGCGGGTTGGTGAGGAGCGGTTGGTGGCGAGGCGGCTGTGGCGGGGGAGATGGAGAAGGGGCTAGCTCTGCAATGAGACATGGTGGGGGAAGAAGGAGGTGAGGGATTTCTGCGAGTTTGTCGGGGAGGAAAGAGAGAAGAAAATGAGAAATGGGTGTTTGGTTCGATGGGTTAGGTATAGGTGATTTTGTTGTTGGGAAGATGTAGCGAGGGTCGATGGGAAGGTTGGAGCGACCGTAGGATCTAGGGTAGTGGAAAATCTCACGGCTCAGGATTATAGGCGGTTTTGGTGTGGAGCGGGATCATCAAGAGATGATGTGTAGGAGTGCAGCGAGCGTTGGATTCAGATGGGCGAGATCTCACGGTTCGGAAGGGACGGGCTCGGATCCGGTTCGTGGGCCGGGTCTTGGACTGCTCAAGCACATGTCTTGTAGATGGGTTGCTCCTTGTTGGGTTGCAACTGTTGCGCGCGCGGGCTTTGGCTTTTTGTTCCATAGACGCTTGCCTCCAATTTTCTGCTCTTTTGGCTCCTCAATTTCTCCGAGCTTTATTTATTATCTAAAAACACAAAATTAATTAGTACAAATATTTATTCTTGAAAACAAAGAAAATACGAGAATGCAGGATAATATCGATTTACGAGCACAAAAGATGAGTTAAATGCCAATAAATAGATGTAGAAATATGCAATATTTGGCACTCATCATTGATTTCCTATCCAGAAGCTAAACAATACTTTTGAAAATAGTCTTTGATAGCTCTAAAGTCCTTATCAGTAGCTTTAGAAAACAAGAGGGAATCATCATAAAACAAAAGGTGTGTCATACAAGGGGCATTCTTGCAAACTCGAATACCTTCAACTAAGCCTTTAGCAGTCAAACTATCAATATAAGCAGATAAAGCTTCAAAGTATATGATATAAAGATAGGAAGAGAGGGTCTCCTGTCTCGAGGCCTCTCCCAGTTTGATAAGACCCAGTAGGACTACCATTCGGTAAATCGAATAAGAGACGGTAGAAACACATTGATGAATTAGATTAACCCATTGATCGAGAAAAACCCATTTTAAGTAAAACTTTACTAAGAAAAGACCATTCTAACTTATCATAAGAGCATATCCAATGGTGTGCAGGTATATATCCTATGTGGATACCTAAAAATTAGGCATTTAGTTAACATTATGTATAAATAGAATCTTGTTTTAATAAGCATCTCCAAAGTGGTAGTTGTATCTATATCTATTTTGATACACTTGTCATTTAGTTATAGGTTACTTAATCTAAAATGTGGGCAGATTAATTTTAAACATAAATTTTTTATGACGTGGGTATGGATGAGAGTATCTAAATTTAGATATTCTCATCCAAACTCAAATTTGTCAACTCATATTAATTTTTGACTATCCAACTACCATTGGAGAGAGTTTTTATATTGGAGTATCTAAAATCTTACGTGGCACCAATTTTTTTTGAGACCCAAACTCCATTGGAGATGCTCTAAGCTTTGGACATATCAAGTTTGATAGCAGCAATGCCCTCCTTTTTCTTATGATGGTTGCCAACATAGACAGCCTCATTTGCTAGCAGGATATTATCAGATATGCATCTTTTTGGGACAAATGTATTTTGATTCTGGGATATGATGATATCAATGAGAGGTTTAAGTCTATTGGCCAAGGTTTTATATAGGATTTTATAGATGAAATTACACAGGACAATGGGCCTATATTGGGAAACTAATTCAGCCAGAGGGACCTTAGGATTATAGCAATGTTGGTGGTATAGAAGACTTTAGCTAAGTGACCGTTCTAAAGCGAGTTTGGGTCATATCAATGACGACTTCTCCAACAATATCCCGGTTTTATGGTAGAACAAGCACTGTGAAGCCATCGAGGTCCAGGAGCTTTTTTACCACCCATTCGAAAGATAGAGTTTTTTATTTCCTCGGCGGTGAGAAGGAGATTTAATAAGGAGTTATTTTCGGGGAGAATTTGGTGGTAAGTTTTCTAAAACTTCATCTTGAAATTCTTGAGGTTGAGAGAGTACAGTTTTCTAAAATAATCCACAAAAGAAGTTCATATGTTGTTTCTATCAGTTAAAAAGCATACCAAGAGAATTTTAATCCAACTAATGGCATTCCTTTTCTCCTAAAAAGAGTGACTCTATGGAAATAAGGAGAATTTATATCTCCGTCCAAGAGCTAGATCTCCCTAGATTTATCTTTCCAGTAAAGTTCCTCAAGGTTATACAAGTATTCTAGCCTAGCCCTTAATCTAGAAGTAGAGGAGGAATCAGAAGGATTGAAAGTTTGAAGATCTACCAGTTCTTATCTAGTAGTTTTGATGTTGGTTTGAATGTTACCAAAATAAATTTTGTTCCAATCCCTAAGGCCTTTCTTAGTGTTAAGAAGCTTGGCTTTAAGTTTATAAGCAGCGGAACCAATCACATTAACAGACCAAGCATTAGCTATAACATCCCTGCAAGTAGGGTCCCCCATCCACATAGCCATGAAATGGAAAGGTTTAGGCATAAAATTAACTTCAAAATTAAAGTCAATATGCATAGGTCAATGATCAGAGGAGTCCCTAGGAAGATTATTAACACAGAATTTATGACATAACAACTCAGCATAAGGATTAATAAGGTACCTATCAAGTCTTTCAAGCATGAGATTAGGACCATATTTCATATTAGACCAAGTAAATCTAGGGCCAGAGAAACCAGGGTCATGTAAGTCAAAAACATTACAGAAATTCCTAAGATTAAAAAAATCAGTGTCATCAACTTCTAGACCACCATTTTTATCCTCGGGGCCTAGGAGAGCATTAAAATCACCTACAAAGAAAGCTGGTTCATTTACTGGTATAGGTGGTAGCAAGCATTGGTTTTCCCAGAAGGCTTGTCTTAAGGCACTATTAGGTTCTCCATATATGAAAGAAATGTGACAAGTTTTGGAGTGTATGATATCCTTAGTAGTAACATAGATGCCTCTATTACTAGTGGAAACAACAGTAAGATCAATTTCCTTTTTCCAAGCCAGCACAAGACCACCACTCCTTCCAACACAAGGCACATTGGCAGTGCAAGGGAAGCCTATATTCCTAAGTTTTCTAGCAGCAAAGTCGTTTTGCATTTTGGTTTCACACAAGAAAACAATATCAGGGTTAACATTCCTAAGGAGGATTGCTAAGTTCCTTATTAGCAGATTTTTTTTCCAAGACCACGCACATTCCATCATACTATGTTCACATTATTTACAGGATAAGAAGAAAGAGAAACATGAGAAGAAGGTGAGACAATAGGTATGGGGGAAGAGGGAACCTGATTAGCAGAGTTTTGGTTTCCATTAGATTGAGAATTGCTATTTCCACCAATGAGATATAGTTCCTTGGGTAGCATCAGGTTAAGATCATGACCTCATGAGAGGAATTGTTGCAGACACCATTACCATTTGAAGCAGCATAAGTAGGTACAGTGAAGTTCCCAAAATCATCAGGAGAGGGATGGGTATTGAAGGTACATTGATACAAACTGAAAGTGGAAATGTCACCCAATTTGGTGATGGGAGGGCAAAGACTAGAATAATCTGGTTAAGAGCTATCAATTTTGGAAAAGTTGGTAGTAGAGTCAACCAAGAGAGAAGAGTTTGATCTAGTCCTCTTTACGAGATCCCACGGGGTTAATCTTTCTCTTAAGGCTAGAAAGAGCATCATGTTCAGCTACTAAAGATAAAGATTGTTCTTTTGATATAAACCGATTTCTGAGAAGGATTAGCAGTCGTCTTAAATCTTCTAGTTGAGTTACTGGTACTGATCGGTCATGTGTTGCTGGATTCAGGGACGGGATTAATAGCAGACGAAACCTCAGCTGGGCTGGTAACTTTCTTTAAAATAATAGGTAGGCCATTGACCAAAGGATTGAGCTGCTTGGTTTGATTTGTTTCTACATCATGAATCTGAAGAGTAGTAGATCTGCTACCAAACGAGCCCATGTTGATCATGCATTTATGAGATTCCTGGTTGGTAGCATTTGAACTTTGGGCAATGGTTGCAGCCTTAACTTTATCCACATAATCAGTAGATTCCAATATTTAACTTTGCGTATCTTGATCTACATACCTCAACTTGAGTCGATAAGGAATCAACAGTTGAGATGTTTGGAGAAATTATAGAAAGCTCCTGTGCTTGAGTAGATGGCATCATGAGCCTAGAAATTGGTGAGTAAACATATTTTGATGCAGACGAGCTAGCTTCCTTAATAAGCTTTTGTTTTGCCATCCAATTGGGACAGAAAACATCTCTATAATTAATTACACGACAAGAGTGACAAAAGTTTCTTGGGACTTTGAATTACCTACATTCAATCAGAAAAGGATCATATCCACCTCTAGTAAGGAGGGGAATACCAGTTGGGAGTGCTCGATTGATAGGGATTCTCACACGGATTTTAACATTCTTCTTAAGATGATGATTACCATATGGATCTTTGGCATCAAGCAGTTCCAAGTCTTCAAATTCAACACATTCTTTTGGAACGTTACATAAGATAAGACACATAATTTCTTCCTCAAAGGAGACTCGGAAGTTTGCAGGTCAGCCAGTCGGTGGAACCACTCCGGGAACTATAAGGAATCCATAGGCGAACCAAGGGCGTTGTTCATTGACCCTGTTGAAATCACTTTCAGCTAAAAATCTGATAAGAACTTTGTTTCTTAATCCATTGAAGTTGGTAAATGGTAGGAGTATGAGATAGGTCATGGAGATATTCAGGGATAATATATATTTGTATTTAGAGTTGATAATGCCAAGATACAATGGGGATCATATAAGAATAAAGACAGGTCATGGACATATTCAGGGATAAATAAATATAAGCATGTATATAAGACTGAACCTTAAAAATGGAAAGTCTGATAGGATGATTATAGTTTATGTTGGTAAAGTGAGTATGAAATTGTGAAAGATTCAGGTTGGGTATGTGTTGGTAAGGCTCAGCGGAAGTGGTGTTGGGAAATATATCAGTGGTATCTGCAGGATCCGTGATGGGTTTGCCATGCTGGTAGTTTGTTGACGTAATCAAATCCAACTGGCAGGATAATAAGACATCTGTAATAATGGTAGAGATACAAAGAGTAAAGCACTTATAAAACAAATGTGGAGGAGGTTTTACGTCATGCGGTTGAAGGAACGCTTTTAATTCATTTTTAACTTTTGAGTTATGTATCAGAATTTGAGTGCCTCCAAATGTAATAATGGTAGATGGGGCGTAATGAGAGGTGGTATGAAATATCAATGGATGAATTAAAGAGATGTTAGTAGGCTCAAGATTAGATTTATTAGAATATTGATTATTTTTGGATAGAAGGTATTGAGCATTGATTAGGACATAGTTGATGATATTGTGATTCACGTAGCTACTCGACATTCCCCAAGAGCCAATGGTGCCTCCTAACAGGTGCTGGAATATCTGAACCTGCATAAAATCATAGACCAAGATTAATACCCAAGAAAAAAAATGTTAGGTTCGGTGGCTTACCAATTTCACTCATAATGGTGGAACCAGAGAAGCTAGAAGTGGGTGGAGGATTAGGTTTGGTGTGTTGGGGCGGTAATGTTGAAGAGATGCAATTAAGCCAGGACTGAAAGGTTAGATGAAATTGATTGTGAGAGAAAATTTTCAAAGCGTCATGATGATTCTGAGTACTGTGTATGGGTCATTGAACCGGCGTGCATGGTCTAGAGACATGACTTTTAACCAAACGCCTTAAATGTCTATGAAAGGTATTCATTAAGAGGCTATAAAATGGGGTTATCAGTTGATCAGAAAGTTTATACCCAGAAAAGACAAAAATTAGGAGAAAAGAGAGAGTTTTAAAGAATGGCCGATATCGGTAATCAAAACCTTCCTGACAACTTACAAAATCCTCTTCCCGTCGTTCCACCATCATCCGCATAATACGAGCAATCCAAATATATCGCTTTGTCATTGCAAGATCAGGAACTAGAGAAGTTAAAGAATGATCTGCTAGAGGAGATAAACCGTCGTGCATTGGAGAGAATTTGTCAGAGGCAAGAGAGTGAAAAAAATTGTTGCACAAGAATTGGTTCGTCATAGACGTGAAAAAGAAGAGATTGATGCTTTGTTTAAGGTCTGGAAGGTAAAGCACTTTGAAAGGGTTGACCGGAAAGAGGAGGAGAGATCAGCAAAAGCAGAAAATCCGAAAGGTTATGGAAGTGCCACTGAGAGTGATTCAGAGGGGTATGAGAATGGGTTGGAGTACCCAGTTGAAGAGATGAACACCAGTGATGAGGATTCTGATGTTGTTGATGAAAGGAAGAGAATAGAGGCTTATCATGAGACGAAACTCGCAGAAGATTTGATGATGACAGAGCCAATCCGAAAATCTTTGCCAGAACCATGCGTGAAGAAGAGCCAAGTGATGTTGATGAAGAACTTTTAGGGGATGAGAGTGATGAGGGTGAAGAAAGTGACATTGAGGGGAATTCGTCATCAGATGATAGTCAGGTATCTCCTGCAGCATCGGGCAACGATTATACTGAACAATATGCAGAGGAGGAGAATTGGAGCTACGATGAAGAGGACTTTTAGAAGTCCCTTGCAGAGTCTTGAAAGCAGCCAGTCTTGATTTTGGACCAAGCTTGAAGATGATTAACAAGTTTTTGATAAGATGGCTTTCTCGGTACTTGCTCTTCTCCTTCTTTTTTTTGTTGCAGATGATGGCAATGGTGGACTTATTTTGCTTCTTCTTCTCCTGGCGGTCGGCTTTGTGATTGGTTTCTTAGTAGTTGTTTGTTGATAGGAAGTAATGTTTTATTTTTTTTGAAATGTTGGATTTATTTTGGTTTCTTTTAGTTGATAGCAAGTGGTATTAGCAATATTTGTGAAATAAGTGATGGCAGCTCTATGTGTGGAAGGTTCAGAGATATTTGTGGTCTTGAAACTGTAATGATGATGTTGGTAATTGGTCTTAATTTTTTGGTTTATAAAAAGGATGGAATGATTAGTATTTTGCCTGGAACTTTCAATGTTATTTTGAATGCAACTGTTTCTGTTTTCTTGTTGATGGGAATACTTAGTACTGTGATTTGTAACATAGCTTCTCAGGTTAATGATGAACGTGATAAATAGGATTAGAATATCAATGACAATAGAGGTAATGTTACAGGAATTGCAAAGATGAACGCCAAACTGCATCTGAAGAACACTCACGACTTACTTACGTCACAATGACGGAGCAGAGCTCAAGAGAGAGAGTTTTTTTACTTGTTATAAATCAATAGCCATGAGTTATCAGATTCTTTGACTTATCTTATCCTTCTACTACTCAATTTTTTTTTCTTAATTCAATTCAATATGGTTTGTAGGAATTTTGTTCAACAAGAAGAAATTGATCTTACAGATACGTTCGCACGTTTATGTGGATAATGATGGAATTATTGGCACGCAACAAGCATCATCTCTGTTTTTGAGACGTATTCATGAAGTCTTTGTCTCTCAGAACGAAAATGATTATGATGTTCGCTAAGATGAAAGAAATTAGAAAAGACGTGAGAGAGTTCGTGTCGATTCTTAATATTTTATATATATCGGCAAAGTAGAAGCGGTGCTTCACACAAAGATTTGGTAAGTTGTGCGATTGAATTAAGTTGTTTCTGCTTGGTGATAATAGTAATTAACTTATTGTTTCTACTACAGTGTTTTAGACTCGAGATGGTCGGGAGGAAATTTTAAAATCAAACATGGCAATCATTCAAGTATGAAGCTTGCTATGAAATTGTGAGAGAGAAAGTTCTTGGGTTTGATTATCAACTCATTGTCGCACAAAATACTGCCATGTTTTCCAACCATAAAGACTTTATACTAGTCCAAGATGAGAAAGAAGTACTACCTATTGAGAGATTCGTTGGGACTACAAGTACCTGGTGACACTCGTAGGGACCAAAAAAGCTAAAAAAAAAAAGAAGCTAAGCTGAAGAAGAATCACGAGCACGGTATTTTCAGGGAAGAAAATGGTGATCAAAATAGTACTTCAATCCAGATGGAACAATCAGATAAACGAAGTGCATAAATTTTAGAGTATTTTAAGGAATCATTGTTAAGAAAGAAAGCAATGAAAGCCCGACAACAAGCCTAATTTCACTCGATTTTTGCCTAACCAACACCAGAGTTACTGAACAAAATTAAAATAAGATAATGCAATAATGGACAGGGGTCTTACCCCCAGCCGAGAGACAATATCATCGTCTGAAGCAAAAGAATATTTTGAAAAGGATAAACATAATCGGCCTACCGAGGGTGTGGAATCATTCATTTTTTGGTCAGGATATATCCTCCTTTCTTACTTTTGCTGGTGTGGGACGAGCTTCGCTCTCCCTCTTTATTCCGTTGCGCAATCACTCATTCAATTCGTCCACTTGAACTGAAAGAATTCATTCGCAATCGAAGCATACCGAAGGCGCCATCTCGCTAGGGATATTGTTGTTGACTAAAGACCTCCAACTCTAATTGTTTTCTCATTTAGTTTAATTTTTAAATCCGGTTTAGTTTTTAGTTAAAATTGTTGTCTTTATTTCGAGTTCATATAGTTGTTGTCTTTATTTTTCTTTAAATTAAAATTAGTGAACTTAATGTAATTGTTGTTTGAATTAATAAACATTTTGGATTTTTAAGTAACCAAACCAAAGGCTAGATTTTTAAAAATCAGACTTCATAAAGGGTATTCAAACTCTACATATGTAAGATAGAGTCGTTACAAATTTTTCATATATAAAGATTATCTATAACCTTGACCCCTTGCATTGGAGATGCTCTTATAAATTTGCGCCACTACTTAGCGCCAGAGGTGAGGAAACAAGGATGGAACTAAGCTAACGGTTGACCATGAAAGTCCTGCATATTGACAGAACCGTATACCTGTGTCGACATCAAAAGAGTCTTGAGGAAATAGCAAGACCTTATTGAGATAACCATGCTGTCTCTTTGTGTCATTTTTTTCATCTGCACTCTTCACATTTATTGCTGGGATGTACGAAGATGATCTTATTGGGATTCCCAGAGTGTTGCATACTACCGGGAGTACCCATTTAGATAGATTCTTGATGCATAATTTAACAATTAGCATGATAGGAACGCCGACGGCCATCCTTCTCATGTAAAGCCCAAGGCTTAGTTGTGGGGTTAAGAGGCGTGGAACATTTTCATGGTGAAATTGAAGGTAAGTTTGCTGGACTCCAATTACCTACAGAACATTCAAAAAACAAAATGCTTACGTCCTGAATAACAATGCAAACATGGGGTACTTTTCAACCACGTATGATAATTTCGATAAGCCTTGTAGTTGTATGATGAAAAACTGTGCAGTAAACAAGAAGAAATAAAATATTCTGCTACTCACAATTCCTAATGCAGCACCACTGAAGGCTGCATGGTATTCAAATCTTGGAGTTGGCAACTCTGGAGTTGGATACGCGAATAACAGTAAGAGACTAAGGGTGACCCAGTAGGAAGTAACTGCAGTAAAGAAGCAAGAATGGAATGAACTAGTGAATAAACCGAAAATGATTACCAGTAAATCTCTGAAACATTCCCGGTACACATACCATTCTGTCCCGAGACTATAAATTGATCAACATGATGATGAACCATCAGCCAAATTCTTAGGATTACTAGACCGATAATGAGTCCACCAATGACATCAATGGGGCTGTGCATACCAAGGTAAATCCTTCCTACCAAGAGAACAAAAAATTCAATAGGGAAAGAAAAGAGAGGAAAGAGTAGTCGAAATATTTCTTTTACTCAACATAGAAGAAACTAAAGTGTGACTAGAAAAACTAACCAAAGCCCATAAGCCCCACAAATAAGCAAGCAATTGCAACTCCAATCAATATAAAGGAATTATCTCTGCAATTGATGTAGTCCAAAATATAGTGAAGCAAGCATCTGCAACATCCTCAGATCACCACAAGAAAACAAGGCATGCTTATTAGCATTTCTCACACATTAGTCTCACATATGTGTAGAAAGAAAAACGGAGACGTAATCTCGTGGAATACCCTGATAAGCACACTGTGCTAAGAGTGTGGGTAGAAGAAAATCCATATTCCAATGCACTTTCTTTCTCATCTTTTGTAGCCGTTACCTTCCTAATAGGTGGACAACTTGGTCTTGGAGCTGATACCAAATCCTATTAACATATAGAAAAAGAAATGAAACTTAAAATGGACTAAGAGATTCAATTTAAGTAAGTTCTTGAAGAGATATGTACCTTAATTACGTTACCTATATAATTACATAGAGCCATCAATAAGGTCAGCTGTCTACCCAATTTGCCATGTCCACTCTACAACAACATCACACAAGAATCTATAAACAAGCTATACAAAATTCAACCAATCAAAACTATCAAAGAAAATACTAACATACCCAGAACAGAAGAGGAAGACAAGCACTGTAAAACGGTACAGAAACAACACAAGATAGAGTAGAGAATAGAGCATCCAAGAAACCATGTTGGGCACCCTGCACATAATTTTTCAAAGAATGGATTATCACTACAAAAATTTGAAAAAATCAAAGTAAAGAATTTGTTATGGGTTATAAAGGTTTTGGATTACCTGGATCTGAAGAATGAAGGGAGTTTCACCGATGACTTGTCGAGTGACCCATGGTTGGGTTATGGATCGAATCTTCTGAGTTAAATTTAAGAATGAGGACATCAAAATCCAACACAGAATACCAAATACAGAAATCACTTGCCACCCATGTATGCTCTCCATTCTTTATGATATTCTTCTTCTTCGGGAAAATTGAGAATTTAATGTGTTTTCCTTCTATGCATACTTCTTGAGGAAAAGTCGAGTTTGAACTTAACTTGACATTAATAAACATGAGTTTCTCAAGCAAAGAGAAAGTCAAGCTAAAACTGTTAGTTGAATTACATATAAAAATCATGCGAAACTGTTAGTTGAAGTTTTGAATTACAGAGTCACGTGGATGACTTTTACTCTGCAAAAGATCCCTATCTCAAAAAGTTTCAGCAGTTGTCCAGAACATCTTCATCTCCTATGCTAGGCTGAATCTGAGTGTTGATGTTTCTCCATGAAAAAGTGAAGTAGTAACTTCAAATTCCTCCAGTTTCCATTCTTCGAGTGACTTATCTACAACTCCTCCTACTTCATAACAAGATACAGATACAGTGGTGCAGGATAAGCGTGAGAAGCAGTGAAGGATAAGTATTTTTTAAGTTTGCGTTTCCCTCTTTACCAATTTATTACTCTGTCTGTTGTAGGTGCGCTTGTAATATTCAGTTAGTTTAGTCGGTTAAGCTAAACTATAATCAAGTGTTATCTGCTTCATCGTTGCTATGGTATCAGATAGGTTAGGTTTCTTTTACCTCTTTAATCACTTTGATCTCAATTGTCTATATTGCTAGGACCTATTTTGCACTTATTTTGCTTTGTCTTGACATGAAAAATAGGATTAGAATCCAAAGACATGCCACTGGTATTATCACACAGTAGCAATGCACGATTCTTGATATCAATTTTTAATTCAGCTAATATGTATGACAGCCATTGAAGTTCAGCAGCTGCAACAAAATAAGCATTGGGCTATTTAACCGTTGGTACCCAGCAAATGTCCAGCACCTAGAAATGGTACCCAACATTTTGAAAAATTAAGGGTTGGTACATGGAGGTGAAATTATTGACTCTGCCATCCAGAGCAACGGAATCTCTTCCGCATCCAATTATGATTGTTACTTCATTTGCTATTCCTGAATGTACACCATGGGATTTGCCAGATCCCTTTCACTTCAAGGTGTGAGCATTGTTCCACATGTGGATTTTTGGCAAACATGTTCAAAAAAGCCTGATATCTCTAAACTTACCTAAGTAAGTGTAACTCAGAGATGCCTAATGAATATACTCGCATTCCTAATGAATAATAAACAATTCTCATTCATCTGTGACACCTTAAAAAATTTAGATGAGTGACTCATTCTCATGTCGTGCATCTATGCAAGGAGGATTGAACCAGCTCAAAACTAGATCAAAACCATTAAAATCAGAACAAATATTATAATTTGTTCTTGAAGGGGTACATAAACGCAGCCCCTGGTAAAAAGAAAGAAAAGAGAACCAAGTATGATATACATATTAGCTACCTACAGAGAGAGGAAAGGAATTTAACAATAAATACACGATGAATTAGATCTGACCTCTTAGACCCACTCAATGTTGGTTGGTCACGTTATAAACTTGTCACCACTTCTTAACACCCAAGGTGAGGAAACAAAGATGGAACTAAGTCGACGACCGACCACGCCAATCCTGCATACTGAAGGAACCTTATACCTGTGTCAACATCATATGAGTCTTGAGGAAATAGCAAGACCTTATTCAGATAACCAGGCTGTCTCTTTGTGTCATTTTTTTTATCTGCAGTCTTCACAGTTATTGCTGGGATGTAAGAAGATGATCTTATTGGGATTCCCAGAGTGTTGCATACTACCGGGAGTACCCATTTAGATAAATTCTTGCTACATAATTTAACAACTAGTATTGTAGGAATGCCGATGGCCATCCTTCTCATGTAGAGCCCAAGGGTTAATTGTGGGGTGAAGAGGCGCGGAACATTTTCATGGTGAAATTGAAGGTAAGTTTGCTGGACTCCACTTACCTACAGAACATACAAACATAATATGTTATCAGTGATAACTAAATGCTTACATCCTGAATAAAACCGCAAACACGGGGCACTTTTCAACTGCATATGCAGCCTTAATATGTCAGTACAACTCTATAAAAGAAGTGGACTAAGTTTTAATTATTGTTCGTTATCCTGGTCAGCAAAAGCAGGGAGCACTCTCAGCTAAGATGGAATAAAAGTCAGAACTTAAACCTGAAATAATAACTTAGTCGGAAAAAAGAACCTTTTTTCATAATGGTTATACAGTTTAAACTGTAGAGATAGAGCGAATAAATTACTAGCTCATTCAAAAAATTTCAAGTTTCAAACCATAAAAATAAACTCACTAATTGATGTTCTAGTACTTCTCAGATGCAGGTTAGGTTTACAATTGCAGTGTTTAACTCAGAATTTGGTATTGGTAGCTTGGAGAGGAGTGGATTGTATGAGCAATATACCCATACTACGCTTTAATTTCTAAAGATTGCTTCATGAGCAATTTGTAGTTGGAAACATTAACACTTGATTAAGCACTGGGATACGTTCTGTCTACTCAGTTCTCACACATACTTTCCTTTTCCAATTAATACTAATGTCTTTGCTTTTCCCTTATCCCTGCTTCAACTTGCTTTTCCATATTTTAACTCCTTCCTGTCGAATCTTTTAATTACATGTGCATAGACTTAAACCAACACTCTTCCCCTAACTCAAAGAATATAGTTCAGACAAAGAAGCTAAGAGTCGTGCAATCTCAAAGCACAACTACCATGTGTTTGGTTATTACAACCTAAGGGCGCCCAAAGACATGCCTGATATCAAAAAAAAAATGTTTTCTTCTAATTGCATAACCATGACAATAATGAAGAAACAGTGCAGTTAGCATATGCTCTATATAGGGGACTGTAAAATATCCAAAAGAAAACAGTACTTGATAGATTTAATTATAAATATTAGGAAGTAATAAGATAATCTGCTACTCACAATTCCCAATGCAACACCATTGAAGGCTGTATGGTATTCAAAGCTTGGAGTTGGAAACTCTGGAGTTGGATACGCGAATAACAGTAAGAGACTAAGGGAGGCCCAGTAGGAAGTAACTGCAGTAAAGAAGCATGAACGGAATGAATTAGTGAATAAACCGAAATGATAACCAGAAAATCCTTTGAGACATTCCCGGTACACATACCATTCTGTCCCGAGACTATAAATTGATCAACATGATGATGAACCATAAGCCAAATTCTTAGGATTACTAGACCAATAATGAGTCCACCAATGACATCAACGGGGCTGTGCATACCAAGGTAAATCCTTCCTACCAAGAGAACAAAATAAAAATTCACTAGGGAAAAAAAGAGAGAAGAGTAGACGAAATATTATAACTAGTATTAGTGAGATTCCTTTTAATCATAAAAGAAATTAAAGTTTGACTAGAAAAACTAACCGAAGCCAATAAGCCCCACAAATAAGCAAGCAATTGCAACTCCAATCAATATTAAGAAACCATCTGTGTAATTGATGTAGTCCAAAACATAGTGAACCAAGTATCTGCGACATCCTCAAATCACCCAAACAAAACAAGGCACGCTTATTAGGATTCCTTAAACATTACCCTCTACTATAACTGTGATATACCGCAACTGTGAGCAGAAATAAAAACGGAGATGTAATGTCGTGGAAGGAATACCCTGATAGGCACACTGTGTTAAGAGTGTGGGAAGAAGAAAATCCATATTCTAACGCATTTTCTTTCTCATCTTCTGTAGCCGTTACCCTCCTAATAGGTGGACAACTTGGTCTTGGAGCTGATACCAAATCCTATTAACATATAGAAAAAGAAATAAAAACTTAAAAAGGAGTAAGAGGTTGTTTAATTTGAGTAAGTATTTTACAAACTTGAAGAGATATGTACCTTAATTACGTTACCTATATAATCACATATAGCCATCAATAAGGTCATCTGTCTACCCAATTTACCATGTCCACTCTACAACATATACAATATAAAAAAATCCATAACTACACCACACAAGAATTTCTGCAAATCAATCAAAATTATCAACCAAATTAAGAAAAAACGGTTGAAAGAAGATAACATACCCAGAAAAGAAGAGGAAGAAAAGCAGTGTAAAACGGCACAGAAACAACACAAGACAGAGTAGAGAACAAAGCATCCAAGAAACCATGTTGGGCACCCTGCAGATAATTTTTAAGAGGATGGATTATCACTGAACAAAATTTAAAAAAAAAAATGGGAAAACCGAAGTAAAATGAGTAGAATCTGTTAAGCGTTTTGGTTTACCTGGATCTGAAGAATGAATGGAGTTTCATTGATGACGTGTTGAGTAACCCATGGTTGGGTTATTGATCTAATCTTCTGAGTCAATTTTAAGAATGAAGAAATCAAAATCCAAAACAGAATTCCAAATACAGAAATCACTTGCCACCCATGCATGCTCTCCATTCTTTGTGATATTCTTCTTCTTCAGGGAAATTGAGAATTTAATGGGTTTTATTCATAAAAGGGGGCAAATCTATGCATACTTCCTGGAAAAAGTAAAGTTTGAATTTAACTTGACATTAATGAACATGAATTTTTCTAAGATTAGATAGAAGTCGCGGTTGGCTCCTCGACTCGGGGTGGGACTTGAGTTAACCAGGTGAAACGGAGTCCAAACCGATCATGTGGCGGACCAGGACGTTACGGTTGAGGCAGGTCCAATGAGACTTGACAAAATCCCAAGTTAAGCCGCTACTAGAGATGAGTTTGGACAATACAAAGGGTGTTGGAGTTGCTTTGGACGCTCATTCTCCCCTCTTGAAGCTGAGATAAAGAGCTTTCAGCTAGGCCTAAATTTGGCAAATAACCTGGGCTATCAAAAAATTGTACTGGAGGGTGATTGTTTAACTGCGTGGAATACTGTTTGACATTCAAAACCAGTTCAGGTCCTGATTAAAGAAAAGATTTCGATTTGAGATAAATTGTTTCCCTTCAAGACCCCAAAAAATTCGCCCTCTTTGGAATACTGTTTGACACTACATTCAAAACCATTTAAAAGTTTAAACTCTCTTTTGAAGATGTAAAGGTCACCTTTTATATCTAACTACAATCGTGACATAAATGTAGTTGCTCACGAATTGGCTAAGTATAGCCACCTCGCATCATTAATCTCATAAGATATTTGATGTTTGGACTACGGATGAGGTTTTGTCCCCCTTGATAGAGTCATGCAGGGATATGAACAACCAGTAAATGTGTATTCCAATCATTCAAATCTCTTTGCACTTGGACTCATTATGCAGTTAATTTAATTACCGCATAAATTTTTTTTAAGCCGCCATAACTAGATGGACAAATGTGGACAATTTAATTGGCACCAGATGGACAAATGTGGACAATGTGGCAAATGTGGCGAGTACAAAATTGGCGACAACGACAAAGGTTTGGTTTGGTTTGGTTCGGTTTTCCCTCAACCCTACCAAAATTTACATCCCAAGCGGGTCACGTTGTGGCCCTTTTTAATTTTGTGATACCTATTACTGAGAAGAAAGTAAAGTCCCAAAAAGTGAATCTTTTTTAGAGATTTGGAGGGCAAATTTTAAGTTATAATAGGTGTCACGAAAATAAGAGGAGCCACGTACTTGAAGTATGTGGCTTGGACCACATAATAGCCATGGCGGTTCTTAAAAGTGGTGTTTTTTTAATACGAAAAAAAATATATTGAATTGATAAAATTACACATTATTATCCCTATGGATACATTGTGTTATCCATATCGGAATATTGTTTGACCATTCTTTAGCGAGCAACATTATTTGCATCTCTATGCACATGTGTGCATTTCCAAGTTACAAAGGAATTCAAAATAGATTTCTTGTTGTCCACTTGATCGCATCTAATCCACCATTCAAAGCAGTGATAACATTTTGACAGTCATCCTCCAAATGCAATGCTTGTACTCCTTTACTTCTTGCCCAAAGTGCCGCTTCCAATAATGCTTTAGTTGTAGCCTGTTTAGGATCTATTGCTTTGGTCCTACAACATCTAACTACATCTGGATTACCTGCAAAATTTCTTAGAATTAGACCTACACCAACATCATTTGTTCCATTTTTATATCTTGCATCAAAATTCAGTTTAATGTAAGGATTTTCAGGTCTTTCCCTATCTCTATTATTCTGGATTCTAGTTTGAGCACTGGGCATGGAATTTCTAGTATTCACTCTAATCCAATCTGAATAGTCTAACTGTATCTGATGGACTACTTGGTTTATGTTAGGTTGTAAATTATCTGACATCTGCATTTCCATACATTCCACATAACAAAACCAAACCATTTGAGCAGATTATCTCTTACTCCATTCTGATTGTCCACCTGAAACAAACTGCAAAGCCAATCAACATTAGTCAAACTTGCGCCAAAATTAAGATCAAAAGCATTCCAAATAGCCTTAGTGAAACTACAGTCTATGAAGATATGTTGCATGCTTTCATTATACATATTACATAAAGGGCATATAGGATCAATATTTTGACAAAATCTAGCTAACTTATCACCAACAGGAAAAGAATTCTGAAGACATTTCCACAAAAAATGGAGTATATTGTTAGGAATATTAGTTTTCCAGAAATGCTTCCATGAAATAGGAACAATATTAGTGAAACCAACAGCTTGATTTCTACTATTCAAAATTACTTTATAAGAAGATTTTACTGAAAATTGACCATTAGAGCTAGGTTGTCATCTGAGATAGTTTTTTCCTTCAAACGGGATCCTTATATTCAATATTTGCTCCACGGTTGCGTTATCAAACAAAGCTTGAATCACCTGCACGTTCCAAGTTTTAGTATTATCTTCTATTAGCCGAGACACAGTCTTCATGTTATAAGATGCAAAATTACAATTAACATTAGAATGTATCGATGGTATCCATCTATTTTTCCAAATACTTATAAAAGTTCCATCTCCTACTTCCCAACAAGCATATTGTTTAATAATTTGAGATCCCTACACACACCATTTCATATCCAAAACCCATTAAAGCTGATATTATCATATAACGGATCAGAGTTATGAAAATACTTACCTTCTATGATTTGAACCCATAGCTCATCACGATAATGTAGCATTCTCCAGGCTAATTTAGCAAGTAAAGCACAATTCATGATTTCATTTTGTTTTATATTCAACCCTCCTAAAGCTCTTGGTTGAGCAACTTCCCTCCACTTTTTTAAGTAGACACCTCTTTTTCTTATTTTTCTATTCCACCAGAATCTCATCTGGATGGAGTCCATCTTATCAGTCAGATTCTTAGGAATGGGAAAAAAACAGACATATGATGTGAAGCTAAGCTACCCATAACATATTTAGTCAAAACTGTTCTTCCTGGTGTGTTCAAAAATTTTAGTTTCCAGAGGGAAAGTCTATCACTGTATCTATCAAGAAGGGAAGATAATGATTGAATCTTACTCTTTAATTTGAATAAGAATAGGAACACCTAAATATTTATCATTGAGAGCTAGTTTCTTGATGTTCGTAATGGTAGAAATCTCATTATTTACCTGGTTGGGAACCCCTTTACTAAAAGCAATGCCAGACTTTTCGTAGTTGATGGACTGACCTAAAAAATGAACTAAATTGCTTAATGATATTGACTAAATTCCTACCTTCTCTCCCATAAGATTTAGCAATAATAAGACAGTCATCTGCAAAAAAATAAATGAGAAACTGCAGGGAAATATTGATTAGCTTTTATAGCATGAATAAGATGATTATGTTCGGCAGATAACAAAGCTCTTGAGAAAGACTCCATGCATAAAATGAAGAGATAAGGGGACAAAGGATCCCCTTGTCTAGGACCTCTCTGAGAAGTAAAAATCTCATCAGGGGAGCCATTAAGCAAAATGGATGTTGACACAGTGCTTATACATTGTTCAATCATTCTGCAGAAATCATCACAAAAACCTAACTTTTTCAAGGTATTAAGTAAAAAAGGCCTCTCAATTCTGTCAAATGTCGTTGACATATCAAGTTTCATTACCATCTAGCCTTTTTTGAACCTGCATTTCTTCATAGAGTCCATAAGTTCGTGAGCAATAACAATATTATCTTGTATACATCAACCCGAGACAAAAGCAATCTGAAAATGAGATATCATTTTTTTCAAGGATGCCCTTAACTCTAGTTGTTATAAGTTTTGAAATAACTTTGTAAGAGGTATTACAAAGACTAATAGGCCTAAAGTCCACTATGTTAGAGCACTGCTCGGTCGAACTCGCAAGCGTTGCTATCTCAAGCTTGTTTGTCCAGTTTAGTTGATCAAAACTATAGTCTTGATTTCTAGTCTACTTATGGCTATGTCTCGGATTAGGATAGAATATGTAGTTGAGCTTTAGACTTTATGGCGTTCTGATAGGTGTCTAAAACACCTTGATATTTATCTATTGTTTATGCTTTCTTCGCTAAGTTTTCTTGTAAAATATGTGTCTTATGTGTGAATTTGAGTTTTTAGGTGCTTTGGAGTCGCGCGGAGCAAAAGAAGAAGAAAGCGTTCATTTGGAGCACGACAGGCGAGCGTTAAAGGCAAAAAGGGATCAGTCCACATGTGAACTATACTTGGAGCGGGCTAAGGTTGCGTAGCAAAGGAGCGGAAGAATGGTATCGGTTTGCATGAGTGACATTGTGTTGAGAAAGGAAGTAGTCAGGCGCTTTGTGAAACCGACAAGCATTGTATGGGTTGGTTGACCCTTATCCGCTCTACTAGGTGGTTATAACCACATTCATTCCTACATGAGACCTAGAATTGAGTATCAATCGTATGCTTATCAAATTGAAAGAAGAGAAATGGTCTTTGTCTCGGAAGGTGTAGAAATTCAGAGAGAGAGAGATCGAGACATGATAAGAGGATTTTGGTGATTTGAAGTGAGAGAATGATAATGATTCGGGGGTTTTAATGAAGAACAACATTAGGGTTTTACTCGTGGATAAATCAAGTTGAAAGAAGAATCAGAAGAAGGGGATCTTACAATTGAATTTATGGGTTTTCAGGTTAGGAGGAATGGCTCAGTGTTGTGGTGATTCAGTTGAGTTTTGAGCTTGTATTGATGCCGGAAATCAGTGAAGAAGACGTTACTGTGGCCTGAGATTGATGGGTGTTCACGAGAGTGAATCTGAGCTGCAACAATTGAAGTTCAAGCTCAGATGCTGAATTATGGAGTTGGGTATAGAATTTGAAGCTGCAAAATGGATGATCTGAATTGTGTTGCCAAAGCTGGCGTTGCTCAAGTTGCGGTCTTGCGCTGGCTTTCGTGAATTTTACTGACCCGGTGGTTGCCGCAAGTGGTGGTACAATGAGCAAGTAGCAAGTGCTAATGGGTTTTGTGGAGATCTTTGAACTATGAAGCTACGTTCGGTGAGTCATTCATTGATGGATTGGCAGGTGGAGTTGTTACTTGATACAATGGCTAGGATTACAAAGTTATAATGATTGGATGCAGTGATGGTGATCAAGCTCAAGCCATGAAATGAAGCAGGAGCTGTTTTGCAAGACAGATGGAAGCTCTCAACTGAGAGATAATTACAGCAAAGAGGCATCAAGGTTTCCCACTGTAAACTCTTGATCTCGAGCAAGTGGTGATTGGCAGCAGCGAAGCTGGAGCTGTGAATTGCATGGAACTGTGGTTGGTAGAGGTAGCTCAATTTGAAGCAATTGGAATGAAGCACTCAAGAGAGATGTACTGGTGGTGCATCTATGAGCAAGAGCTGAGGTGTGGTGTTTTGAAGCGCTATTAGGTGGGTTGTTGTACCTATAAGTTGTTCCATTGAGATGGGTACTTTCTTGGTGTTGGTCAGAAGATGTAATGGCTAGGCAAGATGAAGTTGTTGCTACAGTGTGTGTATGAATCACATAAGGAATCGAGCATTGGTGCAATGAAATAAAGTGCCGTTGGGAGTTTTGATGCAGGGTTGAGTTGCGCAGTGCGTTCTAGTGCAATTTGGAATGATGGTTGCGAGAATGGAGCAATGAGAACAAGGCGTGCAAGGTGTGATTGAAGCGTGAATGTCGGCCTGAGATGGAATGGTTGTTGCGTAGACATGGCTTGATGCTTGTAGTTTGAACCCGAGCATGGAACTAATGCCTAGAGATATGGGTATTGTTGTGATGGTTGGACCGAGAAGGAGGAGTGGAGCTGTTAGGAGGCAGTCTTGATAAGAAGTCAGAGGTTGCAAGGCTTGCCGGAATGAACTCGAGATAGGTGGTCCGAGACAATGGAACTGTGTGTGACTCGAGATGCTAAGTCGGGTGGTGTATGCAATGCGGGGTTCGATGGCGATGACTAGTGATGGTATTCACGAGGGAGAAGCGGGTGTTGGTGGGGATGTTGTTGGTTTGGGTCTTAAGACTCGGGAGATCACAATGAGTGATGTTTGGTGGATCGGAATTGACCAAGGAAGCAATGAAGCACCTCAAGACAAAGCACAAGATCGTCTGTGCAACTTTGTCTAGACCAAGGCAATTCAAAGACATTCGGTAGCAGTCGATTTCAGAATCGACTAGAGCCCGACTTCGGTCGCCGTTAATGACTCCATAGGTCATCGTCAACTTTGACGGTCAACCATTATGTTTGACTGGCCACCGAGACATATTTCCCAGTCCACTGAAAGCTACTTGCTCGCACGGATTTCCGATTTTAAAACCCAGTTTTCCTATGAGCATATTTTTGAGACATATTTTCACATGGGTTTCTCACACATGGTTCATGGGCTTGGTGGACTTTTTGGTGATGGACTTCAAGACCTAATTTTGGAAAGTGGGAAGGCTATAAAAAGAAAGGGTTTCTATTCTTTTGAGGTATCACGTATTCTTTTGGGAGTTTACAGAGAGCCAGAGCTAGTGGTTTGCTTTCATTTAATATTTCATCTTCTTTACTTTATTATTCCATTATTATTTTGATGATGAACTCCAATATCATGATTAACTAAAACTCTCTTTGATTAAGGGCGATTTCTCAAGCCCGAAATATGAATCTATAATTGATGAAATAACTTGTTCTCTTGCATTTATTTATGTTATTGATTGATTTCTACCATGCTAATACTGTCTATGGATTATTTGTTAAGGGTTTAAGTTCGAAATTGAATCATTAATTCTTAATCTATTTGCTAGTTTAGATTTTCTTCAATCCGTAATTGTCTAGAGAAGATAAACACAAGTAGTAATATGTGGGTATTGATGATGGACTTTGTTAAGTACCCATATGTAGAAATCAACACTAGTAGGTGATTCATGCTTTTGAAGTTCATCACTAGGAGCAACCTTATCTCAGAACTTAGAGCACTTGTTCAAGTCAAACCTAGTAAGCGTACCCAGGAAACTTGGCAAGGTAGAACTGCAGTCGAGCGCTTCCGTATCCCAGTGAGCTAGGAGATAGTAACGGAATAGTTGAGCGTACTAATTATTCCCAGGTTGTTAGTAATTTGATAATGTGAAGAATATAGCTATCTATCAATTTGGTTTGTATTAGTGGTCTAGAATGAACCTTTAATCAATTACTTCTCATATTTGAATACGTTTTTACAATTTTCAGCTTTCTACAACAAAATCATCTTTGCTAAGAGTATTTGCATAACAACTTGAACTTCATACCTCCCTTGGGACGATCCTACTTACGTTATACTACTTGCTAGTTAAAGAGAAGTAGAGAAATTTATTTTGCGAGATTGACACTGCGTCAAAATTGGCGCGACTGTGGGATGCGGTAAGCAAGTCTAGTTGTTATTTTTATTCTTAGTTGTTACTTTTGCTTTTATTTTCAATTTTATTTACTTATTCAACCTCTTAGAATCTGATTTCGGGTACTAATTCTTTGGTGAATGCGTGGAGCGGGCAGTATCAAGTCCAATTGGTATACGTCTTCGTCTGGGGCACTCTACTTAAGGATTTCATTCAGCAAATAACACTCCACTTCCTCAAAGTTCTACACCAAGTGAATTCTCTGATCTGGACTAAGAGGAAGACAACACAATGGGAGGTCCACCACCCGCCTCCAAGAACACCAAGGAGCTCACTTCTCCAAACCTAGATCAACAGCCTTTATGTATTCAAATTCTAATGGAACCATTGAGTTGAAAACCACAATTGATTAACTTGCTGCCCAAATTCGCAGGTTTAGCGGAGAAGATCCTAATCGTCACTTGCAACAATTCCATCATGTTGTGACTAGTATGAAGCAAGCAATCGCATGCGGATATGGCTATGATGACGGCTTTTCCTTTCTCTCTTTTAGATATCAGTAGAGAGTGGTTCTTTTGCTTACCTACGGGAGCATAACCACATGGAATGGGATGAAGAAATTGTTCCTTGAGAAGTATTTTCCCAAGATCAAAAGTGCTGTGATTCGCAAGGAGATTTGTGGTATTAGGCAAGATATGGGAGAGACTCTCCATGAGTATTGGGAGCGCTACAAGAAGCTTTTAGCTAGCTGCCCACACCACCAAATCAGCGATCAACTTGTGATTCAATATTTCTACGAGGGGCTGCTTTCTAATGATAGAAATTTGATCGATGCCGCAAGTGGTGGTGCACTTACCAACAAGACTATCATGTGAAGCTACAAGTTTGTTGGAGAATATGGCTGCGAACACTCAACAATTCTACACGAGATGAATCGCCATAAGGAAGGTGAATGAAGTTGGCAATTCTTCACATATGGAACAAAGGATGGGCAACATGGAGAGAATGATGACTCAAATAGTCAGCGGCCGCCATACCATCATCATATACCGAAGATGTTGAGCAAGCAAGTCGCTATGTACCAAAATCAAGAAAGGCCGAGGCATTTCGATCCGTGACCCAACACATACAATCCAAAGCTGGCGTGATCATCCGAATTTCAGCTATGCAAACAAGCAAGTCGCTGCAAAATCCTACTTTCAATCAACAAGGAGGATATCAATTCATGCAAAGACCACCACAAGAACCTCAAGGCACGAGTAGATGACAAGTTGAATCTCATTCTCAACACAATGGTGCAAGATAAGCAAAAGTCAGCAATGGAGATGAAGGACATCCAACACAAATGGGTCAATTAGCTAATGCCGTGAGCAAATTGGAGGCACAAGCGGAGGGAAAACTTCCTTCGCAACCAATAAATCACAAGGAGAATGCCAATGCTATTGAGTTACTTAAGTGGGAAGCAAAGCAGAGAAACCTAAAACATCAGGTGTCCCATGAACCCGATTTGGAGAAAGAAGAGGGTGAAACAACTCCCTAAAAAGGCTGACCCGAGAACAAATTCTACCTCTAAAACTCATGTTTCTACTTATGTTACTTCTCCGCCTTTCCCAAAGCAGGGTTTGCAAAGTCGAACAAGGAGACATTGTACCAAGAGTTGTTGGAAATCTTTAAGAAGATTGAAGTGAACATTCCACTCATTTGAGGCGATAAGGCAAGTTCCACGTTGGGCAAAGTTCTTGGAAGGAATTGTGCACTAACAAGCACAAATTGACCAGAACGAGGTAATGAGTGTGGGGAGAATGCTTCGGGCATATCTTCAAAAGAAACTCCCACAAGTTGAAAGACCCGGTAGTTTCACCATACCATGTACTATTGGTAAAATCAGTTTTGAACGTGCTATGTTAGATCTAGGAGCATCCATTAATGTTATGCCTGCTCCGTTTATGAATCATTGAATCTTGGACCTCTTAAGAATACCGGTATTGTTATACAACTTGGGCCGATAGGTTCAATTCTTACCCGAAAGGGGTTATTGAAGATGTTTTGGTACAGTTAATCAACTCATATTTCCAGCTGATTTCTATGTTCTGACATGATGGATGAAGATTCACCATCGTCTACTCCCCTTCTTTGTTAGGTAGACCATTCATGAGAACCGCTAGAACAAAGATTGATGTTTTCAAGGGCGCTTTAACTATGGAATTTGATGACGAAGTCATAAGTTTCCAATATCTTTGCTTTATGAGATATCCTAGTGATGTGCATTTCTGTTTTTCAATTGATATTATTGATTCTCTAGCTCAACAGATTTTTGAATTGAATGGTGAAGATGCTTTAGAAAACACCATAGTGGAAGGTTTAGGTTATGGGAAATATAAAGACCTTGAAAGTGAATTGGCATATTTGTGATGAGCTTAAAGAGGTCATTTTATCTCTTAACTCATTACAAGAAGTTCCACCAAAATATAATGTGTCTTATGTTGCTTTGCCGCTTACTAATGAGAAACTTTTACTGCCGATTGTGCAGCATGCACCTATTCTTGAGTTGAAATCACGATCACCTTAAATACGTGTATTTAGGTGACAAGGAAGAATTATCGTGATCATTGCCAACAACCTTACCAAGGTGCAAGAGGAGAAGCTTGTTCGAGTGCTAGAGAGTACAAGTCTGCCATTGGGTGGACCATAGCCGATATCAAAGGAATCAGTCCTTCCACATGTATGCACCGAATACTTCTTGAGGAGGGCAAAAACCAACAAGAGAAGCTCAACGTCGCTTGAACCCTCCGATGATGGAAGCAGTCGAAGGAAATCTCAAATTGTTGGAAGTAGGGGTGATCTATCCCATATCCGATAGCAAAATGGGTGAGCCTTGAGTTCAAGTCGTCCAAAGAAGTCCTAATCACGGTGGTGAAAAACGAAGATAATGACTTGGTTCCAACTAGAATCCAGACCGAGTTGGAGAGTGTGTATGATTGCCGAAAGCTCAACTCTACCACCCGAAGGACCATTTTCCTTACCATTCATTGATCAAATGCTTGAAAGGTTGGCTAGACATGCTTATTATTGCTTTCTCGATGGTTTTTCACAGTTATAACCAGATTGTGATACCCTAAGATCAAGAAAAGACAACGCTTACTTGCCCTTTTGAACTTTTTGCGATAGACGATGCTGTGCCATTTGGCTTGTGCAAACGCTCCAAACCACTTTCAACGTTGTATGGTAAGTATATTTTCGATTATGTGGAAAGCATCATAGAAGTGTTTATGGATGATTTCAAATAAGGTATGGTGATTCTTTTGACAAATGCTTAGATAACCTCGCACTTATTCTTAAACGATGCGTAAACCAATCTTGCAGGCTTAATCGAAAAAAATGTCACTTTATGGTCAACCATGGGATTGTGCTAGGTCATGTTGTATCCTCTAAGGGGTTAGAAGCTGACAAGGCTAAGATAGATTTGATTCTGGAACTTACAATACCCCACAAATGCGAGGGAGGTCCGCTCTTTTCTTGGTCATGCAGTGTTTTATATAGAGATTCATCAAGATTTCCAAGATTGCAATGCCCCCGTGTAGACTCTTGCAAAAAGATGTGGCCTTTGATTGTGACAAGGAATGCAAGGAAGCTTTCGACACCTTGAAAGAGTTGTTGATCACCGCACCAATCATCAAACCACTGACCGAGCAAGCCATTTGAGCTGATGGCGTGCAAGTGATTATGCCGCTGGAGCCGTGTTGGGACAGCGAGATGGCAAAGTTCCATATGCCATTTATTATGCTTCTGTAACTCTCAACTGAGCACAAATCAACTACTCCACTACCAAAAGGAGCTTTTGGCCATGTTGTTTGCACTCGAGAAGTTTAGATCTTATTTAGGTGGGTACGAGGGTGGTTGTTTCCTCCGACCATGTCACTTCGATACTTGTAACAAAGAAGGATGCTAAGCCAAGGCTCATAAGGTGGATTCTTCTTCTTCAAGAGTTCAATTTGCAAATCAAGGACAAGAAGGGCAGTGAGAATACCGTAGCGATCATTTGCCAGATTGGTTGTGGTCCGAAGCGATTCCTTCTGTATGATAGCTTCCCTGATGAGCAACTCATGGTTGGTGGCACAACTCCATGGTACGCTGATATCGTTAACTTCTTGGTGATTTGGACAAGTACCTAGTTCCATGTCTACATTCCAAAAACACAAGCTCAAGAAGATTGCTAAGCAATATATATGGGATGAACCTTATTCAGGAAGCATTGTCCGATCAAATGATCCGCAGCGCATTTCTTGAATCCGAAGTTCCAATCAATTCTGAATTTTTGTCACTCATATGCTTGTGGTGGCCATTTCTGAGCCAAGAGGACAGCCCTCAAGGTTCTCGAAAGTGGTTTTATTGGCCTACATTGTTTAAGGATGCTTATCTATGTTGTAAGGCTTGTGATAGGCGTCAAAGGATGTGCAACCTGGTGCTAGAAACCAAACGCCGCAAAACACCAATTCGCCGCTGAGGTTTTGTTTGGGGTATCGATTTTATGGGGCCTTTTGTGAATTCCAATGGGAAATTTTTTATACTTTTGCTGTAGATTATGTTTCTAAGTGGGTGGAAGCTAAAGCCACCCCTACCAATGATTCTCATATTGCTTTTGTGAGTTTGTGAAGGAACATATCTTTTCTAGGTTTGGAACACCTCGAGTGGTGATTAGTGATGGAGGTCGCACTTCAAGAGATCCTTTCACGCCTTCTAAAGAAGTATAACATTTCTCAAAGTTGGCACACCGTATCATCCACAAACGAGCCATTGTCAAATTTCCAACTTGGGAGATTAAGTCCATCTTAGAGAAGACGGTGAATGTTACAAGGAAAGATTGGAGTTATAGACTCAACGACGCTTTGTGGGCGTATAGGACAGCTTATAAGACACCCATCCAGATGTCTCCTTTTAGGCTTGTCTATGGTAAACCTTGCCATCTTCTGTGGAACTTGAGCACAAAGCTATTTGGGCTATCAAGGTATGTAATATGGAATTAGATGCACCGGTGAACATAGGAAACTTCACTCAATGAGTTAAGAGATAATAAATGATGCATATGAAAGTTCACGCATTTATAAAGAAAAGACCAAGGCTTTCCATGATAAAATGATTTCCCGAAAGAATTTTCAAAAAAAGGCAGTACTTTTTTATTCCATTCTCGCCTTAAATTGTTTCCTGCAAACTTAGGTCCAGATGGGTCGACCATTTGTTGTTACTAATGTGTTTGCGCATGGTGCGCTGGAGATAACTAGTCCCAAAACAGTGGCTGATTTCAAGGTTAACGCGCCATCGCTTGAAACTATACTATGAGCAATAAGTGACTACGAATCGTGATATGATACGCATGAGTGATCCACTCCTCCGGGAGGAGAGCACTGGAGCGTAACGTCTGGCCGATTTTAACGCTAAACCAAGCGCCTAAGTGGGAGGCAACTCCACCGTTTTGATATCTTTCCCTTTTATCTTTTTATTTTTAAGCATTTTATCTTTATTTTCTTGTTTTTGCATATCAATCAATTACAATTTCCACCTTGAACCTTCTTGGATGATTCAATTTTACATTGAGACAACAAAGTTTAAGTGTGGGGAGCATTTATATGTTTGTATAGTTTGTTTTATGCCTTTAAAAAAAAAAAAAAAAAAAATTGTGCTTTTGAACTCCAAATCTTCAAACTTGTGCTTTAGGATGACACTATTAGTGGATGGAATCATTTTGAATGCAGGAGTTGAGGAACCCATTAATTAACAAGAATGAACATAGCTCAGAATCACAAATAACATGATAGTCGTTACTATATCTCTAATATCACCATATCGATTCTATTTTTTTTTATTTTTCCATATTTATCTATTGTTCTCTAAGTGTTTTGTGGGTCACTAAAAACATCGACGTGTTATTACCGCCAGATGAAATAGAGTGATCGAGTTGCTAAAAAAAAAAAAAAAAAAAAAAAAAAGAAGAGACCCAATTTAGACCAAACTGAATAAGAATGACACTTGGGAATAAAGAAGATGGGAAACGTAGTCCCCGTCTCCGCGCCTAAACAAGCGTGGAATGCAGGATCCAAGGCAACCATCACGCACTTGCCGACAAGAAGCATGCGCTGGATCCAGCTTGATCTAATCATGCCGCCACAAAAAAAAAAAAAAAAAAAAAAAAAGAAAAAAAAGAAGAAAAAGAAAGAAGAAGAAAAAGAAAGTATTATATTTGGTGAATAAAGTCACTCCTGGTTCCCTTGTATATGCCAGTGAGTTGATGTATAAATAAGTTTGTTGACCACCGGTTCCTTTGTATATGCTGCAAAGTGTGTTAACACTAGAATTGACCAAAGAGCTCAATCCAACAGATGCATAGGTTCATCTCAAGGTGAACCTAAGCATGATATGGGAAACATCGGACACTTGTGAACATTCGCCAACATCTACATCTATATCCATCTTCTTTATCTTTTCATTGCGATTGTGGTTTGTTAGTTTTAGTATTGTGGCTTGTTCGACTATCTAATTAGAGCTTTATTTACTTATATATGAACTGAATTTGTGTACAAGGTACCTCCTCCGTAGTCATTTTGGATTCATTCATTGATTTGTCACAAATAGAGATGAGTTGGAAATATAGGTTTAGAGGTATATCTCTCAGTAAACCTTCACGAGACTAAAACTCATCCACTAGGGACAATTTAGGTTTAAAGGCCTGTTATTCACGCTAGAGTAACCGTAGCCTCAACAGACTGGGAGTTGTATGTATCTTCTAGAATTATTTTGTTTGATTTGCTCTAGGACTAGCAAAGTCTCATGTGGGAATTTTGATAGGTGTCCAAAACACCTTGATATTTATCTATTGTTTATGCTTTCGCTAAGTTTTCTTGTAAAATATGTGTCTTATGTGTGAATTTGAGTTTTTAGGTGCTTTGGAGTCGCGCTGAGCAAAAGAAGAAGAAAGCTGCTCATTTGGAGCACGACAAAGTAGCGTTAAAGGCAAAGGGATCACCACATGTGAACTATACTTGGAGCTGGCCAAGGTTGCGTAGCAGCGAGTCGTTTAGAATGGAATCACGCTTTGCATGACTCGAACGCTTGTGTTGAGAAAGGAAGTAGGCGCTTTTGTGAAACCATGCTATCAGTATGGGTTGGCCGACCCTTATCCGCTCTACTAGGTGGTTATAACCACATTTATTCCTACATGAGACCTAGATTCGAGTATCAATCGTATGCTTATCAAATTGAAAGAAGAGAAATGGTCGCTGTCTCGTGAAGGTGTAGAAATTCAGAGAGAGAGAGATCGAGACATGATAAGAGGATTTTGAGCTGATTTGAAGTGAGAGAATGATAATGATTGTGGTTTTAATGAAGAACAACATTAGGTTTTTTCTTGGATAAACTGTTGAAAGAAGAATCAAGAAAGGATCTTACAATTGAATTTATGGGTTT